>VZQC01008000.1:1120237-1224135 GCA_009823505.1 Rhizomys pruinosus
AACATGGTATATATATATATATATATATATATATATAAAACCATCATATAACTTAGTAGCAAATATTTTTATTTTAATTCTTTTAAAGGACATATTAAATACATTTAAAGTACATTTAAAAATATTCCTTAGTATTTATTCCTAACAAGAACAAATGCTAATTATAATCTCTATAAAGGCCTTGATCATTAAAAATAAAAGAGTGCTTCTTTTCCATTTGTAGTGATGGAAAATATTAAAGCAAATGTAAAGAAAGTATGACATGATATTTCTTTAAATTTATTATTTTTATTTTATGTGTATGCTTTGCCTATACATATGTAAGTTCACCAGGTGTATGCAATGGCCACATAGGCCAAAAAAAGGGTGTTGGATTCCCTGGAACTGGAATTACAGATGGTTAGCCACTGTGTGGATCTGGGAATCAAACCTTGGACTTCTGGAAGAATAGCAAGTGTTTTTAAACACTGTGTCATTTCTCCAGCCCTTGATCACATGTTCATATATTTTTCTTTTCTTTTCTATCGTTTTGAGACAGGGTCTTCCTTTAGCACCAGCTGGCCTGGAACTCCCTATGTAGACCAGGCTGACCTCGAACACACAGAGAGATCTGACTGCCTCTGCCTCCCGAGTGCTGGGATTAAAGGCATGCGCCACCACACCTGGCATCTTCTATTCTTTTTTAAATATTTTTTTATTATTTTAATTTTATGTGTATGCATGTGTTGCCTGCATGTATCCAAGTGCAAATGTGTCTTGCAATGCGAGGAGAAGAAAGACGAGGGCATCAGATCCCCTGGAACTGGAGTTATGGATGGTTGTTAGCCACTATGTGGCTGCCGGGATTTGAACCTGGGTCTTCTACAAGAACAGCCAGTGCTCTTAACTACTGAGCCATGTCTCTAGCCCCCATCATATATTTTTTTAAAGAAATAGTTTTAGAGTCTGAGACAATGGCTTAGTGGGTAAGACACCTGCCATACAGTGTGAGGACCTGAATTTGAAGCCCCAGCAACCATGTAAAGTTTAACAGGCTAGGAAGGATCTGTAATCCAGATTCTCCTACAGCAATATAAGAAGTTAAGATACAGGAATCCCTGGAAACTCACAGATCAGCTGCCAGGTATACCCAGTAGCAAACACGAGACTCTATGGAAAGTGAGGACTGACATCCAAGATTGTCCTGTGATATCCACATAAGTGCCATGGCATGCAAAATGCTCTCTCTCTCTCTCTCTCTCTCTCTCTCTCTCTCACACACATGATATTGTAATCAATAAATATGCATTCGCACATACAAAAAGAAACTATATATTTTTAATAGTGTAGGCAGAATTTCCCAAAAAAGCTTTTAACTCTTATGTTCTTCTTTTTTTTTTTTTTTTTTTTTTTTTTGAGACAGGGTCTCCCTGTAGCCCTAGTTGTCCTGGAACTCACTCTGTAGACAAGGCTGGCCTTGAACTCACAAAGATCCGCCTGCTTCTGCCTCCCAAGCGCTAGGATTAAAGGCGTGCGCAACTCTTTGTTTCTTATACATTATTCTTTCCTGAGACATTAGACAAATAACATAAGTTTCTATGGATACTTCCTCCTACTACATGCGTCAGTAAATCCCTACTGAGTGTGCCCACTGTGAACTCTGGAAAACGGGTGAAAAAATTGTCATGAGAACAATAAGGTTCATATCTGCAAAGGGATATATTCTAAAGTGTAGTGTGTCCTTGCTTGAAAGGGACGTAGGAATGAGCTGGGCAAAGATTTACTTTCAATAGCTGGCCTGGGAAGCATGGCAACCAGATACCCTTTCTTAATTACAAATAAGATGAAAAGAAAGGAATCCATGAATACTGATCTATAGGTCAGTTGAATGGAAATTTTTAATTTTTCTTCTATTGTTTTAAGATTTTCTTTTTTAATTTCAAAAGAGAACTACAATAAACAGAGTGCTGTGAAGCAGTTCTTTGGGTTTTCCATCCCATTACTATAGCAACAATATGGCAAGGAGCTTGAGTAAGCTGTTTACTTCATATAAAATTTTCAGATTTAACCAGAACCTGGGACAGATGTGCATTTATATGACAATATTTTCCAATACATTATTAGCTTTAATAACATATGAATTGTTTTTAACACAATAGTAGGCCATGCCACTAAGGTTGTTCTGACAGGGCTAGTGCTTATGAAATTCAGTTTTTCAGCTTTATTTATGAGATTCAAGAGTAATGGCTACCATGTTATCTATGTGGCCATTACTTTCACTTTATGTTAGATTTTTATTCTATATTCGATTATTCATATACTCTGAATCATTGTTCCTTTCATAAATAGCAATTCATTAAGCACATTTTTCAGGTACTTTTCAGGCTGCATTACAATAATGTATAAATAGTCTGTTTTCTTCAGTTTAATGTAGCTTAGAGTGGTTGGCAGCCACTTACTAAACAATATGATAAATGTACAAATACAATGTTCCTCAGATAAATGGTCCTTAGTAGATTTTGAAAGAATCAACTCACTTTTGCAAAAAGAGTGATATGTAGAATGAGGGTGAGGTAAGTATATTGAGAAGAACATTGAAATGGGGTATAGATACATTCAGATTAATCCTAAATATAACAAAAAGTGGCTGAAAATTTGAAAGTAACAAAGTTAGTTATATATTTTATGGAAATTCCTCTAATAACCTTGTAGAAAATAAATGAAAGGGAAACAAAGTAGAGACAGGCTGAGAAGAAAAAAATTTTGGAATAACACAATTTATAAAGTTGTAATTAAAGAAACTGACTAGAAGATCACATGATGCTGAAACTCAGGACTCTGATTCAAAGAGATTGGGGCTCAATGCATGTTATAGTTGACATGGTATTTGGATGTTCAGAGTTTATACTGTCTAATTTAGTTAAAAGAAAAGTTTAAATGGTTAACTGAGTTTGAGAGTGAGTGCATGGTCTGTGCTATGGGTCATAGCTCATGAATACTGCCTACTGGGCATCTTTGTAACAGGCCTCTGGTCTGCCATCAATTCCTAGTTTACCTCTCCCTTTATTCTTTATTCTCTTTTATCTTTCTCTCCAGCAGCCTTGCTTGGTTTCTGCCTCATCATATTGGTGTGGTAGCGAAAAAGGTAGCTTAGAAAATCAAGACAGAGTACTTGCCTTTAGAAGAGATGATGGGAGGTCCTTTCATTACCTGAAACAAGAAAGACTATCAAGGGTCAAGTTCTAGTTTCAAATCAGTTGGATGTGATGATACATTCAATAGGAAGACAAGGAGGTTTATTATTAGAGTTGGTGAATAAGTCGTATGTCATCTGCCCAAATAAGATTAGAAGAAGTGAGATTGTTACAGTTTACCTTTATTAGCAGCTTGCAACCTAAAATCACATGGGAAGAGAGTCTCAATGAGGGATTGTATAGATTATATTAGTGACAGTACATATTGTTTAGTTTTCAAGAGCCATTTGGACTAAAGAGAACCAATTCTCTCTCTCTCTCTCTCTCTCTCTCTCTCTCTCTCTCTTTTTCTCTCTCGCTGGCTCTCGCTCTCACTCTCGCTCTCCCTCTTCCTCTCCCTTCCTCTCCTTTCCTCCATGCCTCTCCGAATTTTCTGTTACTTAGTTTCTACCATTGCTTCTCCTTCTTCCTTTGCCTATTCTTCCCTCATCCTTTACACAGTCCTTTTTGAAAATCATTTGGTTTTAGAAGCCTAATCATCACTTTTCTGTAAACCTCTATTTAAGTTTTTCCAGATAACACACTCAATCCTAAATCTGTTCCCACACGTATTTGGTCTTCTTTGGATTATCCAGTAATAGTTTGATTTTCTTGTGAGTCTAAATAAGCTATGACCTGAGGCCAATTCTTGATATTAATTTTGTTTCTTCTAACCATCTAGTCTCTTGGTGATACCTAGCAATTCCAATTCCAAAATGAATCATAACTCCATTTTATCCTTTCCACGTCTATTTTCTAGCCCTTTGATTCAAACTACTATCAATAAAATCATTTTAGTATCGTTGTTTAGTGACTTTCCATACCTTTAAAAGAAAATTCACATTCCAAAGAAAACACTGTACATCTATCCTTACTATTCCCATTACTCCTGCTTTCTTCTTTTCACATTCTTAGGACAAAGAATCAGCCAACTAGCCAAGCCTACTTGAGAGCCAGAAAGAGACCCTGTCTCATAAAACAAGGTGAACAGCTCCTGAAGAATGACATCTGAGATTGCCCTCTGGCTTCCATATGTACATGTATGTGCACACATATAGAAATGAAACACATGCATGTACACACATACACACACTTGCACAAACACAAAGATTGAATAAGGTATCCTTCTTGTGTTCAGTGCAAAATTGCCCCAATTTATCTCTCTTATATCACTGTCTTTTATTGCTATTTGCGCATTTTCATTTTGAAGCCTTTATTACTTTCCTTGTTCAAGATTGGTTTTCCCATTACATCCTCATTAGATTCTACATTTTTTGAGACAGATATGCTACCTTTCAGGTTCTCTTCTCCTCTAGTGCCTACAGCAGTGCCTGGTACATGTACTAGGTTATTGAATGAATGATTCAGTTGCTCAATTCCTACAAAATGGTCTTGGTGGTCTTCTCATTTCTATTTTTCCTTCTACAATCCATTTTCACAAAACACACAAAATCATTTTTTGAAAGTTCACATTGATCACAACCAATCCCTAGCTCATCTCTTTGATGACTTCCCCATTGAGTTCAAAATGCAAGCAAGTCCATTAAGTTCGTTTCCTTGCTCATTACCCTCCACTGATCCAAAGATCAATTCATTGATAGCCAGTATAGAAAGTACAAGCCTTTGGGAGGCTTTTCAGATTCATACTATAATATGATCTGTGCATATTTAGAATGAGAAGAAACCAGGAAACATCAACATTACTGGGTAAAATTAAAATGTTTGGAAAGCAGCTCCCAGGGAGGAAAAAGACGGGGAAAAAAGACTATCTAGCTGCTTAGGGAAGAAAGTACTTTAAGTGGTCAATTGTGTCAATAAGGTGAAGAATCCTTTAATAGGAAGGAATGATGACTACAGGACAAAAAGTTTCAGGAAATGTTAGGTATTTCAACTTACAGTGGAGTGAGAAACGGTTGCAAACTATTGCTAGACAAACTGAGAAGGAAATGATGGGTGCAGTGCACCAAGGCCAGTGGGCATGAGAGATGTGTTGTCTGTAGACAGTATCTGAACAGCAGCACAACTGACTGAAGTCTAGCTGGTTTTGAGTGTTACTGTGCTCTGGAAAATTGGAACAGGTTAGAGTAGAAATTTCCCCCCTCTTAAGTAGAGAGGATGGTTTCACAGTTGGAAGAAGCAGAAGGTCAAAATGAGAAGACTTCATGAGATTAAAGAAACTTATAAATGTTTACATAATCAAAGTAAAGGATCTAGCTCCCCAAAACTGTATCAGTAAAGTGGAGGACAGAAGTACAAAGTCCAGTAGGCACTGAGAATGTGTAAAACAAGCTAACAGGAGTTAGTCTTTCATAAAGCAGCCATTTTGACCGCTAAGAGAAGACTTTTTGACTTAAAATTCTTTCTTTATGGCTAAATTTTAGGTTAAATTTTTTAAATTAAGTCACAAATTTTTAATATATTATAAAGTAGTTCTATTTTATTTTTATACTAGTTGATAAATTCCTGTTCTTTTAAGTAGTTATATATTATGTACATTCTTGAAAATAACACTGATATTTGAGCAATAATGTCAGTATTCCTGATGTGATGACTTCTGACCTATTTCCAGGATTTCTATCATAATAATTTTAATTTATTGTGCTATTTATAGATATACTCTAACTTGAATACATTTTACATATGCACTTTTTTCCCTACAGGTAACAAATATTGGGTGTTTAAGGATACAACTCTTCAACCTGGTTACCCTCATGACTTGATTACTCTTGGAAATGGAATTCCCCCTCATGGTATTGATTCAGCCATTTGGTGGGAAGATGTTGGAAAAACCTATTTCTTCAAAGGTGACAGGTCAGTGCACATTTGCATATCACATTCCATGTGAAAACACATTACCTGGTGATTTGAAAAGTTACTGCCTCCACTTGACTAGCTAGACCATTCACTGGGGCTGAAGAATCTGTATGTGTATAAACACTAAGAGTTAATGTAATGGAAGAATAGTCAAAATGTATTTATATTTAATTTAAATTTTCATTTAAAACATTCAAGTAATGTGATTCCCTTATAAATAATAATGTACAGTGCCTTATAGTCTTTCCTTTACCATCATTTTTACTTGAATATAAAACTGTGTAGGCAGAATATGTATGTATATGTGTATGTGTCCCTGTTATATATTTCATTAACTTATTTTGTATAGAAAAATAATTTTAACATAGCTTTGTGATAACCACTACACTATGGAACAGCAATAAATATATAGGTTAGGCTGATCTTGAACTCCATATCCTCGTGCATGAGCAACCACCTAATACATAAATGATTTTGAGGAAAAAAATCTTTAAGAGAAAGTGGTGCATTCTAAAGAAGAACCTTGCCAAGTATGGTGGTACACACCCTTAATCACAGCACTGTGGAGGAAGAGGCAGGAAGGTCTCTGTGAGATTGAGGCCAGCCTGATCTACTTAACAAGTTCCAGGCCCACTGAGGCTAAAAAAAAACATAAATAAAAACACCGAAAAAAGGAAAAAAAAAAAAACAGATTTGTGATTTGTGTGCTTTTACATTCAGAGATAATAGTTTTGCACTTTTATATAATTATGAACACTTTTTTTTTTGTCTTTTCGAGACAGAGTCTCCCTGTAGCCCCAGTTGACCTGGAACTCACTCTGTAGACCAGGCTGGCCTTGAACTCACAAAGATCCACCTGCCTCTGCCTCCCCAGTCCTAGGATTAAAGATGTGCGCCACCACACCTGGCAACCACTTTTAAAATATATCCTTTTACTAGTAGTTATGCAAAGTCATAGTACTAAGAAAACAAACACAATTTAAAATTGGTTCAGTTTCTTAGGAAATTATTTAGTTACCAGCAAGTAGATGTTGTGAAATATTAATAACTGGAATGATGATTGTACGCTTGAAGCATTGCATTCCTCCCTCTGTTTTAGTTGCTCTTATTTTCTTTTCTTGTGTGGCATTCTTAGCAGTGCCCATCAGATGAAGTGGTACTTGCATGTCCCACAGGAGGTAGGCAGTAGATAGAACTGTGTGCCTTGCCCACTTTTTCATAGATGCTGTGGACAAAACATGTCAACTGAAAGTTATATTTTAACTTAAATATAAAGTTAAAATGTAATAAAAATGAAAATTCAAATGTCAAATAAATGATTACTAGCAGACCACAGTGTGAGTCTCTGCTTGCACTGTTTATAGAAGGGTTAAGTAGAGCTGCACTGCTTTTTTTATAAGCAAGTATTTTAAAGACAAAAACAGGACAATCGGACTTGAGATTTCCAACATGCCAGTAAAATTTGCTGCATTGCCATTGCATAAAATGATCCTATAAAATGTTTGCAACTTTGGGAAACAAAGAGCTAGGGTTAGACATACTGTTTATTTTAAAATTTATAATTTTAATTGTGATTTCAAACATTTAGCTTTATCTAAAGAGAAAGATCTTATATTTAGCCTCTCTGGGTAAGCATGTACATTTACATATTTTTTTTTGTTTCCCACTTTATATGCATTATACTTCCATAACAAGTATCATATATTTAATTCATGTAATGAATAGAAGGCTTTTCTAAATTATTTCCTAATAAATCACAAAAAAAGTCTCTATCGAAGACATGTCGCAGCCATAGAATGAATATAAGCAATTCTCTACAGAATGCAGGTTGGGTGAGAGTGAAAATTAATGAAGACATCTATTGTGACAGAAGAGTGATTACTGATGGAATGAACCTGCAGGTTCATATATATTCTTTTAGTGTTGCTATTCTTATTCTTCAAACTGCTATAACCTTTAAGTTTGTTTCATTCTCCAACTTATTTTAATCGTTTCCTCATACTCTGTCAGAACCAGGTTTAAAACTGAAAGAGATGGGAAAAAATGATAAAGAGGCCACTTGGAGAAATTAGTGTCTAAGGGGCAGAAAATGAAAGTTCAGTTTTCACTTGATGATGTAAATAACATTTTCATAGATGGTTTCTCACTGCCACTTTGTTAGTAAAGTACTCTCTTCCTGTCTAACAGAAAAACCTTCCAATTCTAAAAGTTTAGCACTAACTGGAAAAAAATTATAGATTAAATATATAGGTTACCTCAAATTAGTGAAATAAATGAAAGAAAAAAATTTACTGTAGAATAAGACTAATAATAAATAGGAAAAAGTTTTTATTCATTTCTTTCCTACTTGCAAATCTATATGCAAAACAGAGCAACATGTATAGAAGGATTTATTGATTTTCCAAATTATCATTTTTTTAATGTTAAATGTTAAAAACAGGGTTCCAAATGATTTCCTCACACATAATCTTATGTGAGATACCATGTGTGAATATATTAGAATCAGAGTTCTATTTGTTTCTTTATATAATTCCATACACTCAATATTTATCACTGCATCCATTTAGATTTAATAACCTGCTAATTCTATCCAACTTCCTGCATAGAAAAAATGAATATGAGGCCAGCAATTCATTGTCAATAACTTTAATACTAATTTCCCTAAGAACTCCATATTGGTCCTGGCCAAGCCTTCATTCATTCATTTAAAATGAATTTTGAACACATACTCTGTGATAGGTATGTGTTAATGTACCTACATATAAATACAATATATGTGGAAGAGTGAATGAAGTCATTGCAGAAGGAGAGTAATTTAAAGATAAATATGAATCATCCCAATCTAGGAAAAAGCATGGCAGCTAGAGCATAATGACTTAGTAGGGGGCAAATCAAGTAGGTAAAAGGAGACTTGATCATACAGTGTTCTGTAGACCATGGTGAAGACTTGGGTCTGTTTGCTATTTAACTGGAAAGTGTTGGGGGTTTTCAGCAGGCAAGTGTCATGACTCCATGTGTGTTCCCAAGTTCCTTCTGCCTTGGGTGTGCAAGAATGTGATTTTAGAGTAGAAACAAGAGTTGAGGAGGCTCAAACTCAAAAGCTGTGGTATACATAATCATGTTGGATGGCTGAAATACACAACTTGAATGCAATCATAACAAACAGCTGCCTGCAGTGCTGGAGAGAAGGCTCAGTATTTAGGAGCACTGGCCGCTCTTGCAGAAGACCTGGGTTCAGTTCCCAATACCCACATGGCAGCAAACAACCATCCACAGCTACAGTTTCAGGGAAATGACACCCTCTTCAACCTCTGGAGGCATTGCACTACACAGGTACACTTACATACATGGAGGCAAAACACTCATACATATGAAAATAAATATCTAGCATCTTTCATAATCTAGTAGAGAGGGCCACTGCTGCTGATAGAGGGGTTATAAGGAAGACACCTTGGGAAAGAGATTAAGAGATTGAAATGTGAATGCTTCAGACATTTCATCTAAGATATTTGTTTACTTATCAAGTGAGAGAAGCCAAGGAGGTAGTAGGAGAACAGAGTTTGGGACTTGGTAAAAAAAGNTTTGAACACATACTCTGTGATAGGTATGTGTTAATGTACCTACATATAAATACAATATATGTGGAAGAGTGAATGAAGTCATTGCAGAAGGAGAGTAATTTAAAGATAAATATGAATCATCCCAATCTAGGAAAAAGCATGGCAGCTAGAGCATAATGACTGAGTAGGGGGCAAATCAAGTAGGTAAAAGGAGACTTGATCATACAGTGTTCTGTAGACCATGGTGAAGACTTGGGTCTGTTTGCTATTTAACTGGAAAGTGTTGGGGGGTTTTCAGCAGGCAAGTGTCATGACTCCATGTGTGTTCCCAAGTTCCTTCTGCCTTGGGTGTGCAAGAATGTGATTTTAGAGTAGAAACAAGAGTTGAGGAGGCTCAAACTCAAAAGCTGTGGTATACATAATCATGTTGGATGGCTGAAATACACAACTTGAATGCAATCATAACAAACAGCTGCCTGCAGTGCTGGAGAGAAGGCTCAGTATTTAGGAGCACTGGCCGCTCTTGCAGAAGACCTGGGTTCAGTTCCCAATACCCACATGGCAGCAAACAACCATCCACAGCTACAGTTTCAGGGAAATGACACCCTCTTCAACCTCTGGAGGCATTGCACTACACAGGTACACTTACATACATGGAGGCAAAACACTCATACATATGAAAATAAATATCTAGCATCTTTCATAATCTAGTAGAGAGGGCCACTGCTGCTGATAGAGGGGTTATAAGGAAGACACCTTGGGAAAGAGATTAAGAGATTGAAATGTGAATGCTTCAGACATTTCATCTAAGATATTTGTTTACTTATCAAGTGAGAGAAGCCAAGGAGGTAGTAGGAGAACAGAGTTTGGGACTTGGTAAAAAAAGAGCAGTGAGGGACACAGGTTTGAGGGTAATTGTCCCATAGAAGCTGCAGAAGTTAGAGGGCTCTGAGAGTCCTTTAAATAGATGTCTGTAAAGTCAGATTAAAATATTTCATGTGCTGCATGTACCTTATTCTCTTAGGTTCCTACTTGAACTTTTAATATTCTTCTTAAATCTGGTTCATGAGTTAATTTTAATTTTCATAGCATTTAGCTGTAAAACGTGCTCTTGCTACATCATTTGCCAACGTTCTCACAAACGGATACAAAATCCAGTGCTATACTTCATTATAAGCTTAACTATTGAGGTTGAGGATTAAAAAAAAAAGCATTATATTTGTTATTTTAATTTTATGTGTATGAATGTATTACTGTCATGTATGTAAGTGTACCCATGACATACAATGCCAGCAGAGGTCAGAAGAATGCATGGGATACCCTGGAACTGGAGTTACAGATGGTTGTCAGTTGCCATGTGAGTCCTGGGAATCAAATCCCCAGGTCCTCTGCAGGAGTAGTCAGCTCTCTTAACTACTGAGCCATCTCTCTAGCCCCAATCATGAGGATTTTAAGATATTATCTCATCAAAGAGAAATTATAGCCCACTTCAATTTTTCAGTCCCTCAATAATGTTCAAATGGGGAAATATTTTATTCCTTTTATTCCTTCCAGTTTAAATTTATATAGTAATCCTTAAATATGTATATTTTAACCATTCAGTCATTTATAAACATTGTTATTTTCTGTAGTGCTGCATTTTAAAGAGTTTTTCTGAATAAGTAAACTTTGTATGATTATTTAGATATATGAAAGGTGGTATTTTGTACTTACTAGAAGCAAGTTATCTTGACTATAGATTAGACACTTGGAACCAAGTCTGATAAAGACATGAGTGGGTCTCTGGTGTATACCACACTTCCATTCTGGAGTTCAGTATCCAGCAGTATCACATTGAAATAATTTACTCTGTAATATGTTTGTGAACGACTTCTTTTCACTCTTTCATGTGATCATTAAGGATCAAGGGAGTACTATTCCAGATGTATTCTGAGCTGGGTTTTGAGATATTAATAACAAGATCTTTAGTTCAAGATCCTACTGTTGTGTAGATTAAGAATTCACCATAAATATCTCACAGAATTATCCAAAATGGAAATTACTTTTTTCTAATTAGAGGTGAAATAAGTAATCCAGAGACATTCATTAATTGTGTCATTTCAAAAACTCAGGTTTAGAAGGCATTCTCTTTAGTAGAGTTAGGAGCCAAGAAAAGAGGATACATTTATCGATTAACCACAGAAAACAGTTTTATTAGTTTCAAATAAATTAGGGAGCAATAGTCATGAAAATTGGGAACTTTTGACATCAAATGGTTCTGATTACACATCTGTCATCCACTATACAATGGTGATTATCTCATCTGGTTATTGTAATTAGGTAAATTAATTCATAGAGCAATATGCCCTAAGGATTTAGTATAATGCTTAAAATAGGCAAGACTCTATGTACCCCTTTGGGTAATCTTTTGACAATTCAAGGTATGTGCTTGACTTAACCCTTAGAACACATGGACAGTAATGAGTGACTCAAAGATGTTTGAAGTTTGTCCCATGGAAGTCTAGAGCTTCTAGGAAACTTAATAGCCACTCCATAATAGACTAAGAGCCAGTGAATAAGTCTTCAGCTGAGCTTTGCTTTTGTCTGTTTTCTTTCTCTGTGACCGAGTACTCCAGCGAAGACCTCCCTGAAGGCTCTACTCACATTCTATTTTTGTAACATAACTAACACAAACTCACAGTTTTCTTTTTTTTTTTTTTTTTTGTATCTTTTTGTGCATTTCATACACATTTGTTCCATTAGTTTTTTCAGGCTTTTTTTTTTTTCCCCTTCCCTTTCCCCCACCCCAGCCCCTCGCCCATCCCAGATCATAGCTTCTGCGGATAACTTTTTCTGCATTTTTTTTCTCGTGCTTTTTTTGTTTGTTTTGTTTGTCATTTTTTTAACAATAAGTGATAATTTGTGTTGAGTACAAGCATCTTCAGTAAAACCAATTTGCAACAGTTTGTGCCCAAACCACAAAGCCTCATGGGTCCCACCTCCAGCAGGGGGTCTTGTATGTTCAATCAGAGTTTGGATCAAATGAGTGGTCCAAGTCTATATTGTTGTAGTTTCACTCATTCATAACACCCATATAACCCAATCAGCCCTTACATTCTAAATTCAAGCCCTACATTACCACACACCCCCTCGTCCGCCAGATTGTTCCGCCCCTAGGCTTAGAAAAGGGGTGCACAGGTGGAATGATAAGCAACAACTTATTTTCTCTGGAGCTTGTCTTGGTCTCTAGTCACGTTCTGGCTGTTTTCTTTTCATGGCTGCCAGTTGTGTCTCCAGGCTATAACCTTTGTCCTACAATGTGACACATGCAATTAGATAGTTAGGTATTAAAACAGTATAATACGTATAGCCGGTTTGATCCTACTATGAAGCACAAGCATTAGATATATGTATTTAAACAGTACTAAGTTGTTAGGGTATGTTCTTTGGTAAGACACAGAGTTTTTTTTTGTTATGGGATATTTGTTTAATTCATGATTTACTATTTTCTTCTTTTAAGTATGTGCAGGGTCTTCATCGGGTGGTTTATAAAATCCCTAACCACTGAGGATGGTAAGCTTGTGGCAATCAAGCCGTGGGTTATTCCTCCAAGGAGAGACTATAGCCAATTAGATTTGGGATATACAGACATATGGCTGCCACTGCTGCACATATCTTCCAGGCAGAGGAGGTGTAGCCTGGTGCTGACGGAGGAGTCTTCGCTTGACTCAAGGAGACCTATATTTCTTATTGGTTTAATGACGCTTTGGTAACACTCGTCTGGCATCCCAGAGACTATCTGTATACTTGTAAGTGCGTGTCTCCATACATCTTTCCCATGTTTATATCGGCCTTCTTCAACAGCAGGGCCTTATCGCCTCTCTTCCTTCTGAGATATCCCAGTTTTGGAGGCAAGGAGCCTTACCATTTGTGGGGGGCTTGGATCCCCTGGCCAACATCTCCTTGTAGAATAATCCTTGTTGATGTCAGAGCTGCACGTATTAATATATTTTGTTTAAGTGCATAGCTAAGGAGACTTTGATTTATATTTGGTTCGGAATAGAGAATAACTTTTCACAGTTTTTATGTCCATAGCAATAAAGAAGGCAGTTTTACTGATTTTACAGAGAGAATACTCTCTATAACAACTGGTCTCCAGTCAACAGTTGGAGAACGACCATCATCATCATTATTTCTCCTTAGTTCCTATGGGGGGAGTTTAAGAAAGTCTCTTGTATTAAACTTTGTGGCACCTAGAAAGGTAAGCTTCAGTTAGGAATCATTAAAATAGTTGTTACTAGTAGGAGCCACAGAGAGGCCTGAATGCGCGCAGCAATGTGCAGGCTTTTCTTCCCTTCATCCCAGAAGGAGTCAATCCTTCTCGGCTGGCAACGGTTCACGGTCAATCCTACCTGCAATGCAAAGCTTCATTATCTTTCTTTCTCAGCCATAATTGGTGATACTCGGCCTGTTGGACATACAAATCCTTTCCCATAGTTAGTTGTTTAATTTGGTTGTTTTTTTGATTTCATATTACAATTTCTATCTTATCTGTATCCCCCCCTTTTTATTTGAAGGTTTTTTCATTTGTGACCCATGAGGCTCAAGAAGCAGTTGTATTATACATACTATAATGGAATCAAGGCACAAGATGGCCATAATTCACCCTGAGCGGTATTTAGGGTTTACCGTATGTGATTAACTGGAGCCAAAGTTCATGAACTTTGCAGGAAAATGGTGGAGCTGAGGAAACCTCTGTTAGGTAAGTAACACAGTCCCAGAAAAAACAACGACGAATGGTACCTCATATTGTGGATGCTAGAACTATCAACCAGTTATTTATAAAATATTTCTTGTGGAGAGGATCATATTAAAAAGAACAACAACAGGAAAGATTGCATCAGAAGGTGACTGAAATGGTGACCAGGAAGGTGGGAGGGGGTGGAAGAGGGACAACGGTGTATAGTGTTGATTGGGTCATTTTAACGTGACATGAGTTCAACAAGTATCCCAGTTGTGCCCAGATTCTGCTCTACAGGATACAGGTGTTTTGGACTTAGTAAAAGTAAATATGTGCATATTGGACAACATTGTTTTGAAGGCTGATAAAAACCGTTATGCGAGATCTCCTGAGCCCAGCAGCAGGAGAGGGGGAGACAGGTAGGAACTGGGTGCCTTGGCAGCTGATTGTTGATCCTTTGGTCCTGTGTGTTTGGTTTGGCTTGGCCTTTGGGGCTGTGAGTTGGAGTTATCCCTCCCATGGGATTAAAGTTGTGGTCTTTGGCTTGATTAGATCTAGTGGCTCTGTGGGGCAGAGTTATCCTGCCAGCCGGTATTAAAGCATCGCTTGTGTGACTCTTGAGATCTCCTGAGCCCAGCGGCAGGTGCCGGGGCTCGGGCTGAGAGGACATCCCCCCCGCCCCCCCGCAACTGAGATTACGAAGAAGCATCTGAAGGAGGCAAGCAAAACAAGCCTTCAACACAGTGAAGAGGCATTTAGGACTCACATTGGAATATACAGGCAAGGAGAAGCCCACATCCAGGATCACGAAGAAGAGACTCACAATGGAAAGGGGCAGGATAATCCCATGCCAAGCTTTTACCAACCCTATGGAAGACACCTGCAGTGGCATCCCTCCGGGGATGCCCCAGGACACAGACATCAGAAACACAATTGGGAACATACTTAAAGAACTACAAGATCATAAAACAAATTAAAGAACTAAAAAGAGAATGAGGAACTCAAGAAGGACCGAGAGAGAGAGAATGACAAGCTCCGGAAGGAAGTAGAAACACTAAAAGATCCCATGCTGAAAAAGAAAAAGAAACCAACCAGTGAACAAAAGAGCCTACAAAAACATGTGGGTCTATGCTAAAGTAACCTACTACCATAACTATTGGGCTGCTAAATACCTATAGATCTAATTGCTTGTTCTTCATTAGTAGGATCGAAAGGTTATTCCTGGACAGAACTGTCAGCCCATGAAAGGAACAGCCAGAATTGACGAGAGTCCAAGTCAACAGCTCCAGAGAGAGTGGACTGTTTTTTAACCTCTCATCCACCTGTGCCCCTTTTCTAAGCCATAGGGAACAACCTGCGGAAGAGGGGGCGTGGTAGAATGTAAGGGCCGCGATTGGGGTGAATGGTGAAACTACAGCAATGTAGTCTGGACACTCATTATCAACTTGATTGAACAACAACCTGTCACCCCCCACCACTGGATGGTGGGGCTGTGTAGGTGTTTGGGCACAACAGCCTGCAAGATAGGTTTTGCATGAAGGATGCTTGTACTCATGGATGAGCACTTATAGCTAAAAATGAAAAAAAAACTGAGAAAGAGATGCAGGACAGTTATGGCGAATGCATGAGCTGGGATGGGGGGGGGGCGGGGGAGGGAAAGGTGAAAAAAAAAAAAAAAGAGCTACAAAAAGAGATCGAGAAGCTCCAAAAAGAAATAGAAACACTAAGAACAGAAGAGGAAATGAAAAAGGAAATCAAACATCATCCATTCAAGAGGAAAGAAATGAAAAAAGCCTCAGAAGCAGAAATGGAGGAAGCATGAACAAAGATATCAGACCTGGAAGATAACACAGAACAACTAAAAACCTCAAGGAAAGATTATGAAAAATTTAAAATACACAAAAATGGAACAACCAGGAGCTGTTGGGACACTATGAAAAGATCAAACCCTCCACAATCATAGAAATAGAGAAAGGAGAAGAATCCCAAGAGAATGGTATTGATCAGTCATCAACAAGAATAAAGGAAAATCTCCCCAAACTAAAAAGGACAACCATAACCAATACAAGAAGCAAATAGAACTCCAAACAGACAAGTCAGAAAAGAAACTTTCCATGCCACATCATAGTTAAAATGCTAGACACCCAAAACAAAGACAAAATCCTTAAGCTACAAGAAAAAACAAAATTGACCTATAAGGGGAAACCTATCAGAATAACAAATGGACTTCTAACACAAACGATGAAGCAAGAAGAACCTGGAGCAAAGCATTCCCCANAAGAGGGGGGGCCAGGTAGGAACTGGGTGCCTTGTTGCTGATTGTTGCTCCTTTGGTCCTGCTGTCTTGGTTTGGTTGGCCTTTGGGGCTGTGAGGTTGGAGTTATCCCTCCAGCTGGGATTAAAGTTGTGGTCTTTGGCTTGATTAGATCTAGTGGCTGGTGGGGCAGAGTTATCCTGCCAGCCGGTATTAATCACGCTTGTGTGACTCTTGAGATCTCCTGAGCCCAGCGGCAGGTGCCGGGGCTCGGGCTGAAGAGCAATCCCCCCCCCGCCCCCCCGCCAACTGAGATTACGAAGAAGCATCTGAAGGAGGCAAGAAAACAAGCCTTCAACACAGTGAAGAGGCATTTAGGACTCACATTGGAAATAAGGCAAGAGAAGCCCACATGCCAGGATCACGAAGAAGAGACTACAACTGGAAAGGGGGCAGGTAATCAATGCCAAGCTTTACCAACCCTATGGAAGACACCTGCAGTGGCATCCCTCCGGGGATGCCCCAGGACACAGACATCAGAAACACAATTGGGAACATACTTAAAGAATCTACAAGACATAAAACAAATTAAAGAACTAAAAAGAGAATGAGGAACTCAAGAAGGACCAGAGAGAGAGAATGACAAGCTCCGGAAGGAAGTAGAAACACTGAAAAGATCCCATGCTGAAAAAGAAAAAGAAACCAACCAGTGAACAAAGAGCTACAAAAACATGTGTCTATGCTAAAGTAACCTAACCATAACTATTGTGCTGCTAAATACCTATAGATCTAATTGCTTGTTCTTCATTAGTAGGATCGAAAGGTTATTCCTGTACAGACTTGTCAGCCCATGAAAGGAACAGCCAGAATTGACGAGAGTCCAAGTCAACAGCTCCAGAGAGAGTGGACTGTTTTTTAACCTCTCATCCACCTGTGTCCCCTTTTCTAAGCCAGGGGAACAACCTGCGGAAGAGGGGGCGTGGGTAGAATGTAAGGGCCGCGATTGGGGTGAATGGTGAAACTACAGCAATGTAGTCTGGACACTCATTTGACCAACTGATTGAACAACAACCTGTCACCCACCCACTGGATGGTGGGGCTGTAGGTGTTGGGCACAACAGCCTGCAAGATAGGTTTTGCATGAAGGATGCTTGTACTCATGGATGAGCACTTATAGCTAAAAATGAAAAAAAAACTGAGAGAAGATGCAGGACAGTTATGGCGAATGCATGAGCTGGGATGGGGTGGGGGGCGGGGGAGGGAAAGGTGAAAAAAAAAAAAAAAGAGCTACAAAAAGAGATCGAGAAGCTCCAAAAAGAAATAGAAACACTAAGAATCAGAAGAGGAAATGAAAAAGGAAATCAAACACTCATCCATGTCAAGAGGAAAGAAATGAAAAAAGCCTCAGAAGCAGAAATGGAGAAAGCTGAACAAAAGATATCAGACCTGGAAGATAACACAGAACAACTAAAAACCTCAAGGAAGATTATGAAAAATTTAAAATACACAAAAATGGAACAACCAGGAGCTGTGGGACACTATGAAAAGATCAAACCCCCACATCATAGGAAATAGAGAAAGGAGAAGAATCCCAAAGAATGGTATTGATATCAATCTTAACAAGAATAATAGATGAAAACTTCCCCAAACTAAAAAGGACAACCATACCAATACAGAAGCAAATAGAACTCCAAACAGACAAACAGAAAAGAAATTCTCCATGCCACATCATAGTTAAAATGCTAGACACCCAAAACAAAGACAAAATCCTTAAGCACAAGAGAAAAACAAACAAGTTGACCTATAAGGGTAAACCTATCAGAATAACAAATGGACTTCTCAACAGCAAACGATGAAGCAAGAAAAACCTGGAGCAAAGCATTCCCTGTGTATGAGGAACAATGGATGCCAGCCCAAGTTACTATACCAGCACAAAAAATGTCAATTCATGTGAAGTCAAGGAAACGAGATAAAGAACAACGTGAAAGAAAAAAAAAAAAAAAAAAAAAATGTCCGGAAAAACCACACTTCAGAGAAATCTTGAAGCAAGTTCAAAAACAAAGAAAGGAGCAACCAACCACAGGGCACCTAGAAGGAGAAATACATAAAAGCATAAACTGCAGAAGTAGAAACCGTAAATCAAACCGCAGATGGATAATAAGGCAAAAAGGAGCAACACAAACCATCAGATCAGTAACCTTAAATTAATGGTCTAAATTCCCCAACAAAAGAACTAGACTTGGAGACTGGATTAAGAAAAAGAACCATCTATATGTTCGTCTACAAGAAACAAATCTTACCTCAGGAACAAGCACCACCTTAAAAAGTGAAGGATGGAAAAATATTCCAAGCAAATGGTACCAAAAAGAAAGCAGGTGTTGCTTTTTAATATCGGATAAAATAGACCTTCAAAGTAAAGAAATCAGAAGAGACAAAGAAGGCCATTACATTTTCATCAAAGGAACAATCCCCAAGAAGATTTCACAATTATGAATATATATGCCTCAAACTCTGGTGCAAATTTATAAAGAAATTCTCCAGGACCACAAGTCACAGACTAACCCCAGCACACTCATAGTGGGAGATTTCAATACCCCACTGAGTCCTTTGGATAGTCAACAGGACAAAAATAAACAGAGAGACATCTGAACTGAACGATATGATACACCAAATGGACCTCATAGATCTCTACTAGAACATTCCATCTAATACCAGAGAATACACTTTCTACTCAGCACCCCCCGGAACATTCTCCAAAATCGACCACATCCTGGGACACAGAAGAAACCTCTACAAATACAAATGATTGAAATAATTTCATGAATCCTGTCAGACCACAGTGCAATGAAGCTCAACATCAACACCAGGACAAGCCCTCCTCCTACAAGAACACATGGAGACTAAACAACACCACTCTTAGATAATGAAATGGGTCAAGGAAGAATAAGATGAATAAAATAAAAACATTCCTGGAACTGAATGACGATGACAATACAACACAACAAAACCTACGTGATACCTTAAAAGCAGTCCCTAAGAGGGAAGTTTATAGCCCCTGGTGTGCCTACATTAAAAAAACAGAAAGAGCACAATAATGATCTAACACTACAGGCTAAAAGCACTTGAGAGGCAACAACAGATGAACCCTACACACAGAACAGAAGAAAAATAACAAAAATCTAGAGCAAAATCATAAATAGAAACAAAGAAAACAATACAAAAAAATCAATAATCAAAAGGTTGGTTCTTTGAAAGAATAAAGAAAACAGAGAGCCCAGTTAACAAAAAGAAGAAGGAACAACTCCAAATCATACAATCTGTGACGAAAAGGGAAATATCACAACGGACAAGGAAAGATCAAGAAAATTATATGGGAATATTACAAGAACCTATACTCTACCAAGTTTGAAAACATGAGAAATGGATGAATATCTGAAATCTGGGAATCACCAAAGCTTGGCCAAAGAGACCAGCAGCTTAAACAGAACCCATAACATGTGAAGAAATAGAGGATGTAGTAAGAAGCCTCCCAACTAAAAAAAGCCCAGGCCCAGACAGTTTCACAGCAGATTCTATAAACATTTCAAAAAGACCTACAACCATATTTTACGGTGAAACTGTTTAGAAGATACAATCAGGGACTCTCCCAAATTCTTCTATGAAGCCAGCATCACTCTATGACCAAAACCAGGCAAAGACCAACAAAAAGGAGAATTATAGACCCATAACCCTCATGAACACAAAATGCCAAATTCTAAACAGAAATACTGGCAAATGAATACAGACCCACATCAAGAAGATCATCCATCAGTGACCAGTTGGATTCATACCAGAGATGCAGGGATGGTTCAACATACGAAAATCAATAAACTCATCAAACACATAAACGGAATCAAGACAAAAATCACACCATCATCTCATGATGCTGAAAAAGCCTTTGACAAAATCCAGCATCCCTCATGCTTAAAGTCCTAGAAGAATTGGATTGGAGGGATAATTCCTCAATGTAATCAAAGCATATAAGGAAACCACAGCCAATATTATCCGAAATGGGGAAATGACAGAAACATCTCCTTAAAGTAAGAACTCGGCAAGGCTGCCCCCTATCACAACTCCTCTTCAATAACAGTGCTTGAAACACTTGCTAGACAATAAGGCAAGAAAAGGATATTAAAGAGTAACTAATTGGAAAAGAGGAAGTCAAACTATCCCTATTTGCTGATGGATTGATTGGTTACTTAAGGGATGCAAAAAAAACATCCACCAGAAAACTCCTAGAAACTATTAACGAGCTTCAGCAAAGTGGCAGGATACAAAATTAACTCTTAAAAAAATCAATGGCCTTTCTTTACACCAGAAAATAAGCACTGGAGAAAGAATTCAAAGAGACCTTCCCCACTCACAAAGCCTCAAAAACATAAGAACCTCTAGGAACAACCTAACCAAAACACCAAAGACCTCTACAACAAAATTTTAAACCCTTAAAGAAAAAATTGAAGAAGACCTCAGAAGATGGAAAACTCCCATGCTCATGAATTGGGAAAAAAACATTGTAAAAATGTCCATTTTACCAAAACTCTTGTATAAGATTTAATGCAATCCCAATCAAATCCCCAAGAGTTTCTTCACAGGCTTAGGAAACAAAGTGCTTAAATTTCATTTGGAAAAACAAAAGAGCCCCGAATACCAAATCAACCCGGAGTGAGAAAAGAGCTACAAGGAGTGGGTTCTCTATACCAGATTTAAAAACTATACTACAGGGCATAGTCATAAAAATAGCCTCGTACTGGCACAAAAACAGACCTGTGACCAATGGAAAACCGAAGACCAAATCTGAGCACATACAATTTCAGCCACCTCAGATTGACAAGGGGGCCAAGAAACCAATGGAGAAGACAGCATCTCAGCAAGTGGTGTTGGCAAAACTGGATCACCACTTGTAGAAATGAAATTAACCCCTACCTCTCACCCTGTACAAAAGTCAACTCCAGATGGATGAGACCTCAACATGAACCCCAAACCTCTGAAGTGCATAGAAGAAAAGTTGGCAGCAGACTACAAGAAAAAGGCGTAGGAAAAGACTTCCAAATCAAGCAAGCAGCAGCTGCACAAGAATTAAGGTCAAATTGACAAATGGGACCAATCACAAACTCAAAAAGCTTCTGAACATCAAAAGAAACAATCAAGGAAGTGAAGAGAAATCCCACAGAGTGGGGAGAAAAACCTTCACTGCAGATACATCTGACAAAGATTGATTTCCAGAATATATAACTAATACTACTCAAAAACAAAGAAAAAAGAAAAACAATCCCGCTCAATAGATGGAGCAAAGAACAACAGCGACTTCACAGCGAGGAATCTAGAGATGTCTGAGAAACACCTAAGAACTGTCTCACATAATAAGTTAAGGAAATGGCAAATGAAAACCATCTTTAAGATATCATCTTACTCAATGAAGACCGGCTAGGATTAAGAAAACAAATATACCAAGAGTGGGAGAGGTTTGGGAAAGGGTAACACTCATCCACGGCTGGTGGGAATGTTAAACTCGTACACCCACTATGGAAAGCAGTGTGGAGAAGCCTTGGAAGACTTGGAATAACTTGCCACCCGACCCACCATACCACCCTAGGCATGTACCCCGAAGACTTACGCCACCACAGGATACATGCCAGGCCATGTTTAGTTGCAGCTCTCTTCACAATAGCAAGGAGATGGAACCAAACTAAATGCCCCTCAACTGACAGTGGATAGAATGTGGTACATCTAAACACAGCATGAGTTCTATGCAGCAGTAAAGAAAGACGACATCACGAGCTTTGCAGGAAAAATGGCTGGAGCTAGAAGACATGCATGCTGAGTGAAGTAAAACAGTCCCAGCAGAAAAACAACGCGAATGGGTATCCCTCATCTGTGGATGCTAGTGCCAATTACCCAATGTAAGTATTTCTTGTGTAGGGCCCCTGAGCTTTTTTACAAAGCAGTTGGGAATAATTCATTTGGAAACAACAACAACAACAACAACAGAAAGACTGCATCAAGAAAACTGACTTGAACAGTGAACTTCTGCTCAAACAGTCCAACTTTCCCCATGGAAAATATTGAGAAAGACTAAGAGAGGGAAAGCATGTTTGGCAGAATGCATGAGCTCTGGCGGGGTGGGGGAATGAGCGGAACACGGGTCTAGATTTGTTTAAAAATAAATAAAAATAAATAATTTATGTGAAAAAAAAAAGGTAAGGCATCTGAGTTAATTGGTGGTATAAATTGCTCTTGTCCACATATAGCTTTAACTAAATCTGTAAACAATTACTTTGGGATTGGTATAAACAAATGTTCTCTATATTTTGCTGTCATATAGTATCCACCTGTTAGCAATCTCTTTCACCTATAGGATGAATTTAAACTCAAAAAAAAAAAAAAAAAAAAAAAAAAAAAAAAAAAAAAAAAACTTTGTTTCCCAAACTCGGTTTTCTAAACCATCCACATCCCACTTCCTTATAGCAATGGTACCAGAGAATCAAGTTCAAAATTCTTAAGTTTTACTCAATTTTCTTTTCTCTCCATGTCCAATCCAATACATTAACAAGTCATCTGGCTTCTTCTCAGAATGCATCCAAAATCTTGAATTATCAACTTTGTAGATGATTTCCTTGTTAGGTTTTATTACGATAGGATCATAGCTGGTATCCACCCTTCTATTTCATGCTCTTCAATATATTTCTTATTTCTTTAGTTTTATGTGTTTGAGTGTTTTGCCTGCATGCATAGTGCACCCATGTCCTGCACTGCCTGCATAGGCCTGAAATGGCTACCAGATACCCTGGAACTGGAGTTTCTCAAGGTTACACAGTGTGGGTACTAGGAATTGAACCCACACCCTCTGCAAGAGCAGGAATCTCTCCAGTCCCCTCTTCAATAGATTTTACATACAACATTCTATGTATTACTTTGAAAATAAGCCCTATCTCAGATCTTTTCTTCTACATATATGCAAACTTCTCATCTCACTCAGAGGAAAACCAGAAGCTTACTTTTAGGGCACAGGCAATTCCAGCTTTGGGATTTGATTGATTCTTTGATCTTGTGTCCATTACAAATGAATCCTAGATACTCTCATCCTCTGTTGTTACTCCAGTTAAACAAGTAACCCCCGCATGTGCCTGTTACAGAACATTTTAATCTCTACTTCCTCTGTGAGATTTCTAGTCTTCTAGAGTCCAAATGTCCTCTTCACTCACTCACAGTTCTTCACTCACTGCTGTTCTTCACTTCTGCTGCTCCTTGTTGCTGTTTTTCCATTTTCTCTACTCAGAAGTCAGCTTGTCATACAGGACTTCTTTTTCTATGGCTTCTATATATTCCTTCATAACTGTTAATGCCTGATTTTCTTCATAGCAGCTACTACTGCTATTATTTCATGTATTCATTGGAGAATGAGTATAGTTTCTGTATCCTCATATCCAAAATTCCAATATTAATGAGAGTCAGGGCACATCTATTTTGTTCAGAGTTGAATCTTTAGGATCATCAGGATTCAGCACATCAATATGTATATATATATATATATCTGTGATATATAATAGATTATAATAATATATACATATTAATTATATATATATCTGTAGATATGTATGGGCCCCAGGTGATATTTTTATGGTACCCACATGAATTATAATTATATTAACATACTTAACATTTATTATTAACTTTAGTACACTGAATATTCTTTTTAACATATGCAGGCTATGTACAGTAATTAACTAACATATGCAGAAGAAGGCATAGACTATTTATGACAACACTCCAGTGATTTCTGTCAGTTGTTTGTAAGGCAGTAACAAAATGCACAGGTAACAAAGTTAAAACATACAGCAAAAGTCTAATGAAGATGTAAATATTTATATGCATAACATTTTCCATGCATATGTTGTTGTCCTTTGTAGATATTGGAGATATAGTGAAGAAATGAAAACCATGGACCCTGGCTACCCTAAGCCCATCACAGTCTGGAAAGGGATCCCTGAATCGCCTCAGGGAGCCTTTGTGCACAAGGAAAATGGTATGTAGCACATATGGTATATATAACATAAATTTTCTATTTTAATTACACATAATGGTTTGTTAAATAATGTCAAAATAGAACTATCTATTATACACATGTATATTATATATATATATATATAATTTTTTTGTTTTTATGGATTTATATTGAGTATTATGTTCCAGGTATTTTTCAATTTGACTTATTTCAATTTATTCTTAAAAAGTTATAAGAATATATATGTAGTGCTTTAATATTGAGAGGTAGATACCTTCCAATTAAATGTCTATATGCACTATTAAATTTCTTGCAAATATAATAATAACAAATCTATAAGGACAGGAATCTGTCACAGCCTGAAGCACAATGACACTTGGTGATAATGTGTGTTTAGCTGAAGAAATTCCTCAATATAGTCATATTATATTGAATGTGATATCATTGTACAAAAGAAAATACAAGCCCATGTACATGATAATTGATAGCAAAAAATAACAGATGACAGAGCACTAAACATTTTCTGCATTTAACTTTTCCACCATTGTAATTATTTTAAACATCCTCTCCTAATGGTAATTTTTTAATCCACAATTTTATTTTATTTTATTTTTATTTTTATTTTTTGGTCTTTTCAAGACAGGGTCTCCCTGTAGCCCCAGCTGTCCTGGAACTCGCTCTGTAGACCAGGCTGGCCTTGAACTCACAAAGATCTGCCTGCCTCTGCCTCCCGAGTGCTAGGATTAAAGGCGTGCGCTACCACGCCCAGCTAATCCACAATTTTAAAACTAAGCTATGTATTTTTATATTTTCACATTAATGTGAAGAATGTATACTACAAATACCTACATTTTGATATGAATTATTCCATGACTGTGAAATATGACTGTCTGATGCCATTTGAATGCCCCTTATATATCAAGTGTGTTATCTAAACTCATTACCTCATATATTTGTCCTATGCAAAGGCCTCTGTTCTAGTTTGTCTTCCATTGCTGTGACAAAACACTCTGACAACAACTTGGGGAGGAAAAGTTTTATTCAGCTTACATCTCCTGGGTCACAGTTCATCACTTAGGGAGCCCAAGGCAGGAACTCAGGGCAGGAACCTGGAGGCAGGAGCTGAAGCACAAGCCATGGAGGAATGCTGTTCACTGGCTTGCTCCCCTGGCTCTTGCCCATCCTGCCTTCTTACATGGTACTCAACAACCTGCCCAGGGTGGCACCACTCATTGTGGGCTGGGCCCTCCCACACTGCTCGACAATCAAGACAATATACTCCACAGATGTGGCCACAGGCCAATCCAATGGAGCCAATTCCCCAATTGAGGCTTCCTCAACCCAGGTGTGTCAAGTTGACACTAAAGCTATCCAGCACAGCCTCCTTACCAACACTCAACTGTTTTAAATAACTTATTCTTTACCATAAAATCAGGTATATACCTAAAGTTTGATACTAGGCCTTTTAGCACAGTTGGATGTGCTCTAACATGCTCTATAAAGAAGAAAAATTATCACACTTTATATATTATTTTAAAGTGTTAATCTCTTATATCTTCTTGAATTTCTTACTTGGTCCAAATGAAACAAACCCCAGTTATCTCAAGAGTTTCAAGAGGGAGCTTTTGAGCAATCATTTATTGGTTTAAAGTCCATTGTAATAATTCCTCTTGTATTCCTTTTCATTTTTTTCTCTCTTGCCCTTCTTCCTCTTTTCCTTCTATCCCAAATGACTAGAGTAATCCAAATGCTATTCAACTCATGTGAACTGTGGTAGAACGATTTTTTAGCCCTAATTTTTCAGATTTTTTTTTTCCCTCTTTTTGAGACAGAGTGGTTCTGTAGCCCAGCTGTCCTGGAAATGACTATGTAGATCAGCCTGCCCTTGAACTCACAGAGATCTACCTGCCTCTGCCTCCCTAGTGCTGGGATTCAAGGTCGGAGCCACCACCACTCTTTTCTGCTGTTTTTAAACAACACAGTGGATTTAGCCTATACTAATCCATGGTGGACAATGACCTTCTCCTACAAATTATTACTGCATTCCACACTGCTCAAACATTTTACATTTTTCTTTATATTTAAGTAAATACCAGACTCTAACTTCAATACCATTGCATTTCATTGTACTATTTGCAGCTTCATGTTTAGCAGTTTGGACAGTTTCATCTCTTGATTCTATTGATCGTGACAATTATTCACCTCACTACTCTCCGTTAAAACCTCAAAGTTTGAGTTACATAAATATTTTTGCAAGATTTGATTTATCCTTTAACATTCATTTAGCATTAACTAACTTCATGCTAACAAATATGTAAGGGTAGAACATAAGGAAGGAATGTCTGTGGCTTGGGATAGGGATGTGTATCACGAAGGTTTTACTTTGGAATATAGCAAGACAGAATAGAAGGATTGTCTCATTACATTATTAGGACAAAACAATAGAAAAAGTACCCAGTAAGGTCCAAACAAAGATGATTTTTTTAAAATAAAAGCATAAAGAGTGCATTGCATCTTCATTGATTAATTTCTTTTAAAACTTCTCTTCTTAGGAAATATAACAAGACATGTAAAAGCAAAGCTAATTTATTTTTTAATCTTGTCTGTTTATCTGTTTGAGACAGGTTCTTCCTCTAGTCTCAGACAGACTAGAACACACTATGTAGACCAGGCTGGCCTCAATCTCTCAGAGATCACTGCCTCCAAGCACTGGAATTCAGAACATACACCAACATGCCCAGACTTGCAAAGCTAATTTTAATAAGGAAAAAGGAAATGGCCTAACATTTCTTTAATTGATATTTCATAAGTGAATGAAGAAAAACTAAATTATTACAGATGTTTTATACAGAATCAAGGTTTAGCATATTTCTTTTATGAAGATTTCAGACTTTCTTTCAAATATACTCCCTGATTTCTACTGACTAGCATTGTTACTTCTAACAAATGTAGCCCATAACTGTATATTATAGTCCTATATTTGGAGTGTGTTACTATAAAATTTGGAATTTGGTCTAAAGAACTTGTCAGTACAGAAGGGACCTCTTTTGGACTTTGCTGTGCTGCCTATTAGCTTTATAGTAATTAGCTTTGTCTAAAAATAGATGAGGACATTTCCAGCTGTTAGCTTCCAGTTTATAAACATGAGACGTACTTTCACCTACTTTGAATAACTAATTATAAATCAATGCTGTTATTCATTTGTGATCATCTAATAGTGTTATTGGCAGACTTTCAGCATTTCTCTGTCCAAACTTGTTGAATTTGTACACTGGATTTCATTAAAGTGATCAATTACTAGCTCCCTGCAGGAAAATTTGAATCTACATATACCTGCTTTCACTTGCCAAGTTGTTCTGATTGAACAACTGTCCTTTAAAAGCCACGGTGAAATTTTGTGGCATTAAACAAAATGTTTTCCAGAACGAAATAATGTGATTTGATGGTAAATCTTACATGAAAACTATTGGGAGATAATGGAATTCTTTTCTCTAGAAGAGATAATTAGTACAAGCTGTGATGAATGAGAGTATCCAGTGTTCCAGCCAGATGTAGGTCAAGGTGTACATCCCAATATCAGAGGGATCAGCTAATATATTAGCTCAGTGTGTGTGTGTGTGTGTGTGTGTGTGTGTGTGTGTGTAATTTTTATTGAGCTTTTGTACATTTAATACAACAGTTCATAATCAAATGTAGACCTTCTTCCCCATCCGTGCTCCCACACTTGCCACCGGACCTCATGTATTCTGCAATACATGTTAAGTCCCATCCTGTAAAGCATCTGTACCCAGATGCACTTCTGTGTATGTTCACCCATGGGGTCTAGTCAGCTTACCTAGAAATCTTAAGGAAAGTCTACTTTCCCTCACCCAGCAGTAATCAGTCTCCAATTTTAAGGCCAGCCTCTCACACATTTCTCTCCAATCTGGGCCCTTGTCTGATTGACTTGGCAATGGACCCGTGCTCAATGCCAACATTGCTGCAAGCTTTCAGTGACCTGGAAGCCTCTGTTTCCCTATGCTCATGGACCAACCCTGGCTCTTACAATCTTTCTGCCTCCTACTCTTCAATGGTCCCTGAGCCTTGGGTAGGGGAGGATTAGTATAAGAGTCCTATCGAATGGCAGACAGTTTTCAGGCTCCTATTCTCTAAAACCTAGCTGTTGTATAAGGAAAGTTCACTGGAAAGAGTTCAGGGATGTGCTGGTATTCTCTCTACTCCACGTTCTGCTATGTTCCATTAACTTTAGATGTAGAGGTTCCACTATAGATACGTCTGTTGGGGTTGGGCATCCTTCCGACATATATTCTCTGTGTGACCGACCAGTTGTGGAACTCTGAAGTAGCCTCTGTCTATTGCAAAAAGAAGTTTTTTGGATGAGTTAGTTTCTGTTCTTGGTCTTATTTTGTATGGTTTCTGTTCTTGGTCTTATTTTGTGTTTCTATAATTATAACTTCCCTTGCTTCCTTTCTGTAACCTCTCTGGTATACACATACTTAATATCCTTTGGTCCTCTGTTGCTTCAGTTATTCTCTTTAAGGCTGGTTTGGCAGACATGAATTCCTTCTGTCTTTTCATGTCATGGAAAATTTTCCATTTTCCTTCAACTATGATAGATAGTTTTGCTCGGCAAAGTGACCAAGCTTGGCATCCATGGTCATTTAGAACTGGAAATACTTTGGTTCAGGATTTTCTGGCTTTCATACTTTACATTGAAATGTTTGCTTTAATTCTAACGGGTTCTCCATACAGGACTGGTTCTTTTCTTTTAGCTATCAGCACCCTCTCTTTGTTCTCTTCATTTAGTTCTTTTACTATGCTATGCCTTGGGGGAGTTTCTGTTCTGTTCCTTTCTAATTGGTGCTCTATTTAATTCTTGAATCTGCATAGGAAAGCCATTCCTTAATTTAGGGAAGTCTTCTTCTATAACCCTATTGAAGATCAAGTCAATGCCACTGACTCCAGATTCTTCTTCTTGTATACCTATGATGGGGAGAATTTGTCATTTCGTGGTTTCCCACATTTCTTTCATATTTCACTCCTGTATGTTTTTTAATTTTTCATAGTCTTTGCTTGAGTAGTCTAGCTCTTCAACTTTGTCATCCAGTCTGAATATTCTGTATTCCGTTTCATTCATTATACTTGGGAGGTTTTCCTCCTGTTGTGTTGAATTGACTTACTGAGTTTTTCAATTCCACCTTCATTTCTGTGTGGGTTTTCTTCAATAACTCTATCTCATTTGTGAATTCACTTTTCAAGTCCTGATTTGTTTTTGTTATTTTTTTCAGCCATACAGTTCTTGAACTTCTATCACAAGTTTATGCCTATTGTCTTTGAATTCGTTGAGTTGTTTCTGTTTTCTCTCAGTTCTACATTCATGTTTATAATTTTTCTCTTAAATTCTAGGTCATGAAGTTTCTCAGGATGATTCTCATTGCAACACACTTCTGTAAAACTGGTGGAGTTTTTTGAGGACATATTCTCTTGGTTTTTTACATTATGTGTGTTTTTGTGTTGCCGTTTGGGCATATTGATGTCTTTTGTTGGTTGTGTGTCTGATAGTAAATTCTACTGGTACTTCGTTTATTTGAATTTTGGCTGTGTTTATATTGTTGATGTAGCTTGGTTGCTTTTTGCTCCAGTTATGACAGATTAGTTGGTGTGTGCTTTCAACTTCTAGCAAAGTATTAGGCTTTTCTGAGTAGTAGGTAGGTCATAGTAGAAGGCAGGCAGGGTAGAAAGCTCGTCTCAGGAATCCAAGGCAAGGTAGAGTTGGGGATAGCAAGAGTAGAATGCTAGTCACAGGATTTCAAAGGCAAGGTGGGTTGGGGACTACCTGTGGAGTGTCCAACAAACTATACTGGAAAATTGAGCTGATCTGAGTGCAGGGAATCAGGATGCACTGTGTGGATCTGGACTAAGAGGAGAGTCCAGAAATCCAGGCACAAAGGGCAAAATTGGACCTGTGCTCAAGGCTAGAAAGGGAACAGAGTGTAACAGGAGAAAAACTGGAATTGTTTAGGTTGTAGGAGAGTCAAGGCACAGTGGACAGCCTCACTAATTCACCAGGGAAGAAAGCTGAACTCAAGAATCCAGGGCAAGTAGGAGGTAGGGACACCCTGTGAAGGGGCTAACAGACCAGACTAGAAAAATCAAGCTGCTTTGAGTGCAGGGGATCAGGACACGGAGGGCAGGCCTTGATTAAGAGTGTAGTCTAGGGGACTGGAGAGATAGCCTAGTGGTTAAGAGCACCGACTGCTCTTGCAGAGGACCCGGGTTCGATCCCCAGCACCCACATGGTGGCTAAGAACCATCTGTAACTCCAATTCCAGGAGAACTCCAGTTCCAGGGGAATCTGAGACCCTCTTCTGACCTTCGCGGCATTGCACGACACGGGTGCAAAAACCTACATGCAGACAGTACATTCATACACATACAAAAATTAAAAAAAAAAAGAGTGTAGTCCAGAGATCTGGGTGCAAAGAGAAGTGGGCCTGGGCCCAAGGCTAGAAGGAGAACAGTGTGGGGGGCCTGGGAAATTCTTAGCTATGTATATTTATCTCTGAAGGTCAATATCTCTGTTATAAAAGGGAAATTAATTCTTCTTAATAATGGAATGGTTATGAAGGTTAAGATGTTTGTTTTTAACAGTATGAGTCTGCTATGATATGCCCTCAATTAAGGAGAAAAAGAGAGAATCCCTTGTTTTTTATTTAATTTTTTATTGATGCTTTGGGCCATTTCATACATCACTTTTCCAAATTCAGACAGGCATATTTACCTTTCCCTTCCCCCCCACCCCCACCCCATCCCAGATCATGCATTCTGCCATAACTGTCCTGCATCTTTCTCTCAGTTTTTTTTTTTTCCATTTTTTAGCTATAAGTGATAAGCCATGAGTACAAGCATCCTTCATGCAAAACCAATCTGCAGGCTGTTGTGCCCAAACCCCCACAGCCCCACCATCCAGTGTCATTAATGACTTAGAACTCTAAATTGTGTCTGCAGTAGATAAATCCCAAAATTATTTTGAATAATTAGCATGTTTTCCTTTTTCTCTGCTGTTGGTTCCTATTTTTTAAAATCTTTCCTAAAATTAGTCTAAGTTCCATAATCAAAACTTCATGTGATGGTCTAGTGGGATGGCTTATCAGTCAAGAGCACTGCTGCTCTTGCAGAGGACTTGGTTTGGTTCCCAGCACCCACACGGTGGTTAACAACTATCTTTAACTCCAGTTCCAGTGGATTTGTTGCCCTCTTGTGGTGTCCATGGCTATTGCATGCAAAGGTGCACTTACACACATCTAGGCAAAACACTAATACATATAAAATAAAAATAAATAAATCAGACAATTAAAAAAAATGTTTCACACTCATGAAGGAGCTTCAGACAGAAAGAAAAGACTAAATATATGCTTAAAATACTCAAAAATGATTCTGTAAGTTTATGGATAGTAGGAGCTTAAAACATCTATTATTTGTAACCATAGTATTTTGGAACATAGATACTGAATTATCTGAACCTTCTCAAACCACTTCCTCCCAAATTAAATAGAAGTGACTTAGAAACATTTAAAAAGAAATTGTGGTTTATTCTTTATTTCTAAAAGAATCAATAATTAATTTTGAAATTCTGTAAGTTGTAGCTAGGTGGCACAAGTTTAATTTAAAGTAAATATATTTATGAACAACAGGAGAAAGAAAATAGGCATGGCCTAGAGCCCGAAATGTCAGTACAGAAAATGCTACAAATTCCAGTTTGCTTGCTGAGAACCCTATCGGACAGAAGATAAAAACCTCCAATATTCTGTGTTGTTGTGAACTTAATATTTTTTTTAATTTATTTTATTTTTGTATGTGTATGAATGAACTGTCTGCATGTAGGTTTGTGCACCCGTGTCATGCAAGGCCGAGGAGGTCAGAAGAGGATGTCGGATTCCCCTGGAACTGGGTTAAAGATGGTTCTCAGCCGCCATATGGGTGCTGGAGATCAAACCCGGGTCCTCTGCAGGAGCAGTTGGTGCTCTTAACTGCTAGGCCATCTCTCCAGCCCCGTGAACCTAATCTTAATGATGAATGGAAACCTATTGTTTAGGAAGAGCAGAAAAATGCCTGATGATAAGATGCGGACAAAGTTCCTTTGGAGCATAAAGAGCTAAGAAACTTCTGCATCATGTATTGAGCAGTCTCCTAAGTGGCAGCCTGAGAATCAGCAATGATAGGTGTTTTTTTTTAAAGTGGCAATATCATTAATTTTATTTTTTTATTTTTATTTTTATTGATGTTTTGTGTATTTCATACATCATTTTCCAATTCAGTTCAGGCATATATCCCCTGCCCTTCCCCCCACCCCACCACTACCCATCCCCGATCATGCATTCTGCCATAACTTTTCTGCATCTTTCTGTTTTTTTTTTTGTTTGTTTGTTTTGTCTTCATTTTTTTTAACAATAAGTGATAATTTGTGAGTACAAGCATCCTTCATGTAAAACCAATTTGCAAGCAGTTGTGCCCAAACCCACACAGCTCATGGGTCCCGCCATCCAGTAGGGGGGGGGCTTTTATGTTCAATCAAGTTGATCAAATGAGTGTCCAGTCTATATTGTTGTAGTTTCACCATTCACCCCAATCGCAGCCCTTACAAAATGATAGGTTTATAAAGCTGCTTCAGCAGCCTGGGATATAGGTTGATGACATTACTCTAATGTGAATTCTTTGACCACAGTCCTATAAGCCAGCAAAAGGATAAGGTTCTCTTTATAGTCTACTGTAGGAATAGATGTACATAACTTGATCTTCCTAACAAATTCCTACAGGTAACACCTCTCAGTTCTTGGTATATATTAGAATGTACAATCCAGGCTTGTTAGCATATACCTGTAATCCCAGAACTGGGGAAACTGAGACAAGAGACTGGCCACACATTTTAGGCCACCCTGTGCTATGTAATGAGTTCTATCATCCTGGGCTTTGTACTTAGAACCATCTCAGAAAAGAAGGGAGGGAAGTAAGGAGAGAGGGAACAAGGGAGGGAGGGCAGCAGGGAGAGATGGGTGGGAGAAAGCCCAATTCCTGGAGTGCAGCAATGAGAGCCATTGAAAAACAGTTGAACCAAGGATGGTGTTTTCTTTCTTTAAATATTGAAGGGCCTTAAAATCTTCAAATATATCATGTAACATTTATATGCATATAAACTTTCACACATAAGAAGTATCTATATGTATATATGTATATGTTTTCTCCCCAGGCTTTACCTATTTCTACAAAGGAAAGGAATATTGGAAATTCAACAATCAGATACTCAAAGTAGAACCTGGATATCCAAGATCCATCCTCAAGGATTTCATGGGCTGTGATGGACCAACAGACCGAGATAAAGAAGGACACAGCCCACCAGATGATGTAGACATTGTCATAAAACTGGACAACACAGCCAGCACTGTGAAAGCCATAGCTATTGTCATTCCCTGCATCTTGGCCTTATGCCTCCTTGTATTGGTTTACACTGTGTTCCAGTTCAAGAGGAAAGGAACACCCCGACACATACTGTACTGTAAACGCTCTATGCAAGAGTGGGTGTGATGTAGGGATTTTCTTTTCTTTCTTTCTTTTCCAGGAGTTTGTGGTAACTTGAGATTCAAGACAAGAGCTGTTATGCTGTTTCCTAGATAGGAGCAGGCTTGTGGCAGCCTGATTTACGGCTGACCTTCCAAACCCAGAGGGTTGCTGGTCCTGCACATGAGTGGAAACACACTCATGGGGAAGCTTCCATGAGGCACAGTAACTGCCGTTCTTCAGTCCTTTGTCTTTCTTTGTCATTCAGTCCTAAGCCTTTCCTCTGCACGCTCAATGCCCAGTAAAATTTCAGGATCAATTAAAGAAGAGGAAATAAAGAAGAAAATTTTATTAATTATTTTGTTTTCCTTCTAAAATCTGAGCCCATTTCTGGGAGAGAGAAAAAATAAATAAAAAAGCATAACAGAAAACCCATAAGTTTTTGCTTTAAAGCAAAGGAAGAAAGAGTTTAAAAATAAAAACAACAACAAAATCCACAATTGAACTTTCAGGAAAGTGTGAAGACCCAAAACAGCTTTGTCTCCAAAGAAGATAGCTCTGTGACTGCTGTGGAAAGGCTCCTGCATATCATCTTGTCAGGTGGGAGATCTGGAATATTACATGCAGGATTCTTGACTGTTGGGACAGCCATTTTCCAACAAACAAGGGGCCAAAATATCTGCAATATAGTAACAGCCTTAATAATACATCCATTTTTCGTTTTCTACAGCTGTTCTCAGCTTTGTCCTCAACATTTCATCACCTCCATAGTCATAGATATATTCAAACAGGACCTTTTGCTTGTTTTGAAGTGTTTCTGAACCCCTTCTTGCCACTTGACCTGGCATCGTTGTGATATCTCCCCAGGTTGTATTAGGCCATTGTCCCAGGCCTTGCATTGGCCTGTCAGGAATACTCAGCGCAAAGCAGAGCAAGAAGCAGTGTGTCTCTGAAATAGATGAAAGCGATGGCAATTTTATAAAGATATGTGACTCTATTACTACATTGGTGTAACCCTTTGAGAACTATCAGACCAGCTTGCAGAGTCCAAATGATCAGTCTTGCAATCTGGTCATTTGTAGAACTGACCAATGGTGAATACTGTCACAGGTTCTAGAAGTTCAGGTTTGTAAAGCATATCCTATACTCCCATGTAATTCTTAAATGACTGACAGTACTGCATAAATACTTTTATAACAAACAGCAATGATGTGTCTTGCCAAAAATTTTCTGGCAAATAAAAAAGATATTTTGTTAACAATATCACACAAGAGTGAAATTTTATTTGAACAAGTGGTTTGAATTCCTTAGGCATACCGATTTGTTTTATTTAAAATCCATTGCATGACAGTTCAATTTCCCATAGAATATGCGGATAGCATTGCTATGTTAAAACTGAATTAAAATGATGACTCTGAGTTTGCATGAATATCTTCCAAAGCATTACCTATTGCATGCCAATCATAGTTCTCAAAGGGTTAGTGTGGCTTCTGGCATTTAGCCGTCCATTTGATCACTGACAGAGCCAAGAGACCACCAAAGCATTTCATTGTTGAGTGTAATTTGTCCTAATAGCAGTATTGTCATTTTCATGTGACCTGCAGAGCAGGTTTGTATCAATATTTTTTTCCTAGAGAAAAGTCAGCAACTGACAGACCTCTTTATTGATTTTTAGGAGCTGCTTCTTGCAGTGAAAAGCTTTACAGCCAGTGGGCTGTGAACTTATTAGAGATGGTCAGGAGGAATGCACCCCATGAGTCAGACAATTGGCTTTGTGCGAAAGCCAGCTTTTGAGGGGATTAGCTTTTGAAACAATGAACAGCTTGCCTTGAACTTGATATTGATCTGTTGACTGTCATTAACAACAACTTAAACATTGTCTTCTGTGAAAATTTTCCATGAAGAGTCCTGTTCTATGTCTTTGCTCTTTGACCTTTAACTTTCAAACTGGCACAAACTGAAGGAAATCTGATGTCACTTCTCCATTGGATTGTTGTTCTCTCTAAGACCTAGTAAACAAGAGCTGTTTCCTTAGAGTGAAGAGAGAAAGTCTGGATAGTGGATCTATGGGTGGGCACTTTACTCTCTACATGCACACTCTGAAAATGCCCTATAGGTAGAGATGATTTTTTAATTTTTCCTTTAATATAATTTCAAGCCTAATTTCATCATTTTAGAATAAATTACAAAAACTATAGAAAAAAAAAAAACCTCAAATACTTGAATGGCCAGTGTGGCTTTTATATAAAGCAGGAATTTTATACTAGTGAAAATTTCTTACTCATTTGCTAATAATACACATTTCCAGATGATTTTTAATGAGTGTAGGTATACATTCTTATTTGGAAATGGATAGTTTGGCTGCCTTGAATTTATATTTATACTCAACATAGCATGAAAATTAGAATGGCTTTTGGTTAAACTACATGTTTATGATTTGGTTGGGGAAATATTTTCTAATTATGGGTGGCATGCTGAAAAGCCTTACAAGTTGGTATTTCTTGCAGTCTGAACATATATCTTGTAAGGCTAAGAAAAAAGAACAGTAAGGAATGAGGAATGGCTTGCAGCACCATATTATGCAATGCACATTGTATTTTGATAAGACATCAAAGATTATGAATATGAGGGCCAAACAAAGCAAGAGAAAGGACCAGGATCAGCTCTGTTGTTCTATTTCAGGGCTTCCTGACTCAGTGACACTTAATACAGAGTTGTCACTGCCTCTGAGTATGGAAGACTCTATAGATAAGCCTGTTTATGCAGTGTTTGCTGTTAGAGGGTCTAATCCTTTCAGAACCTTGATGTCAAGAAATAATGTCTAGAAGCCTTTTTTGCTAAAGATGTGAATTATGTCCCTTTGGGACATGTGCAAATCATTGAGAAATTCCATCAACCTATATTGACTTTTTTATTTCTTAAATCAGAATGAAACTGATTATAAGAATCTATTGTCTTTACTCATTAATCACAGTATCCTGATTCATCACAAGACTGTAAGTACCTAAGGGCTAGAAAATAATCACAGCATTAAGAAGGAAGGAGTCTTCATTATGCTTAAATTCTGGCAAATGTCCTAGATAATGTTTGAGTTATGTGGCCTTGAATATCAGAAATCTATGTGATAAGAAAAGGCATATATGTCTGCTTTCTTGATGAGGACATATATAAGGCCACAAGAGATAAGAACATAAGAATAATGTAATGACAAACACTGGGGTTCCTTTGTTCATTATATGATAGGCACTTCATGCACGAGGTTGCTGACTCTTCTTACATTTGCAATTAGTGAAAAGAAAATTTTTAAACATGAAGAGAAAAAATTATTATGTTAAAGGAACCATGAAAAGGGTAATGATTAATGAGTCTACCACATAACAACAGTAACTCAAAAACAATAAGAAATAAAATCCCTGGGTCAAGAAGATAATGTCAGCTCAGTATCTATGGAGACATGGAAGCTATCAAGTATTTTTCCATCTTCTCTCCATTAATCCCATGAAAAGCTCAGACAATATTTCCCATATTGAAATAAGAATATGTTCATGCTCATAAAAGAATTTATCTTTTGTTATTTTTTACTACTTTACCAAATATAAAGACAACTGTAAGCAGGATAATGATTTAAGATATTATTTTATACTTCAAAATTTCAATAAAATGTTCTTCTGTATATTATTAATCAAAATGAGTGAAATATTAAAATAACTGATCAGTTTGGACTTTCTGTAAAGCAGTAGTTCTGTACCAGATCTGTAGAGAAAGTTGTGATATTTAATTAACTGTTACCCATCTGAGAACAAAGTGTCTACAGAGATGACAGTCACAGCAGGTGAAGACAGATGGTCTTTGCCATGGCAGAGGTCACAGAGCTCAATTAGAGAACATTATATGCCAGGAACAAATATGATTTCTGTTACTAATCAGAGAGCAAGGCTTTTCTGAATCAAGTGTAATAAATTACTGACTAATGATCACCAAAAATAATTAGTAAATGATAAAAGATAGAGACTGGTTTACTGAAATAAGCAAATGCTATTTTTATTAGTCAATCTTCCTATAATCCCTTTTATTAATACATATTTTTCAAATACTGTACATTTAATTTCATTTCCTTTCTGTAGATGATTAAAACAAATGTGGTGGATGAAAATATTGCCCAAATTTCACTAATAGTTGAAGTATTTCAATGATGGTGTATATACTGAATCCTAGGAGGAGTAACACACTATTTGCCATTTCTACATGTTGTGTTGATATCTCTAGTATGGTACAAATACAGATGAAAACTATGTGGATCTTACAGTGGAATACCCAGTGTACCCAACTGACTGAACTCAATGTGCTATCTGAAGAGGAATAGATGTTATTGAATACATATGTTAAACAAAATCATAACAATCATTTTTAAAGTATTTGGATTATTTCCAGAACCAAATAAAGGCAGTGATTTACTGATAGTTTTGAGTCTGTAGTATATAATGAAATGAGCTTGGGAATGGCAAGGAAATCTTTACAGCAACAACAGCAGAAAGTTTAAATTTTGATGTTCTATCACAGACACAGGTCATATGTGGCATTCAGATGGCCTATTGCAAATGGTTATAATCCCATCTTCAACTGTCTATGATACCACAAAAGATAGCCAGAAACTCATGTCATACAATCAACTATTTATTTGAATAACATTTACTTTTATGATGCTGATTTATTATGACCACAGGAAGCAAGTGCCAGAGCACAAGTGAAAATGACAGGTTTCCTATTGCCTGAGAGCTAGTACTACATCATAAAGTGGGCCACTTTTAAAAGTTAGAACTTTATGTAATAAAGAAAATAACAATCAGGACTGTACCACACCATTGATATGAAAGATTATATATATATATATATATATATATTCTACTTCATAAGCAGAGTGGCAGTGGTGCAGGACAAAATGAGTCTTTTGTAAAATATAAAGACATACTCTAGCACTCTGTAATATTACAACTGGAAATTTTACCTTAGCAAGTACAAAAAATACAGAAAAATGCAATTTCAAGCTCTTCACACTAGTGATGAGTGTGTTATTTATCAATGTATATATTTAGTCAGTGGTCACTAGATGTTACCTGTGTAAACACATCGGATTCCCATTCATTGCTTTATAGGGCCAAAATGTTAAAAGTAGGTGTTCGGTGACCTCAGTCAGAAAGTTGTTAGAATCACGTGAGAAAAGCCATTTCCCTAGGATAGAAATTTACCTCAATAATCACATAACACAAAACACATAGTAGCATAAAGCTGCTGTAGTGCTCTAGTTCCTTCTATGTATAGCCTTTGTCTATAATGTATCACTCAAACCATTTCTCATGTCTTTCTACTGCTATAAGTTTCAGTTGATGCCTAACTACTTCAAATCAGATTAATAACATCTCTTTATAATTATCTCTTTTAATTTGTCTACTTTGAAATCTAAACCAATAGTATAGGAAGCCTAAAATGAATACTGATTTGCCATATTAACAGACATTGAGGGAAAATCACATGGGATGCCAATTTGCTGATAGAATACAGAAGTAAAACCTGTCAGTTTTTGAACATGATGATGATCTGGTAACTGAACATGACATGCATCATTTTTAAGAATAATGCTAATTCTTTATAGTGAGTAATGATAGAAGATTATGAGAAGCTAAGTGCTATAATGAAGACTTCACAGGGATTGGTAACTAATACATTTTAAGGAAAATGAAGGCATAACAAGCATCTCATGGTGAGTACATCATAAGTATAAAAAGCTTTATATGAAAGACATTTACATGTAGAGATATCTGAGGATTCTAGCCATTTTCAATTGAAAGAGTAGTATGTCTTAGCATTTTCCAAATATTAACATAGGATGGGATGAAAAATTAAGATGTGCATTCAAAGTGTCCTTCCATGAAAGGACACATGGGGCCACGTATGAAAGAACATCCCAACTTGGACTGTGTGCTGATTCACATGAACATACCCTGTGCTCTGCTGCAGAGCTGCATTTTTATGCCTTTAAGAAAGAAAACAAAAATATGAATATATGACCATTCTGTCCTATTAGGCCACTTAGCTTCAATGCACAATATCACTGACTTTTATTTCACTGAGAATAATGGTAGGAGAGAATGGTGAACAAGATTAAAATGATCACTGTTTTACCTACAAAGACATTTCTTGATATTTTATTCACAAAGAATATAAGTTGGATACAGACCTTTCTATAGTACTTGATATGTAGCTTGTTGGGATCCCAGACACAGCATTTTTAACATAGGCCTCTTCCCACATGCCTCATATATGATGAAGCTCTGATGAGATATACTATGGTAGAATGCTTTTCCCTAGGATAGGCTACAGTGCTGCTTGTACTTCCCATCTTTTATATGAATGTTTGTTTCTTTGCTGGCCTGTTTTGCCAAGATAGAGATGAGTAAAGCCTTGTATGCACTCTGTTTGAAGTCACTAGAATGCATGTTTTGTTGATGCCATGTAATGCCAATTTGAACTTATCTCCTTTCTATATATCAACAGTCCTCTTGTTATTATAATATAGACTTGGAAGGAATGATCTTGGAAGTATTACGAGGGTTAGCTTAAATAAATGTTATTTTTTCTGCTCTCATTGAAATACCATCAGAAACCACATTATTGCCTGAATTCTCACAGTTCCTTAGTATATACCATTGCCTGTGTAAAATTAACTGTCAGATTTCAGTTATTTTCTTTATATCTGATAATGGAATCCATTATTTATTTATATATTAATAAATATAAAATTTCACACTCTTCATTACTTCCAAACAAACATGGATTCCAATCAAGTGTGAGTGAATATAAGGGTTTTCTACTCCTTTGGTTCTGAGCTCATTGTTTGCTTTTGACACCCTGAAATGAGATATTGGGAAGGTGTTGTGTAATGCTCTCTTATGCAATGTTCGCCCATACTTATGTTCTTTTCTGTTACCAGCTTGTCTTCTCCCATTTTTTCTTTTGAATTAATTTCTTTTTCTTTTTCTTTGTGAAAACCAGAACTGAGCAACACTGTACATCATAGGTGGAACCCAGGAGATACACTTGTTTCTCAGTATTTGTCATCATAAATTTAATGAAAAACTTAGTCCTTATAAAATTCTCACTCACCTTATTGGCTTCTTTCTTTTATGTCTAACTTTTTCTTAAGCTATTACCCAGAGAAAAGTGAAATGCTGAGAAGAATTGCTCTTATTTGTTGATAAGACAGTTATGGAATTTTGCTTTCAGAGAATGTATCCCATATAAGTATACAGTAAAATAAATACTAAGATACAGTGTTTGTTCAAGGAGCATTATGATGACATGAATTCTGAAAGCTTGGATTCTTTGGACTCTTTCCCTGTGGGTGTAAATGTCATATATATTAGAAGAAGGGTAGAACAAAGGAATTGGGGGTATTATTGCAGTGGCTTTTCTGCTGCGTTGGTCCTGATGCATCAGCATTTCTGTTGTGAACCTCTATTTTCAGGGGTTTCAGAGACTTGGTCATAAAAATTTGCTTCAAGCATAAAAGTCTTGAAAGACAATTTTATGTATCTAATTTTAAACAAATATATTTTGGTTTTATATTATAGAGGGGGAATTAATGGAGTTTACTGGTTCAATTTTGTGCTAATGTAACTTTTGATAAACTTAGTTTTTAACAAAAATAAAAATTCTAATTAGTTCATAGTCTAACAATGTTTTTTTTTAATCAAATAATACTGACATTGAGAAATTTGTCTGCTTTAGCAACGTGATACTTACCTTTGAGATGTTCTAAAACTTGCATAAGTCTATTGTTCTCTTGATTCCAATAGTGGATCAGTATGACAGTGAATACAGATTTGTTGTGATATCCATATAAGCTATCTGGTAACATATATTTGGGAATATATAGTATATATGATTATATATATATATATATATATATATATATATATATATTAAGTGGAAAGATTAAGGGAAAGAAGCACCCATAAATTGTCAAATAAATACCATATATTTTTAAAAGATTGCACAAACGTTTATCTTTCAGAGTCCAAATGATATACAACCAATTGCAAAGGAAAGGTGTCTCTTGGGTGAATGATAATCATTTAGCTCCTTATGAAAATCATTTTTCATTTCTATAGTGTCATTATGGAGAGTTAAAATATTAAAAGTAATGCAGAGTTTATTTAGCTAACAATAAACTGTGAAGCAAAGAGAAATTACAGGAAATTAAATTTTAAGCCATTGTCTTGAGGTTGTCTATACCTTTACCTTTATTTTATTCCCCATGATATCTCAGTTGTAGAGAGAGTATTAAAATCCATCTCTAAATTTCTGAGTTACATATTTTAATCTACTCTATCTCATTAAGTTTTTGATATGAAAGTTCCTATGTGTAAGGTTTGAAATAAATTACATTTATTTGCTCAATAAGTTTTAAGGTTTGCAAGTTGTGTTTTCTTCTCACACAAGTCTCTATACACTTATTCCATCTTAAATTTGGCATATACATTTTACTCAGATAGCTTCTACTGACAAACACAAAGCTTGTTTGTGTGCAAATATAAGGCTAAATAAATGGTGCTAAAGTGTATTATGACTGTCAGATATAATCAGGCAAAATTTTGTGGTGCTTAAATTAATTTTTCATTGATTTTATTGATCAGTGCATTGAACAGTGTTTATTCACAAATTGTCTCTTAGTAGTAAAATTAAGGCCTCATGCACATTGTTAAATAAATGGTTGACTAGTTTCTGTAACAGCTCACCAAGCTATTATCTCTTTGACTTCTTATAATGTGGCCTCATTAAAGGTCAAGGAGTCATTCTATTAATCTCATTGCTTTAGATCAGTAACATGACTGAGCATTTTCACAAGATACTTATGTTTACAATGCTATAACCCTTTGACTGCTGCAGCAACCTTAACCACACAAATGTCACAAACTAGAATCATCAGCATGGTTCATGCCATGGCAATCAAAGAGTTAAGGGCTGTGCAGTGATTTGTTTTGTATTTATTAATTTATATTTATTTCACTTCCATTCAAGAAAGGGGTTTGGGGTGGGGCAGTTTTTGTCTGCTGTAAGTGTCTTAACCTAGGGAAAGGGTTAAATGGCTTTTTATACTATTGCATTTTCTGTACTTACCATCAATTCATTGTGTTGTAATTGAAAAAAAGAACTGTCAATAAACAAGAAAACAGAAAAATGGTTCATAGACATTGTGGTCTTACTCATGATTTACTTCCATTAATGATCAACATTAAGAATGAGATTTATAGCATAAATCCTTATACAGTTTTCTTCCAGATTAAGAATGCAAATGCTCGAGTTATTTAGCTTCTGTTGTGTTTTCCTGACTTATCAAGTGTATAAACTGATCCTATTGATTGGACAAACACTTAACAATCATCTAGATGCATATAGTTGTGATCAAGAACAGGAGCCAAATATCTGTGCAAAAAAATGTTACTTCAGGCAAGTGCCCATGAGCATAGACACAGATTTTATGATACTTGAAAATTATAAAGAGAACTACTTGGGTAAGTGGGTATAAATCCAGCTATTAAAGACAAGGCTGTGCCGGGAGTGGTGGTGCATGCCTTTAATCCTAGCACCTGGGAGGCAGAGGCAGGTGGATCTTTGTGAGTTCAAGGCCAGTCTGAGCGAGTTCCAGAACAGCTGGGGCTACAGGGAGACCCTGTCTCAAAAAGACCAAAAAAAAAAAAAAAAAGACAAGGCCATATTAAATTTGATTCTAAAGGAATTATAAATCTTTGGCAGAATCTCATTTCAAGAATGTTCCCTTTCTTTGTTGGTGCTAGCAATTGAACATAGATCTATGCATGTGTTAAAAATTTACACTATCACTGAGCAGAACCTCAGTCCTCTTTCTGTTTTAATGATAGTATTGTAAGAAAGGGAGGCCATCAATAGAGAACTGACTCCCAGAAAGAAAACAAAAGGATTAAGTTTCCATATTAACATTTTTATAAGTTCCTTAAGCACAAAATAAACTGAAATAACTTTCAGAAAATATTAAATAGGTACATGCATAAAAGCATTGTACCACAATATTCCTGAAGCAGTTAGTTTTTTGTTTGCGTCAGGTTGTTAGGTTGGTATTGTGTGTATGTATGCGAGTTTCATGTATGGGCAATAATATCAAAGGCTATTTGAATTTTACAGAGAATAGAAATATTGGATAAATAAAAAGTTGTATCTCATCACCCAAAATCATAATAGATCTTTATACACAATGATATATACACACATATATATTTGTAAATTATATATATAATTTAATATATATATATATATATATAGAGAGAGAGAGAGAGAGAGAGAGAGAGAGAGAGAGAGAGGGAGAGAGAGGATTCTCACTATGAAACTAAGGGTAGTTTAGACCTCATTCTCCTGCCTCCACCTTCTGAGTACTGAGGCTACAAGCACGCATCACCTTGTGGAGACTAATCTTACATATTTTATTCCACCTGAAAATGAGGCTCTCTGAAACAGAGGACATAAGATGAGCACATGGGCTTAAAGTGCCTTAAGTGACGAAAATATGTTTCTATTATGTTGCTATGCCATGGAAGTAGGAGAATCATAGAGAATGTATAGACCTGTTGAAGATGTGCAGAAAAATTGTTCTACATTTATTGTTAAGCCAGCACCTATGATTTAGGTGTCCACTCTATCTTTCTCCCTTAATGCTCATGCTTAAATCTATATTAAAACAACTTCTTCCTCTTCTTCTTTGTCCTCTTTCTCCTTCCTTCTCCTCATCTTCCTCCTCCTCTTTCTTTTTCTCTTCCCCTTCCTCCTCTTCCTCCTCTTCCTCTTCCTCCTGCTCCTCTTCCTCCTCCTCCTTTTTCTTGTTTATGTCCATGAATGTATATCTGTGTGGGAGTATGTACCTGTGAGTGTAGATGTCTATGGAGGCCAAAAGAAGTTGATGGATCCCCTTCTGGAGGAGTGGAGCTCCAGATGGGTGTAATCCACCTAATGTGGGTCCTGGGAAATGAACACAGGTCCTCTGCAAAAACAGTTAGCACTTTCTTTTTTGTCTTTTGGAGACAGGGTCTCCTTGCATCCCCAGCTGTCCTGGAACGTACTTTGTAGACCAGGCTGGCCTTGAACTCACAGAGATCTGCCTGCCTCTGCCTCCCAAGTACTGGGACTAAAGGCATGCACCACCATGCCCGGCCAAAAGCAGTAAGCACTTTTAATCACTTAGCTATCTCTTCATCACCTCTATCCTCTTAATGAACTCCAACTTTACTTCATGAAACAGCAGTAACAAAAAGATTAATTGGGATTTTAGAACATGCCCCAAAATGTACAAGATTTAGCCTACCAGAAGTATAGTTTGTTCTGTATTTATAGAAAGCTTTTTAAAAATATAACTTTTATTTGAATAAAGTTATTAAAATGTTAAGCCATACATGTCAGGGAAAATATGAGAGGAATTCTACATTGTTTTTACTATCAAAGGAGGGAGTAAAGCTAGAAATATCAACCAGATCCAGTAGAGATTTTTTGTATTTAGTTTAGATATTAATAGCCAAATGTATCTTTGTGAGGTTGAGGCATGTATACACATTTCTATATGAAAAGTTATTATAACTCAGCTTAAAATTTGATAATCATTCCTTAAGACAAAAAATCCTGGTAAAATTATGGAGAATCTAGTAATACACCTAGCACATTATAAGAATATAAGTCTTTATTAAGGTAGGTGATAATGTTTACATATTTTAAGTCTGTTTTAGAGTCTGTGTAGGCATACGTATATTCAGTTTGATGTGTCCTGCTGCAGTCCCACCACGGTTATTCCAATTTACCGCTAGCTTTTTCCAAGGAACACTTTCTTCTACTTTCCCTTTGCATGCCTTTTTCCTTTCCTTGTCCTACTCCTTGCATTCTATTTCATAGTTCATTCCTTTATTCTTCCCTTATAATGTTCTTGTCCTCTTCACCTCTTCCCTAGACCCATGAACTTTGATTATTAAATTGACGACGACGACGACGACTACTACTACTACTACTACTACTACTACTGCTGCTACCTATTTTCTAGTTCACTTGGCTTATTCATATCATTTAAGACTAATAAGTATTGTCCCACTACTATGTTTTCTAGATAGTTTCTGTGTGGTACGATTACTCATTTCTCTTACCACCCCATCCTCAGACCCTGGTACAGTACCCAGATTATAATCAATCACGAGTCAAATGTTGATTTCTAGACATTAAAGTTTGAAGTCTCTTCTCACAATGCCTAGTTTGGGGAACTAATTTTTGTGACTTTATACAAATATTTCTAAATTTTCTTAATATCTATTTTACACTATCTACTGAATTTAGGTTTTTAACATGTGAAATTCACAGTCACCATTTCCATAGTTGCTGGACAATGAATCTAGGTTTCTGTTTTCATTTTCTTTGACATAATCTAGTGCACATAAAATTTATCATTATTCTTCCCTCCTTCCAAAATAGAAATGTTTTTGTTTTTAATTTTGTGGTTGGGTAAGTTCAGTTACCTGTCCATGAAAACTTCAGTGTCCTTTACTTTGTTTTTCCTTGTCACACACTCTCCCTTAGACACAAGCCAGCTCTATAACTATTACTTCCACCATACTTTATATACTTAATTTCTCTGTGTATCTTTATTCTAGTCAGCTTTTAATAGCTACATCTTTTTGCCTGAATCAGGCTCCCTCTTCCAGTGTATCAACGCTTCCTGCACAATTATCTGTCCTCACTAAAATTCAAATTATACCACTTCACAATTAATAATAAAACCTTTTTCCAGTGTTGAAATATTTTGATATGTGTGTGTGCATATGTGTGAAATGCAAGTATGTGTACTATATATGGCTTATGTGTACAGAGGTTATAATTGTCTTTAACACTCTTCGATTTATTCCCTTGAGGAAGATATCTCACTGAATCTGGAGTTAGGCTAGTATGTGACAAGGTCCAGTGATCCTCTGCCTCCACTGCCCACAGTGTAGCCATATAAAGCTTTGTACTTGGATGCTGGCAATTTGAGCTCAGGCCCTCAAGCTTGCACAGCCACTGCTCTTATCTGGTGAGCCATCTCCTAGCCCTATGAATAAGGTTTTATATATAAACTCTCCAAAATTCATTCCTTACTTGGCTTTCATTATCTTTCACCGCTGCACATTTTTACACCTAAACCATCTTTATATTTGCCATTTCTTATCCATTTTTATTTATTTACTTGTGTCTACTTTTAATTCCAACTTTAGCATCTTTATAGACCTAAATAGACAAAAAAAAAAACACACCCAACTTGAATCCTTGTATTTGCATTGTATTTCACAGAATAATTAATATTGCCTCCTCCCTTAAAAAAGTGGCCTCATGTTATAAATGAACTGTATAAACACACTCTTATGCAATTTTTTAGCTAAAGCCTATTTTTGTATGTGAACTTGTTTTTATTTCTCCTTGTTAATGCGTACCTTCTAGTAACTGGACTGTCTCACTGTTGTGTTTTATTTCTTTTTTCTTCTGCTGCAGCATTGACTGCAGTGCTGATTGAAAGAAGAAGCCTCAGAAATGTGTGCTGCACTAAAGCAAATAATGGTTTTAGTATAATTAAAATTATGATTCTATTTGACTTTGTTATACATTCTCTAATCCACTTTCAAGAAGTTTATGAATAAAGATATTAAAAGAACTTGTTTCTAAGATCAAATATTTTAAGCAGTTGACCTTGTGCCTCTCCATGCCCTTACTTTCTTTTCTAAAGCTCTAAAAATGTTTCTTATTAGGTCAGAAGGAAAGCCTGAAGTTGAGAATCTCTTTAACAAACATCTTTTACTTATAGTAATCACTTTTTGGAACTTCTTTCACAATAGTAGCCATGAGTAAAGTCAGAAGACCTGTGCTTTGAAAGTGCCAGTGGATACAGCAATAATTGGGATAATATAAAGATGTCTTTTCTCACTTAATCAACTATGTGCACAAAGACAACAACGTTTTCATTAGTTTCGTTAATATGAGGGAGTAAGGGAGATTCCCTTAAGATGAGAAATTAGAGAGAATCAATCTGGTCATTTTGCAGATAGGAATCTGGTCTGAATTATTACAGGTCAGGATTCAAATACAGTGTAAAGTGTAAAAAATGTCCGTGTTCTGAAACAATAAAAGCTAGGTCAGGAATAAAATAAACACTTCAAAGACAGGAAACAAAATTGTTTTAAAATTATCTGCTACTTTGAACAGATATTGGACTATTGCCCTAACAAGCACTTTCCCCTGAGAAGCCTTTATAGATTTTACCTGGTGTGGGTCACACGTATAAATTTATAGTGACATGCTTAGTTCAGATGAATCAGACATAGGCATATAATTTTCTGGTCTCTGAAGTCCACTTAATCCACAGAAAAATATATATTATTTTCAAGGACCTAGAAATGCATGACAAAAAATGGCAACATTAGTGATATTGGGGAAGTCCACTGAGCGGCTTAGCAGACCCAAGGAAATCAAGTCACAAAGTGGCAGAAGATTCAGAGAGCAGATACCAAAGGCATCACAGCATGGAAAGGGGTGGCCACAGGTTCCTGTGGAGAAGGGAGAATGAAGTTTACTGAACTCCAACATAAAAGTAGTTCATTGGTGCAGATCCTGTATAGGACTGCCCATTTCACTAAAACATCAAGTTTTCCTCCATGGAAAAGGGAAAAGAAAAGCCTCAGAATTTGAGAGATGCCAGTGTTCTATACTAAGGTGAAGGATTGAGTGGTGCTTTTCCTTTACTTCACCACAGGAAGGTTAGCAGAAAGTATTTTTGAGGTTTGTTTGTTTTCACCTTGAGAAGAAAATGGAACGTTCTTTTCAATGAATCTGACAAACCCAACGAAACACAAAAGTTTGCTGTCCAGTGTTTCCCCAGTCAGTGTCCAGTAAGACAAAGTTTTATTAAGTAAGCCCCAGTCTGATACAGCCTGTCAGCATTTTCAGGTAACTGTGTTAAAGAAGATCAAATAAAGATTTTTAGGTAGATGAGGAATGGTTTAAAAACAGACCAAAGAACAACAAATTTAACACACAGGAAACAGAAAAAAAATCTATTTAAATCCCTAAAAAATTTACTTGGAAATAAAATCATGATAAGAAAAATGAAAAATTCAGTATAGCTACTATAAAGGTAAAGTTCAATCTCTTCAAATTCAAATGGAAAGCAGGAAAATATGAATAAAAATTAGAACAAAATGTTAGAAAATTAAGGGACAGAGCCATAATTCTAGAAGTTTCAACATTCTAATAATTGGGTTGTAGAAGAAAAGAACAGAGGAAAAGGAGTAAGAAAGTAATTATTTTCTTTTTCTTTTTCTTTTTTTTTTTTTTGTTTTTGAAACAGGGTCTCCCTGTAGCCACAGCTGTCCTAGAACTCACTATGTAGACCAAGATGGCCTTGAACTCACAGAGATCCGCCTGCCTCTGCCTCCCGAGTGCTAGGATTAAAGGTTTTCACCACCACACCCAGCAGGAAGTAATTATTTTCTAATTCAGTTAAATTTCCTATAATTTAAAGCCCTGACTTTCCAGACTGAAGAGGCCTAGTACTTGTAGGATAATGGATGAAAATAAAGTTATATATATCATTCTGAAACATCTCATGTAAAGGACAATGGAGGCACTACAACTTTTCAGAAAGGGGGAAGAAAATTCAGTTATAAAATTTAAGGAATTAGACTAGCCTCTGATTTTTCTAAACTCGCAGTAGAAATTAAAGGTCATATAGCAATGTCTTCAAAATTCCACAAAAATCAGTGTTCCGGCTAGAGGTCGATACACAAATATTGGCCAAATGTAGAGTGTAGAAAAGACAGGAAATTTCTAAAATGAAAAGTCGTTTCCATGACCAATTTCTCAGCTCACAGATATTTTAATCTAAATAGTGAGATCCAAGCAAGAAAATCTAAATTCAGTAAAAAACAAAGAAAGATTGACTACGAGTGTAAAGAATACTTCTAAAAATACTACCCATAGGGGCTTGAGAAATGTCTCAGTGGTTAAGAGCACTGGGTGTTCTCCCAGAAGAATGAGGTTCAGATCCCAGCACCCACCAGGCAGCCAACAACAATTTGTAACTCCAGTTCCGGGGGATCCAACAATCTCTTCTGACCTCCACAGGCATTACATGACACAGATGAGCTTACATACATGCCAGCAATACATTCACACACAAAAAAATAAAAATAAATAAATTTAACAATATACTACCTGTACCTGGCCTAGTGGTGCATGTCTTTTATCCCACCACTCAGGAGCCAGAGGCAGGTGGATCTCTGTGAGTTCAAGTCCAGCCTGATCTACATAATGAGTTCTAGGACAGGTGGGGCTATAGGAAAACCCTGTCTCAGAAAGACAACAAAACAAAACAAAACAAAACAAAAAAGTAAAAAGACAAACAAACAAACAAAAAAACCTACCTGTATACTCATGTACACTAGTAAACATAAGAAACAATCAGTTAATCAGTTTAACATTGCTCTCAAAAGAAACACAAATTGCTAGTAGTTATTTAGTCACCATCTTTAGCCATCAAGAAAATGCTTATTAAAACAACTTTGAGATTCCGTCTCACCCCTTTCAGAAAACAACTGATGGGAACTGGAGAGATGGGTCAGCTGTGGAGAGCACTCCTTCTTATTGCAGATGTCCCAGGTTAAGTTCCCTGCACCCACATCATGGCTCATAATTTGTAATTTTATTTTCAGGAGGTTCACCTTCTTCTGGCCTTCACAGGCATTGCACACATGAATACTAATGAAACACACATAAATCTTAAAAAAAAATGACAGAGAAAGAAGAGCCCTAACCACTTTTGGTAGGAACACAAGTTGTCACAGCCACTACAAAAATGACTATGAAAAGTTCTGAAAAGTATGAAATACAGCTACCATATTGTCCAGCTATATCACTTCAAGTTGTCACAGCCACTACAAAAATCACTATGAAAATTTCTGAAAAGTATGAAATACAACTACCATATTGTCCAGCTATATCACTTCTAAGCATGCAGCCAAAAGATGCTACACCCAATCGCAAAGATACTTGTACAACATTATTTATTGCTGTTCTATTCACAGTAGCAAGAAAATAGAATCAGCCTAGATGTCTATAACTAGATGAATGGGCAGTGAAAATGCAGTAGATGTATAAAATGAAATTTTAGGCAGTTGTAAAGAAAGCAAAATTTTAAGGAAACTTATAGGTATCTGTAAATTACTATATTAAATGAGATATTCAGATATGTGGGTCCTAGCTTTTAATGTACACATATACGTGTGTACACCATGCAACTAGAAGGGAGACTATGAGAAGAGAAAAAGATTTTAAAGATAGAAGAGTAATAGATCACATTGACATAAACGTAGAAGGGAGAAATCTACAAGTGCACAAGGATGATAGGGGCCTGAGAAAAGAAAGTGAGGAGGAAGAGAAACAAATCAAATTATATGTAAAAATACCACAATGACTCTTACTACTTTGTATGATAATCAAACAAACAAAGAACAAGCAGTTCAGATCCCAGCAGCAGGACAAAAGACAGGGATATCCAAGGTCTGCATACTCATGAGCTTAATGTTACATCACCTTCTTTAAACCACTAAGCTACTGTAGAATGTGTTCCAGACAAACAGAGCATAAATTCAGAGTAGGAACACATAAGTTCAAAAGAATTCAAGGTCCATATCTTGAAAGAAATATCCTAAAATGAAAACAAGAGTAAATTCCAGATAAGAAGCCTAAATGAAAAAGTAGTTCAAATAGGATGCAAGGGGTTACAGTAGACACATATCCATACCCACACAACAAGAAGCACAGAACACCACATTAAACAAGAAGGTTAACTGACATGCTTGACACTGAGGAAAGGCTATATCTAAATACAGCAGTGTAGGGTGAATTAACAATTTTCCTTCTTAATGAAATAAGAGACCATTTCAATTATTAAAACTAAAAAATTATAAAGGAATAACTCAATGTTCATTTTTTTCAGTTGCAAACATTAGGCTAAATAATGTGAAACTAAATTTGTGTTTAAAGTGAAATTACCATAAAATTATATGAAGAAGATGGAGATAGTAAACAGAGGAGATGAATGATAGCTTTATTTTATTTTAAATAATAGAAAATCTACAGTTAGCCTATGTTACTTGATTTATATTACTGTGATTAAAAAACCCAACCTGATCAAAACCAATTTGGGAAGAAAAGGTTTATTTGGTTCACATGAGCACAATTGATCTTTGAGGGAAGCCAAGGCAGGGACTCAGGGCAGGAACCTGGAGGCAGAAGCTGAAGCAGAGACAACGAAGGCATGCTGCTTATTAGCTGCCCCCCTGGCCTGTGTATTTCTGTGTTCTTCTGAATCTGGCTCATAATACTTGAAATAATACTTTTCAGCCCAACCCATTTTACTGAAGACTTCATTTTTCTTTATGTCCGAATTAAATATATATGTGTATATATCCCATTTTCAGGTGAATGGATGTATTTTTAGCTGAAAATGCATTTAATTTTGGTTGAAGTTGGGGATGGTTGATTTCTTGCAATGTAAACAAAACTCCTATTTGTGCCATTTGTTGTTAGCAGAAGTAAGGGAATACTATATATTATTTATCTATTTTGATTACAGACATGAATTGTAATATTTTGTATGTGAATGAACTGTATATTTGAGAACTAGTGGCATACAGTGTCAAAACAGATAATGATAGATATAACCTAGAACTACCTGGAGTCATGGAAAACTGAAAAGCCATTAGAAGGCACAGTTTCTATTAAAGCAACAAATTCCAGGCCATTAAAGATCATCAGCTTAACACATCGCTTCTAATTACACATAAGATCTTTTTTTTAAAAAAAGTATATGATAAGCTATGTTCATATTTTCTCAACTGTAGCCCTCATTGAAAACTAAAGACTTTGTATGAGTTCTAAACTTACAACTACAGTACTGAGCAGGTTAAAATCTTGATTCTCACTTCACCTAATATTTTCTGAAATTCCAATGTCCATCAGTTCACAGGCTCATTAAGTTCCATGCATGAAAAATAAGGTTGTAGATTAGAAAGACAGAATGCTAATACTTAGAATAGAGGCATGTGGGAAGCCTTAGATTTGTACTGCTTCTAAACTCCCAGTCTATTATGAGCTTAAATATGTCCTTTCCCAATCTGTTAAGGCTATTTGGCCTTTATTTAAAAAGAAGTTCTGTAATAATGTTTCCAATAGAGTTATCTTGCAGAAAGAGATCAAAAAAGCGGTGACCATTCTTATCACATTTTACTTTCTGCCATTGTATAGTTGAAGATATGATGCAATGTGCCCTAAGAAGGAACTGATTATAGTGCCAAACAATGAAACAATGCAGATTTCAACCCCCGTTATAAAATATAGCTAGATGATGTCATCCTGGTACTGTGGAAAATGTTTTGGAATGGATTCTGAAGATCCTAAACCAAAAAAGGGATTTTTTTTTGATTGGCTACATTTATCAATGTGTATTAACTACTAGAAATTCTACACCAAATAAGCTATATCAAGTATCACAGAATGTTGTAAGTCCAGAATTACTGTTGTTTCAATAACTGAGGACAGGATGTCAAAAATTGCATGGGAATCTAGGTTTGGTGGCTCACACTGTCAATCCCAGCACTTGCGAGGCAGAGACAGTGGATCTCTATGAGATCAAGGGCAGCCTGGTCAACATAGAGAGTTCCAGGCCAGGTGTGGCTACAAGGAAACCTCATCTAAAAAAGACCAAAAAATTGTATGGCATAGTGAATAAGTAGATATTTAATATGTGAGAATGTAATTATACATCCAATATGGAACTCCCAGATGAGAGAACAAAAGGAATTTTGGGGAAGGAAGCTCATCTACATTGGAAAAAGCCTTCCTTTATTGTGTGTGAAACTGTCTGTGCGCAAGTTGTGTGTGGTGTGTCAGAAGTTGAAGTTGACCTGTGAGTCTTCCCCAATTAATCTCTGTATTAGTCACATTTTTGTTGCTGTGATAAAACCACCATGACCAAGGGAACTTATAAAAGGAAGAGTTTATTCAAGCTTATGATTGAGGGCTCCAGGAAATTAGAGTCCATTGTTGTAGGGAAGCATGGTGGCAGGAACTGCAGCAGAAAGCCAATGTTCACATCTTCAAACAGGCACAGGAAGCAGAGAGAGAGAGAGCAACTAGAGACTGGTGAAGCTCGTTGAACTAAGCCTGCCTGCAGTGACTTACTTCCTCCAGCATGGCCATACCTTCTAAGATCTCCCAAAACAGCTCCACCAACTGGGGACAAAGTGTCTGAATAACTGAAGCCTATGAGGAACATTCTCATTCAAACCACCACACTCTCCAACTTAATTTTTGAAAGGGTCTCTTCCTGAACCTGGAGCTCACTGATTTGGCCAGACTGTCAGACTAGCCAGTTTCAGTGATCCCTCTGTCTCCACCTTCCCAGTGTTGGGATTAGAAGCATGCCAATTCACCCAGCTTTATACAAACTACAGTCACTGGATATCAGAGACAAGGAAATGTTTATCCTTAGCAGATATTTGGAAGTTTTTACTTAGTCATTAAGGACCCCAAGATCAAAACAGTTTATCATATAAAATCCTAACTGAATTGGGTAAGTGGCATAGATATTATGTCTGGTGACCTCTTATTAGAGAGCTAGAGCTCTTTTCCAGTTCTCATGCCTGACTTTAAAACAGATTCATCATCTTTCAAAATAAAAAAGAAGCATCTATCTACTTTTGAGGAAGAAACCTTTACTATTATCACAGTTGTAATAACGACTCTTTCCCCTGAAACTTTCTGAAGGGATCTTCAGCCAATGCTTGCTTCACATAAAGTAATCATGTTATAAGGGGAGGTAAGTGTTTTCAGGGATATCTCCACCACGACATTTCTATAGTCTTAATTCGGTTTTCTATTTGTTTGCTTACTTGTTTGCTTGTTTGATATTTCAGACAACCTCACTTTGTAGCCAAAACTGGCCTTGAACTTACTACGTAACCTAAGGTGTCCTCAAAATGACTATCTTCCCTCCATAGCTTCCTGAGTGTTGAGTTTGTAGATATTCAGCACTATGCTTAGTCCAAAAGATAACAAAATCCTTTTTCTAGAAATTATCACAATTACTTCACCTTAAATTCATTTGGAAGAAGCTGCTACTTCAGGCTTCAGTAAATACCTCACATTCTCATTCTCTAACTCAGTACCATCTTGGGAGATGGAGTCCTGGCATTTGACCTGCATGTGTCTGTTGCATTTACTTCTGACAAATAAATAGGATTTATTATCACTCAGAATTTCTAAGTAGTGGCTGAGATATAAGCAGTTTCTTAATTCACATGGTGCATGCAAAAGAGATGCAAGTTACCAATTTGTTTCTTTTCTTTTCCAAAGCCACAGCAATGGCCTGAGGGGGAAAAATTTACCTTCTGCCCAGCAGGTGACTGGAAATGTTCTCACTAGGTGAAGATGCCTATTGCACTGCAGTTGTCCAATTCGAGAGTGGCTCTGAAGTGTAGCCTAGAAAAGAAATTCAGGTGATAACCTCACTTAGAATGAGAGATGGTCTGAATTAAGTGTCTACACTGATGTATAGGCTGTAACTAATCATTGAGATACATGATCTCTGAGTTGAAGAGAACAAGATCAAAATCATAGTAACTAATTTACCAGTGGACATTCTTCATTGTCCCAGTTGTGAGAAATGGAGTAGTCACTTTCCATAGCAGTACTTTCTCATAACTAAAATCAATATCTACTTAACTGATGACATTGCTCATGATTTGAATGTTCTGGGTATAAAATATTATGAAATACTAGCTATAAGAACATTTTTTATAAGATGTATTTTAAGCTGGGGATGGATGCATATGCATTGAACCCCAGCAAGTGGGAGGCAGTGTCAGGTAGATCTCTGTGAGATTGAGGCCAGCCTTGTCTATATGTGAGTTCCAAGCCATCTGGGACTACAAGGAGACCCTGCCCCTTCCCCAAATGACATTGCATTGTCATTGGCCTTATTAGTATATATCCAATAATTTGAACTTGAAGAAAAGTTGGAGCCTATTCTAACTAATAGTGTCTTGCTTTCCCTCATGGGAAAAGCAGAAGATCTGAGAAGATTAGTGAATCACAAAATAAATGACAGCAACCTAGGGATGTGTTTCACTGGTAATGTGTCTAGCATGTGCAAGACCCTGAGTTTGATCTACAGCACTGAACAATTTATTTCTGCACTTTAATTAATTAATTAATTAATTAATTAATCAGTTAATTAGTTTTAGAACAAAAAAGTCACCTCTATTTTCCCATCTATGTAAAGACTATTTCTCTGGTCCTGCTCCACTCAAGGATTCTACAGACAGCTTTAGCAAAACAAATATTCTAATGGCATGGCTTAATAAGAAAATATAACTCTATATGTATTTGAATAATGCCTAAAGTAACATGCTAGCATGTTTGGTTATTTGAGGGCTATTTTGGGTAAAATAAAATTATCTTCAGTCATATTTTAATTACATTTTACCACATAATAAATATAATCATAAAATGACTGGTTTATGAATAAAATGTATAGCATAATTTTATGATTATATTTTGTATAATATTTCCTTTAAGACTATTTCACTGCTTGTGGAAGATGCAATTAAAATAGCATTGCACATGTTTGAGTTCCATACCTGTCACAAAGAATTCTCCTCCTGTGGGAGTGTCCACATGGTTTCCTATGCATGCAGGAAGGGTCTTGCCCTGTCTCTGCCACTTTAGGTTCCATGGTTTCTAGACAAAGCAAGGAACAGATTATCCAATCTTAGACTAGAGAATTTATTAGGCTTGCCTACAAAGTGATGAAGGTAAACATACACTCACTAGCCACACAAGATTTTCCCTTCTCAACATGGCTGCCTGGAGTCCTGGCATGAATTCTGTGCCCTCCACCCATGAAGGTAAAATGGTGAGAGTGTCCCAGCCCTGTGTCCTGGGCTCTTCTATGCCCCAGCAGCATCCCAGAGTTCTGTGCGTGTTTCTGTGACCGTAGTGGGAATGACACCATTATGGGAACCTCACTGTGGGCTTTGCCCATAGCTCCTCCCTCTAAGTAAATCAGACACCATCTTTGTTGTTACACAACTTGTCTGGTGATAAATCCATTTCAAAGAGGATACACTCAATCTCACATCACCATATGTACTGATTTAAATTTAACAAATTATAATAAAATTAGCTCTAAAAAATAAACAAATTTAACAAATTCTGACATGTTTGATCATTGGCCAAGTTTAGAAAGCACAGATGTGTACCTTTCTTCATAAATTGTTTGCTGAAAACAAGCTTTCTTTGTTGAGCTAACAAAATTCTTAATTTTCATTGTGCAGAGTCCTGATATTTCCTTGTGGCACAGTTCTGATATCGCCCATGAAGTATAGCCACATTCTGGGATCACAAACTGTTCACTGCATGTGTGTCCTCTTAAAGTGCCCTCAATTTAATAATAATAATAAAAAAGGCTGTAGAGTGAAGACTTGATCCAGGTTATATTTTCTTTAAATGGAAGAGTTTTTATGGCTTTGACAACTGGAAATGTTCCCATTTGAATTTGTTTGTAGCTGTGAATTATTCAATATACTGACAGTGATGTTTGCTATGAAACTCATTCATTCCTTCCCTAGTCAGGAGGTAAAACACCTCCAAAAGAGCATATTTAATTGCACAGATGTTTGTGTGAAATTGCTGCCATTAATCATGATATTGATTATGCTTTTCCTGCTTTCCGGCAGTCTTCTATTTTTAAATAGTCCCCTGAAGTGACATACAGAGCTATCCTTGTTATCTATGACTTTCTAGTTTGTAGTGTAACTGAGAGATGAAAAATTCATTGTGTACCTCTGTTGTTTTGAAAAGTTAGTTGATTTATTTCCTTCCTTCCTTTCTTTCTTCTTCCTTCCTTCCTTCCTTCCTTCCTTCCTTCCTTCCTTCCTTCCTTCCTTCCTTCCTTTCTTTCTTTCTTTCTTTCTTTCTTTCTTTCTTTCTTTCTTTCTTTCTTTCTTTCTTTCTTTCTTTTCTTTCTGCTCTGAGCTGTAGTTTCAAGAAGTAGGCAACAGCTTCTCCAGCTACTGTCTGAGTGTAGGACTCACCTCAGGCAAAATTGTCCAGAAGGAAAAGCTAAGCTTTTTGTTTCTGTCTCAACTCATTTGTTAAAGCATCTCCAAACTTGATCCCTGCTTACTACCTTTCTCCCTTTAAACTTCTAGATTATGTCCCATTTCCAAGATCTTAGAAATCAACTAACATAACAAAATATACAGACTCAAATTCTCCTAAAGATATTTGCATTTGATAATAATTTTGAAATTAATAGCCAGACAATCCCAAAACAGAGCCATATTTATGATATATAAAAATCTTTAAAGTATATTAAAAATACTGTCACATTCATTATAAGCTTTCTATCTCTCAGGTCAAGGAAAGAATTTGTCTACATGCTTTTTTGTGTCTTTTTCTGAACTACAAATCCCTAACGTCGTAAAATGAAATTACTAAGCAAAACTATTCAAAATTAACTTCACATTCAAAGTGCTAATCTCTGCAGGAGGTGGCCTGTGTCTTCACAACTTACACAGAATCTTGCCATACAGTTTGTAAGGACACTATGACCGTATTTTCTGTGTAATCTGGCCACCACAATCTGGATCACAGCTGATATTTCAATTTCTGTATTTCTAGAATTAAAATATAATATTGGGAAGAATTTTATGAAAACAGAAATAGTTACAAGTAAGCCAAGTCCTTTCTATAATTACAGTTTATTGTATTAACTTTCCATTGATGCACCATACCTTCTTGAGTGATACATTCTGGATCAATATTCTGGAGGATGAGAAGTCTAGTGTCAGGTTGTTAGACTCAGCACCTGGAAGGCCTTCATGCTGCTCTAAAGCATAGTGCGATTTATTTATTTATTTATTTATTTATTTATTTATTTATTTATTTATTTTTGTCTTTTCAAGACAGGGTCTCCCTGTAGTCCCAGCTGTCTTGGAACTCACTCTGTAGACCAGGCTGGCCTTGAACTCACAAAGATCCACCTGCCTCTGCCTCCCGAGTGCTAGGATTAAAGGCGTGCACCACCATGCCCGGTGCATAGTGCAATTTATAAATGAAGGAAAGACAAGCACCCATGATCGATCGGGAAGGAAGCAGAACTCATCAATAGCTGCCCCATTCACGTGAGCAAGTCATTGGCACACAATCTAGTCATGAGGGTCAGGAATCGAAATAGCCATCTATTGATCCTTACATACCACGACTACCACTTTGAAGAATGACTTTTCCATCACAAAAGTATTTGGAAGAAATACTCAGACAATGTCACTATTGCTTAGACACCCTGATGCCATGAAATACAAAGGAATAACCCTGCATGTGGTGATTTGAATGGAAGTATCCCCCATAAACTACAAGTTTTGCACATTTGGTCCCCATTTGGTGGCGCTGTTGTTAGAAATCATGGACTCTGGGTGAGTGTAGTCAATTCCCCAGGCCTGCTGGGGAATTTTGGGGTCTGACGGAAGAAATGAGAGGGGTGACAGGTGCAGAGCCAAGAAACAGACCCTGGGAATTGGGTGAACGCAGACAGAAGACGAGCTGTCACGGAATCTTTTATCACGGACTGGGCAGGGTTAGGGGTTATGTACCGTTCGCATTCCCGCTCTCCTCATGTCGTCTTCTGATTGGCCCAGGTCTGCAACTCAGTTTCTTGTATGCTCTCACCTGCCTAGGGCAGGTTAGGTTGAGGGACAAGCTCTGAGCATGTGTAATTCTCAGCATACTGTCTACAACAGGCGAGGCCTTCCTGGAAGAAGCATGTCACTGGGGGAAGGCTTGGAGAGTTCAAACCTTGCACCCCTTCCAGTTTTTCCGTTTCCTGCCTGATCTTGGTAATTCTTTCTAGAAAGTTATCAGAAAGCCTGAGCTTGACCCCATTCAGACTTTCTCCTTCTTGGCTCAAAATAATTTGTCTGTGAATTTTGACATGTTCTGAGCTGTTGGTTACAAAAATATAAGTTTTTGACACTGTAAAATTATCTTAATTTTGATAATTTGTAAATGGTAACAGAGAAGAGAATGGAATTTGAAACTAAACTCTCAAATGATTCAGAGAGATGGAGACAGGAAATTGATAATATAAAAAAGTGGTGCACGCCTTTAATCCCAGATGTGGAGGCAGGAGGCAGAGGCAGGCAGATCTCTGTGAGTTCAAGGCCAGCCTGGTCTGCATATTGTGAGTTCCAGGACAGCTGGAGCTACACGGAGACCCTGTCTCAAAAAAGAACAACAATAAAAAGAACAACAAAAAAAGCAAATGTGAAAATATATATACAGGGCTGGAGAGATGGCCTAGCGGTTAAGAGCTCCGACTGCTCTTACAGAGGACCCGGGTTCGATCCCCAGCACCCACATGGCAGCCGAGAGCCGTCTGAGACTCCAATTCCAGGAGAACTCCAGTTCCAGGGGAATCCGAGACCCGCTTCTGACCTCCGCGGCATTGCACGACACGGGTGCACAAACCTGCATGCAGACAGTACATTCATACACATACAGAAATAAATAAAATTAATTAAAAATATTTATTAAAAAAAAGAAAATAGATATACAATGTCTATGCCTTGATTAAGTATTTAGATGTATCTTGAACTGTTTCTGTACATCTAAAATTATATAAAAATATAAAAGGCGTGAAGAAGCAGCAGAGGGAGGAAAGTTGACCATTGTTTGAGGTGGAATGGATCTTCTTCTGGCTGAAAGGCTTGGAGTGTCTATAGGAAAGATGTAAGAGTTGGATGGATATGACGACTAACCAACTTTATTTCTTTAGAACTAGTCATTCTTTGTTGTTTTCTTATTTTTAAATAGAAAATACAATAAATGAGAAGTACTTTGAAGTTCACTAAACAATGCTAAATTTACCTGAGATGGGTAGTATATCCTTATATTAATTCTTTGATTGAAATGGGTCTTTTGCAATAAAATAATGACTTTGAGCCCAAGGCTCTATACCTATTAAATAAAGGAATAATCCCTATAAAGCTCTCTATTCCTAAGTCACATCCAAAGCCTTTTCTTTAATGGTGATTTTATAATAAGATCTTACTATATTGCCCAGTTCTGGCTTGAACAAACTGTCCACCTTATCTGGCATAGAACTTATGCTCCTCCTGCCCTACCTTCCTTCATGCAAAGTTGCAAAAATGTACAAGCTTTTTCAGTTTCCGTGAATCTTTGAGAACAAGATTAAGGAAAATCGCAAAGGCAGAATGTTTAGGAAGTATCCACCTGCCACTAACCCCTGAGCTGAAAAATTCGAGGAGATTTTATGGCTTGTTAGTTGAAACAACAGCTATTAATTTAAGAAGGAAATTTTCCTTTAACTGTTGAGAAAATTAAGCGCTGATTCTTTTACATTATAACATGAAAAAGATATTATGGACCAACTCCCCCATTGGCCTTTGGAAGTCTAAATTGGAAAATGTGCTCTCAATGCAATTTTAATTAAAGGAATTGAATTTAAGCAGATGAGATAAACAAGGAAATGGAAGCCCTAAGCCTCAATTTATCACTTTGATAGGGAAGATTATGGAAATTGTATTTTAAATATAGGTCTCTGTTGGTTATTGCTATAAGAACTTTATCAGATAGTGTGGTGCAAGGCATACTTCTGGTCTTTTAGTTAATTGTCTTCTTGCCTAGTTGATTAAATAAAGATTAGCATTTATTATCTTCACAGTATTTTACAAGCTTTCACAAATGAAGCTAAACAGCCCTTCTATGCATAGACCATCTTGCTGCTTTATCCTCATGTACAGAGAGGTAAACAGAAGAGTCTCAATGTTAGCATCACATTATCAAGGGAATGTAGAAAGTCCTACATCCTATGCTGTATGTTGGTCCTTAAAGAGTCTCTAATGGGTTCAGGTCAATGAATAGTTGGATAGTATGGCAAATGTGAGGGAATTAGTGTGGTAATGCTTGGTGCTTTCAATGGCCCACGGGAGAAGTTTCCTATAGACTCTGTAACAAATTTTTATAGACAACTGTCTGTGTATGGTATACACACACATTTGATTGTGGTTGCACATTCCTAAGCATTCACACCAAAGGCACAGAAGAACATGAAGTGTTCTACTCCTTCATTATCCAGCTTATTTTCTTGAGACAGGGCCTCACTAAACTTGGAGGTAGGTTGGTGGCCAGCATGTCTGAGAAATTCTTCTGCTTCCACTTTCACCGAGCTGGACTTACATGGTCTTATGTGGGTGCTGTGGATCTGAAATCAATTGGGTCTTAATGCTTACACAGCAAGTATGTTACTTACTGAACCATCTCCCCAGACCCAATAAATTTTTCTAAATAGACATGTAATTATCTTATGGTTCTGGAGGTCAGAAGACAAAATCAAGGTATCTAATAGGACTGATTCTGCCTGAATTCTACAATTCAGACATCATTTCTTATTGTGTGGGTCTCTCACAAACTCATCATGCTGTCAGAAGTAGAATCTTGTGGAGGTGAGTGAGCCATGGAGGGGACTGGGCCATGAAGTCCTCTTGCACATGAATCTGGACAAGATCTTCACTTGGTATCTGGCTATTTTTATTCTTTTCTATTCTTATAACACATGAAGAGAGAGTGCTTGGCTCTCTCAACATTTTGTTTCCTGTTAAGAGATAACATTGTAAGAAGACCCCAATTAGACGCTGGTGCCTAGCTCATTTCTGGGCCTCATAAATTACTCATTTCATGTGCTCCATGGTAGCAGCTGTATTGCTTACATTTGTGTTACTGGGATGAAACACTATGACAATGGCTGCAGGAACCTCCTCCGTGCCAGCCAGTGGGGTTCCAAGGTCCTGAACAAGGAAGAGGTGAGTAGGCACAGAGTCAAAACACCATAGACCCTGGGATTTGGGTGAAAGGCAGGGAAAATTCGAGCACCTGCCATCTCGTTTAATATGGGAAAGATAAGGATTTATATATGATCATCCTTTGCTTCTTCTGGAAATGCCTCAGGTGCTGATCAAACCACTGATTCAGCTGTTGCTTTCAAGCCCAGGTTAAGTCTGTTCAGTAGATGAGGAGGTTAAGCATGGTGCTGCAGGTGTGTAACACTCTGCATATCCACCCCTTTGCTTTTTTTTTTTTTTTTGTCTTTTCGAGACAGGGTCTCCCTGTAGCTCCAGCTGTCCTGGAACTCACTCTGTAGACCAGGCTGGCCTTGAACTCACAAAGATCCACCTGCCTCTGCCTCCCAAGTGCTAGGATTAAAGGCGTGCGCCACAACGCCCGGCCCCTTTGCTTTTAAACAAACAACCAACAACAACAACAACAACAAAAAAAGACAGTGAACATAGTGGAAGCCTGAATGCAGAGCTCAAACACTGTAGACCGCACCTCTAGCATTCCAACATCTGACTGTGCCTGTCTTAGGTTGTTCTGATTAACAGCCACTGAGGGAAAATGCTAGGAACAGTGTTTGAGTGGAGGCATGGAGAATGCCCAAACACAAAGAAGATGATTATTTCAGGAATTCTCAAGCAGGTATTCTCATCAGCACCAATACTCATTCAGTCTTAAGGAAAAAACAAAATATTTGATGGATTTGCAGCAGGAATTGAAATCACAAATCAAATCATGCAACTGCAACACCCAAAGACAATCAGACTTCAACAACCAATCTGGAGGCCTATTTCCAGCATCTGATGTCAAAATAGGAATGAAAGATAGCAAAACAATGAATTATCACTTTGAAGCACAACTGAATCCCTTTCCCCAAAGAAAATCATGCCATTCTCGACAACCGATTTAGAGGCTCATTTTGGTAAATGGTGTCAATTTAGCAATGAAAAATTGCAATGTAACAATAAAAGTAATAACAAGGTAACAATGAAAGATAACAAAAAAATGAACAATCACTTTGCAACATAACTGAATCCCTTTCCCCAAAGAAAATCCTGCCATTTCAAACTTTTTTTTAAATCCATGAGTATACAAAAAAAGTAATTTTTGAACACAAGGTCAGCTGACACTACAAACCCCAAGGTACCAAAAAAATGGCAATATAAAACTCAGGATTTCAAATCTGGGTGTTCCAGCATTACTTTTAAAGGGAACAGAAACGAGAAAAAAATAAGCTGCAAATTTGCAGAGTATGAAAACAAAGGAGGAGGGAGGTGACTGCTAACTGCTTTTTCTCTTTTCAGCTTTCATATCCTGTACACTGGTTACTTTCAACTCATTGTGACAAAAATCCCAGGCAGAAACAATGTAACTGAAGATAGCTATATTTTGGCTCGTAGTTTCAGAGACATTCAGCCTCTCATGGTAAGGAGGGCATGGCAGAGTATGTTTATTGACAGTATGCGCAGACTCTGGACATTCCCCGTTGCTGCTACAAGGATTAGACATTTTTCTACCCTTCATTCTATCTTTCAGATGATCAATTCTTTTCAGCACTTTTCCTATGATACTCCTTGAGTCTTAGAGGAACTGGTATAAATGTCCCATTTAGGGCCAACCAGGAAATCATCCCTTTTTCTCAGCACCTTGAACAGCCAACTCTCTCTATATTTACAGATGTTCATTATAAGGAGAAATCTCTGTTTAAGGCCAAGGGGCAATTTTGATCATGGGGTATATAGATATTTAGAGCATAGTTTGTTGCCATGTAAATTTATTTTTTCCTTAATTTATTTATGTTTTTAAGGGATTCTACAATATAAGAGCACAGTTATTTTCAGATAGCATTGATGTTGCTCAGTTTGCCATACAATTAGGTAATTGGTGCTAGCATCCACAGATTAGGGATACCATTCATCATTTGTTTCTCTGGGGCTGTGTTACTTCACTCAGCATGATATCTTCTATCTCCAACCATTTACCTGTGAAGTTCATGATGTCATCTTTTTTTACTGCTGCATAGAACTCCATTGTGTAGATAGAGAACCACAACTCTATCCACTCATCAGTTGAGGGGCATTTGGGTTGGTTCCAGCTCCTTGCTATTGTGAAGAGAGCTGAAATAAACATGGCTGTGCATATATCTTTGCAGTAAGATGAGTCTTGTGGGTACATACCCAGGAGTGGTATGGCTGGATCAGGTGGCAAGTTCATTACAAGTCTTCCTAGGGTACTCCACACTGCTTTCCATAGTGGCTGTATGAGTTTACATTCCCACCAGCAGTGAATGAGTGTTTCCCTTTCCCCACAACCTCTCCAGCACTTGGTATCATTTGTTTTCTTGATCCTAGCCAGTCTTATTGGAGTAAGATGATATCTTAAAGTGGTTTTGATTTGCATTTCCTTAATGATTAGTGATGTTGAACACTTCTTAAGGTGTTTCTCAGCCATCTCTAATTCCTCACTTGTGAAGTCTCTGTTCAGCTCTTTGCTCCATCTATTGAGTGGGTCATTTGTTTTCTCCGTTGTGTTTTGAGTAAGTTTATATATTCCTGGAAACAATGCTTTGTCAGATGTAATCGCAGGAAGTTTTGTCCCACTCTGTGGCTTCTCTTCACTTCCTTATTGTTTCTTTTGTGTACAGAAGCTTGAGTTTAATGAGGGTTCCATTTGTCAATTGTCCAACCTTAATTCTGTGCACAGTTGCTGTCTGATTTAGGAAGTCTTTTCCTACGCCTGTGTCTTGTAGTCTGCTGCCAACTTTTCTTTCTATTGCCTTCAGAGTTTGGGGTTTCACGTTGAGATCTTTAATCCATCTGGAGTTGACTTTTGTACAGGGCGAGAGGTTGGGGTTTAATTTCATTCTTCTACAAGTGGTGATCCAGTTTTGCCAACACCACTTGCTAAAGATGTTGTGTTTCCTCCATTGTGTCTTCTTGGCCCCCTTGTCAAATATGAGGTGGCTGAAATTGTATGCGTTCAAGGTTGGATCTTCAGTTTTGTTCCATTGGTCAATAGGTCTGCTCTTGTGCCAGTACCAAGTTGTTTTTATGACTATAGCCCTGTAGTATAGTTTGAAGTCTGGTATAGAGACGCCCCCCCCCCCCCGTATTTTTCTTTTCACTCGTTGTTGTTTTGGCTATTCAGGAGTTTTTGTTTGTCCAAGTGAAATTAAGGACTTTTTTTTCTCTAAGCCTGTGAAGAAACTCTTGGGGATTTTAATTGGGATTGCATTAAATCTATTCAAGAGTTTGGGTAGAATGGACATTTTTAGTATATTACTTTTCCCAATCCATGAGCATGGGAGGTTTTTCCATCCTCCGATGTCTTCTTCAATTTCCTACAACAAGGATTTAAAATTTTTGTTGTAGAGGTCTTTGGTGTCTTTTGTTAGGTTTGTTCCTAGGTATTTTATTGTTTTTGAGGCTATTGTTAGTGGGAAGGTCTCCTTGTATTCCTTTTTCAGTTGCTTGTTGGTGTAAAGAAATGCTACTGATTTTTCTAGGTTAATTTTGTATCCTGCCACTTTACTGAAGCTCTTAATCATTTCTAGGAGTTTGCTGGTGGAGATTTTAGTATCCCAATCATATCATCAGCAAAAGGGAATAGCTTGACTTCCTCTTTTCCAATTAGTAATCCTTTAATTTCCTTGTCTTGCCTTATTGCCCTGGCAAGTGTTTCAAGCACTATATTGAAGAGGAGTGGTGACAGGGGGCAGACTTGCCGAGTTCCTACTTTTAAAGGGAATGCTTCTGTCATTTCCCCATTTAGGATGATATTGAGCTGTGAGTTTCCTGTATATGGCTTTGATTACATTGAGGAATGATCCCTCCAATCCAATTCCCTCTAGGACTTTAAGCATGAAGGGATGCTGGATTTGTCAAAGGCTTTTTCCACGTCAATTGAGATGATCTGATCATGTGGTTTTTGTCTTTCAGTCCATTTATATGCTTGGTGATATTTATTAATTTTCATATGTTGAACCATCCCTGCATATCTGGTGTAAATCCAACTTGGTCATGATGGATGTTCTTCTTGATGTGGGTCTGTATGTGATTTGCCACTATCCTGTTAGGAGTTTTGATATCTATGTTCATTAATGAGATGGGTCTGTAGTTCTCCTTTTTGGTTATATCTTTGCCTGGTTTTGTGTGATGCTGGCTTCATAGAAGGAATTTGGGAGAATTCCCTGTTTGAATCCTTCTAAGCAATTTGAGTAATAATGGTTGTAAGTCTTTTTGAAATGTTTTATAGAGTTCTGCTATGAAACCATCTGTGCCTGGGCTTGTTTTAGTTGGGAGGTTTCTTATTACATCTTCAATTTCTTCATATATTATGGGTCTGTTTCAGCTGTCGATCTCTTCTTGGTTGAGCTTTGGTGATTCCCAGGATTTTAGATATTCATCCATTTCTTCTAGGTTTTCAAACTTAGTAGAGTAAAGATTGTTGTAGTATTCCCATATGATTTTCAGGATCTTTTCATTGTCTGTTGTGGTATTTCCCCTTTCATCATGGATTGTATTGATTTGGAGTTGTTCCTTCTTTTATTTGGTTAATTTGGCTAGAGGTCTGTGCATCTTGTTTATTTTTTCAAAGAACCAACTTTTGGATTCATTTATTTTTTTGTATTGTTTTCTTTGTTTCTATTTCATTGATTTCTGTCCTGATTTTTGTTACTTCTTCCTGTCTGTTGTGTTTAGGGTTCATATGTTGTTGTCTCTCAAGTGCTTTTAGCTGCAGTGTTAGATTTTTCACTTGTGTTCTTTCTGTTTTTCTAATGTAGGCACTGAGGGCTATAAACTTCCCTCTTAGGACTGCTTTTAAAGTATCTCATAGGTTTTGTTGTGTTGTACTATCATTGTCATTCAATTCCAGGAATGCTTTTATTTCTTTCTTTATCTCTTCCTTGACCCATTCATTATTCAGGAGTGTGTTGTTTAGACTCCATGTATCCTTGTAGATAGTAGGGCTTATCCTGGTGTTGATAGTGAACTTTATTGCATTGTGGTCTAATAGAATGCACTTTGAATAATTTCAAATCAGTTTGTATTGTGAGGTAGTTGCTTCTGCATGTCCCAGTAATGTGGTAGATGTTGGATGAATCGTCTGGGGGGCTGCGGTAGAAATTGTATTCGCCTTGGGACTAGGGTGGAATATGTTGCGTAGATGTCTGTCAGTCCTGTTTGGTGTATCATATCATTCAGTTCAGATGTCTTCTGTTTATTCTTTGTCCAGTTGACCTGTCCAAAGGGCTCAGTGGGTATTGAAGTCCCCTACTATGCAGTGTACTGGGAGTCAATTTCTTGTGTCCTGGAGAATTGTCGTCAATAAATTTGGTACACTCAGCGGTTTGGTGCATATCTATTCATAATTTGAAATCTGATCATTGTGAATGTTACTTTTGATAAAAAGTGCAAATGGCCTTCCTTTGTATCTCTGATTTCTTTACTTCTGAAGTCTATTTTGTCTGTTATTTAAAATGGCAACACCTGCTTTCTTTTGGTACCATTTGCTTGAATATTTTTTTTCCGTCCTTTCACTTTAAGGCGTGCCTATTCTTAAGTAAGATGGTATCTTGTAGACACAACATATTGATGTTTTTGTTTCTTTACATCCAATCTCCCAGTCTCAGTCTTTTGATTGGAGAGTTTAAGTCCATTAATATTTAAGGTTTATAATGAAAGATTATGTATTGCTTCCTTTACCTTTTATCCATTTGCTGTTTGGTCTTAGGTTTCTATCTATTTTGCGTTATTGCTGTTTATTATTTCTCTTTCTAGGTGCCTGGGATAGTGTCTCTTTCTTCTGCCTTTTGAATTGCTTCAAGTATTGCTCTGAGAGGTTGGGTTTTCTTGACATGTATTCTGTCATCTTGTTTTATTCAGGAAGATTTTTCATTCTCTTTCAACTATAATCGACATTTTTGCTGGTTGAAGTAACCTGGAGTTGGTATCTATCAGTCTTTTACCACTAGGAAGCTTTGGGCTCCACTTCTTCTTGGCTTTCATATTTTGCACTGAGAAGTCTTATAATTCCTGATTAGGTGTTCCCCGATAGGTAGACTTTTTTTTCTCTTGTGGCTTGTCAAAATTTTGTCTTTGCTTTGGCGATCTAGCATTTTGCACTATGTGGTATGGCATGGGGATTTCGTTTCTTCTGATCTTGTCTGTTTGGAGTTTTTATGTGATTCTTGTCATTTGTATTGGTTTTGTTGTTTTTAGTTTGGAAGGAAAATTTTCCTCTTTTACTTTATTGAAGATCTGATCAATACCATTCTGTTGGGCCAAGGGTCACATCTCACAATGAGCACAGGAAGGAGAGAGAGAGAGAGAGAGAGAGAGAGAGAGAGAGAGAGAGAGAGAGAGAGAGAGAGACTGGAGACCACAAGGCTTGTTAAATTCACTAAGCCTGCCCCAATGATGTACTTCCTCCAGCATGGCCACACCTTCTAAGACCTCCAAGAACAGTGCCACCAACTGGGGACAAAATATCTGAGCACTTAAAGCCCATGGAGGGACATTCTCATTTAAACCACCACACTGGTTGTTCCACTTTTGTGTATTTTTAAATTTTTCATAATCTTTACTTGAGGTTTTTAGTTGTTCTGTGTTATCTTCCAGGTCTGATATTCTTTGTTCTGTTTCCTCTATTCTGCTTCTGAGGCTTTTTCCATTCCTTTCCTCTTGATTGGATGTTTGATTTCCTTTTTCATTTCCTTAGTATTTCCACTTCCTTTTGGAGCTTCTCAATCTCTTCCTGTAGCTCTTTGCTTTGCTGGTTGGTTTCCTTATCTTTTTCAACATGGGATCTTTTCAGTGTTTCTACTTCCTTCTGGAGTTTGTCATTCTCTCTAGGTACTTCTTGAGTTTTTCATTCTCTCTCCTAAGATCTCTGACTTGTTCTTTATAGTTTTTTATTTCTTTGAGTATGTCCACAATTGTACTTCTAATATCTTTGTCCTGGGCCATCCCCAGGGGGATCCCACTGTAGCAGTCTTCTACAATGGTAGAGCTTGGTGTGGAATTATCCTGCACCTTTCCCGTGTTGTCTCTTCAACGTGTCCCTGGCATGTGGATTTCTCTTTGCTTGTATTCCAATGGAAATCCCAAATGCCTCTTTACTGTGCTGAAGGCTTGCTTTGCTTGCCTCCTTCAGATAGCTTTGTTGTTTGATTGCTTGATTTGTTTTTCTTCTTTTCTCCTTGCTTATGCAGTGTTGACTTGTCTCAGTTTTAGGCTTTCTTTTGGAAGTCTAACTCACTCTTCCCTTCTGTTCTGAAGGTTCTCCAAGGAATCCACTTGGACACTCTTTCAGCAATCCTGGGGTGGGGGAGAGACATGGACCGGGGGTCGGGGAGAACAGACTTCCTGTTTAGCCTGTGGTACCTGTGCTTCAGGTGGTCTTGGGAAATCCTTAATCTCAAGTGTCACAGTGGCAACAGGGCCAACTTTTATACCAGCTAGGAGGACAATTCCGCCCCCACAGCCACACAAGCCAATCAAGCCAAAGAAGATTGAATTAAACCAAACAATCTGCCTGGCTGAAGCACCCAGTTCCTACCCTATTCTTCAGGTGGTCTTGGGAAATCCCCAATCTCAAGTCCTGTCATGTAAATTTAGGCAAACAAAAATAACTAGTTCACTCTTAAGTCTTATTACAGCCCCAGCTGTTGGTATTTAACTGGGTTTATAATACCAGGCCTGGATTTCCTCCTGCAGAGCAGCATTCATATCCAAGCAGAAAGTGATTGGTTACCTCTATTGCAATCTTGCTAATATTGCACCAGAAGGTGCATTTTGCCTGGGGATAGCAGTGTAATTCCTAGGGTTCACAACTTCTACAGTGGTATCCTAGACCTGGGACTTGGAATTTTTTTCAGTAATGCACAGTTTCTAAAAGCAATATTTTCTGGCATCCAACTGCTACTAAAACATCTTTTCCACAGGAATAAAAAACATTTTGTTGACATAATGATTGAAAATCATCATACTATAATGTATTGCCAGAAGAGGATAGTGTAGTCCTCTCCTTAACCCTCATCAAGGATGCTTGCAGTATCTGGATTTGGGTATATATCACATAATTACTTGGGTCTCAGTTGTCATTTTTATTTTTATTTTTTTTATTAATTTAGTTTTTATTGATGCTTTGTGCATTTCATACATGTTTTCCAATTCAGTTCAGGCTTATTTCCCTTTCCCTCCCCCCCACCCCTACCCCATCCCAGATCATGCATTCTGCCATAACTTCCTGCATCTTTCTCTCAGTTTTTTTTTTCATTTTTAGCTATAATGTGATAATCCCTGAGTTACAAGCATCTCATGCCAAAACCTATTTTTTTTGCACTTGGCCAGGCTGTTGTGCCCAAACCCCTACGGCCCCAACCAGTGGGGGGTGACATGGTATTTTGAAAGTAATTCAAGTTGATCAAATGAGTGGGCCGACTACATTGCTGTAGTTTCACTTCATCTCCACATTCACCCAATCGCCAGCCTTTACATTCTACCATGCCCTCTCTTCCACGCAGGTTGTTCCCAAGGCTTATAGAACAAGGGGCACAGGTGGATGAGAGTTAAAACAGTCCACTCTCTCTGGAGCTGTTGATTGGAGTCTGGTCCAATTCTGGCTGTTTCCTTGCATGGGCTGACAGTTTGTATACTTTTATTTTTTTCACCTACTAATGAAGAACAAAAATTAGATATATAGGTATTTAAGCAGCCTAATAGTATGGTGGTTACTTTAGCAATAGACACATGTGTTGGATATGTTTAATCCATGAATTACATTTTTCCCCCTCGTTAAATATGACAGGGGTCTTACTGTGGCTTATACATCTCCTAACCTGTAGAGATTTAAGCTGTGGCTCCGCCATGGGTTATTTCTCAAGGAGAGAGCCAATAGCCAATTAGATTTGTGGATATAGTACAGGCACATGGCTGCCTCTCTCTGCACAGTAGTTCCAGGCAGGTGAGGTGTAGCTGGTGCTGACAGTGGAGTCTTGCTTGGGGACTCGGGAGACCCCGTATTTGCTTTATTGGTTTAGGGCCTTTGGTAAACATCCTGGCAATTCCAGAGGCCATCGTACACTTGCATGTTGCGGTCTCAATACAATCCCCCCCATTTAACGTCATGAGTCGTTATGGTCAGCAGGGACTTATTGCTCTCCTCCTGCAGGGATCACACTTAGAAGGCAAGGAGCCCGTACATACTTTGTGGGGCCTTGGATCCCCTGGCAACATCCCCTTGTAGAATAATCCATGCTGATGTCAGAGCGCTCCGTATTAATATATTTTGGCTTTGCATGCAATAGGCCCTAGACTTTAGTATTATATTTGGGTTCTGAAACAGAGAGTAATCCCTTCCCGTCCCATGTCTTATTGGCATTAAAAAAAAAGCAGTTTTACCGGTTTTATAAGAGATTACCTCTACAATAGTTGTTCTCCAATTTACATGTTGGGGAATACGACCTCATCATCGGCACTTTTCCTTGTTCTATGGGGGGGAAAGGCAGAAAGTCTCTCATATCGACCCTTTGTTCACCTCAGAGGTAAGTGTTCATTAGGCTCATTATAACTAGTTGTTACCATGTAGGATCCACCAAGAGGGGTTCGATGTTTATGGACTGAGGCTTTCTTCCTTTGAATGTTTAGATGGGCAACCTTTTTCGTTGGCCCACTTTTTGTACATCCTACTCAATGCAAACCGTGACTTTTCTTTCCTCAGCCGTTAAGTTGGTGACGTTTGTCCTGTTGGAACAAACGAATCTTTCCATAGTTTTAGTTTTAGATTTGAATGGCAAGGGTGTGATGAAAGGTTTTCCACATGTCTTTCTGTTCGCATCCCAACGTCCCCTCCCCGCTTTTTTTTTTTTTAGCGTATGAGTCTCCGTAAGACAGTTGTGAATTGATACATAAACTATAGGGGGGAGTCAAGGCACAGCATTTCATCAAATTCACATCACAATGTCATGTTTTTTTGGGTGGACTAAGATATGATTAACTTGGGAGCAAACTTAATTTTTACGTTAAATCATCTTAAAGCGAATGTACAAGGTGATACTGTTACAACAGCGAAATTATAGAGACATGTGTATGTGTCATCCCAAAGTTATTGCTCTAACAGATTTTATGTAAACAAATGTGGGCACAGCGAATTATATCTCCATTTTAACTCAGATGCATTCACATTTTTTAATCAGATTCTGTACTAAAACACATGTGTTATATTACACATATTTACTTTTACTAAGTTCCTAAACACGCATGTGTCCTGTCAGACAGTGTCTAGGCGATAACTGGGTACTTGCTGAACTCACATCAATAAAATATTCCTTGAATCAATATACACCGTGTCCTCTCCCACCCATCCCCTTTCCAATTTCACCATTTCAGTTCCATTTTCTGATGCAGTCCTTCTGTTTTGTTTTTCTTTTACGATGCACCCCTCTCCATGAGAAATATTTAGTATCTGGTTGTTGGTACTAGCATCACAAATGGAGGACACCATGTGTCGTTTGTTTTTCTGGGACTGTGTTACTTCCTTAACATAATATCTTCTAAATCCATCCATTTACGGCAAAATTTCATGATGTTGCCCTCTTTACTGCTGCATAGTAATCCATTGTTAAAAATACATGTACCAACAAATTTGCTCTGCCGACGCGTGATTTGAAAGGGCAACCTGCTGGTTCCAGCTTTTGCCTATTGTGAACAGAGCTGCAATAAACATAGCGTGCATGTTCTTTGCAGTAAGTTTGTGGTCTTGTGGTAATATACCCAGGATGTATGACTGGGTCAAATGGAAGGCTCATTTTGAGTCTGCTAAGTTGTTCTCTCCATACTGCTTTCCTATGGCTGTACAAGTTTACATCCACCACAAGGATGAGTGTTCCCCTTTCCCACAACCTCTCCAGCACGTGTTATCATTTCATATTCCATCCGAGCCAGTCTATGGAGTAAGGTGATGTCTCATGGTGGTTTTAATTTCATTTCCCTAATTATGCAGAGATGTTTAACACTTCTTAAGATTTTCTCTGCCATCTCTAACGCCTCTAAATCCGTCTCTGGAAAGTCTCTTTTCAGTTCTTTTCTCCATCTTTGAATGATTTCATTTGTTTTCGTTTCTTCTTTGGTGTTTTTGAGTAGGCTTGTATACTCTGGAAATTAATGCTTTGTCAGATGTATATGCTGTGAAGGTTTCCTCCCCCTCTTTGTCGAGGGTTCGGTCCTCTCCTCACTTCCTTTATTGTTTCCGTTGATGTACAGAAGCTGTTTAGTTTAATGAGGGTCCCATTTGTGAATGTCAACTCTTAAGTTTCTTGTGCAGCTGCTACTGTCTGGATGTTAGGAATGTCTTTTCCTACACGTGGTCTTGTAGTCATGCTGCAACGCTTTCTTCTATTGCACTCAGAGTTTGGGTTCACTTGAGTGCTTGGTCCAATCTGGACGTTGACTGGTGTACAGGCTGAGAGGTTGGGGGTTTAATTTCATTCTTCTAACAAGTGGGGTGATCCATTTGTTTGACAACCACCACTTGCTGAAGATGTGTCTTTCTTCCATTGTGTTCTTCTTGGAAACCCTTGTCAATATGAGGTGGCTTAGATAATTGTAATGAGCGGTCAGGTTTGAACTTCAGTTTTGTTCCATTGGTCAATAGTCTGCTCTTTGTGCCAATACTCAGGCTTTTCGTATGACTATAGCCCTGTAGTATAGGTTTGATGTTGGTATAAAGACACACCCCCCCCCCCGTGATGCTTCTCTTCTTCCTCAGGTTTCTTTGGCTATTCCGTATTTTTGTTTTCCAGGGAAATTAGGACTTTTTTTCCAGCCTGTGAAAACTCTTGGGGATTTTGACTGGGATGGCATTAAATCTATGTACACTAGTTTTGGGTAGGATGGACATTTTTTTATAATTTATTTTCCCAATCCATGAGCATGGGAGTTTGTCCATCTTCTGATGTCTTCCTAATTTCCTTTTCAGGGTTAAAATTTTTGCTGTAGAGATCCTTGGTGTCTTTGGTAGGTTTGTTCCTAGGTATTTTATTGTTTTTGAGGCTATTGTGAGTGGAAGGTCTCTTGTAGTCCTTTCTCAATTGCTTGTTGTTGGTGTACAGAAAGGCTACTGATTTTTCATAGGTTTATTTTGTATCCTGCCTCACTTTACCAAAGCTATTAATCGTTTCTAGGAGTTTGCTGGTGGAGTTTTTAGCATCCTTAGGTGACAATCATATCATCAGCAAAACGGATAGCTTGACTTCCTCTTTTCCATTAGAACTCCTTTAATTTCCTTTCCTTTTGCTGCCATGGCCCTAACTAGGGTTTCTAGCACTATATTGAAGAGGAGTGGTGACAGGGGGCAGCCTTGCCGAGTTCCTACTTTAAAGGGAATGCTTCTGTCATTTCCCCATTTAGGATAATATTGGCTGTGCGTTTCTGTATATGGCTTGATTACATTGAGAATGATCCCTCCAATCCAAATTCCCTCCAGACTTTAAGCATGAAGGGTGCTGGATTTTGTCAAAGGCTTTTTCTCCACATCAATTGAGAGTGATGGTGGTGGTTTTTGTCCTTCAGTCCATTGATAGTTTGATGATTTTATTGATTTTCATATGTTGAACCATCCCTGCATACTGTTGGTAAACAACTTGGTCATGGTGGATGATTTTTCTTGATGTGTGGTCTGTATGCAGATTTGCCAGAATCCTGTTTAGAATTTTGGCATCTGTGTTCATTAGGAGTTGGGTCTATAGTTCTCCTTTTTGGTTGTATCTTTCCTGGTTTAGTAGATGTATGCGGCTTCATAGAAGGAATTTGGGAGAAGTCACTCCGTTTGTATCCTTCTAAACATTGAGTAGAAATGGTTGTAAGTCTTTTCGTTGAAAATTTTATCAGAATTCTGCCGTGAAATCCATCCGGGCCGTGGGCATTTTTTGGTTGGGAGGTACTTATTACATCTTCGATTTCTTCCTGTATACTGTGGTCTGTTTAGCTGTCGATCTCTTCTGGTTGAGCTTGTGGATTCCCAGGATTTCAGATATTCATCCTTTCTTCCTTAGGTTTTCAAATTAGTAGAGATAAAGTTTTTGAAGTATTCCTATGATTGTCTGGATATTTTCATTGTCTGTTGTGATATTTCCCCTTTCATCACAGATTCTATTGATTTGGAGTTGTTTCCTCTCTTTGGTTAACTGGCTAGAGGTCTGTATATCTTGTATTTCTCTCAAAGAACCAACTTTTGGATTCATGATTTTTTGTATGTTTCTTTGTTCTCTTATACTTATTGATGCTCGGCTCTGATTTTTTTGTTANTTGCTCCAACATGAAATATTAAGGACTTTGTTTCCTAGCCTGTGAATAAACTCTTGGGGATTTTGACTGGGATGCATTAAATCTAAATTCTGACACGTAGTTTTGTTGTAGGGATGGACATTTTTATTATATTATATTTTCCCAATCATGAGCATGGGAGTTTGTCCATCTTCTGATGTCTTCCTCAATTTCCTTTTCAGGGTTAAAATTTTTTGCTGTAGAGATCCTTGGTGTCTTTGGTTTTGGTTTCCTAGGTATTTTATTGTTTTTGAGGCTATTGTGAGTGGCAAGGTTTCTTGAAGTCCTTTCAATGCTTGTTGTTGGTGAACAGAAAGGCTACTGATTTTTTAGAGTTATTTTTGTATCCTGCCATCTTACCAAAGCTATCTTAATCGTTTCTAGGGGTTTGCTGGTGGGAGTTTTTAGCATCCTTTAGGTAGACAATCATATCATCAGCAAAACGGATAGCTTGACTTCCTTTTTTCCATTAGAACTCCTTTAATTTCCCTTTCTGCCTTATTGGCCCTAGCTAGGTTTCTAGCATATATGAAGAGGAGTGGTGACAGGGGGCAGCCCTTGCCAGTTCTACTTTAAAAGGAATGCTTCTGTCATTTCCCCATTTAGGATAATATTGGTCTGTGGTTTCTGTATATGGCTTTGTACATTGAGGAATGATCCTCCAATCCAATTCCCTCCAGACTTTAACATGAAAGGGTGCTCTGATTTTGTGCAAAGGCTTCTCACGCATCAATTGAGATGATGGTGTGGTTTTTGTCCCTTCAGTCATTGATATGTTTGATGATTTTATTGATTTTCATATGTTGAACCATCCCTGCAATCTTTGGTATGAATCCAACTTGGTCTGAGGTGGATGATTTTTTGATGTGGGTCTGTATGATTTGCCAGAATCCTGTTTAGAATTTTGGCATCTGTGTTCATTAGTGAGTGGGTCTGTAGTTCTCCTTTTTGGTTGTATCTTGCCTTTTTGGTTTAGTAATGTTGGCTCATAGAAGGAATTTGGGAGAAGTCCCTCCGTTTGTATCCTTCTAAAACAATTTAGTAGTAATGGTTGTAAGTCTTTCGAAATGATTTTATAACAGAATTCTGCCGTGAAATCCAACCGGGCCTGGGCATTTTTTGGTTGGGAGGTACTTATTACATCTTCGATTTCTTCCTGTATCTTGGTCTGGTTAGCTGTCGATCTCTTTCTGGTTGAGCTTTTGTGGATTCCCAGGATTTCAGATATTCATCCTTTCTTCCTAGGTTTTCAAACTTAGTAGAGTATAAATTTTTTAAGTATTCTCATGATTGTCTGGATATTTTTCATTGTCTGTTGTGATATTTCCCCTTTCATCACAGATTCTATTGATTTGGAGTTGTTCCTCTTCTTTTGGTTAACTGGCAGAGGTCTGTCTATCTTGTATTCTCTCAAAGAACCAACTTTTGGATTCATTGATTTTTGTATTGGTTTCTTTGTTTTCTACTTTCATTGAATCTCTGCTCTGATATTTGTTTACTTCTTCTGTTCTCTAGTTTAGGGTCATTTATGTTTTGTCTCTCAAGTGCTTTAGCTGTCAGTGTAGCTATATTCCACTTGTACTCTTTATGTTTTTTTAATGTTGGGCACTTAGGAGCTATAAATTCACCCTTTAGGACTTGCTTTTAAGATCCTCATAGTTTGTTGTTGTTTTACTAATTGTCTTCACCCGGAATGTTTTATTTCTTTCTTTATTTCTTCCATGACCCATTCATTATCAGGAGGAGTTTTGTTTAGATCTCCATTGTTCGCTCAGTGGTTTATATTGGGTTTGTCGGTTATCATTATAGTGACAACTTTGTGGCTTGTGATAATGCATGAATACTATTCAATTTTTTATATTTGCTGAGGTTTTTCTGTGTCCCAGTATGTGGTTGATTTGGGAGAATGTTCTTGAGGTGCTGAGTGAAGTGATGTATTCTCTGGTACTAGGGGTGAAATATTCGGTAGAATTCCTGTAGGTCCGTTTGGAGTATTGTACAAGTTCAGATGTCTCTCTGCTTTATCTTGCCTTGCTTTGAATCGCATAGGACTCGTGGGGTATGAAGTCCCCTATTATCTAGTGCTGGGGTCATCTGTGTTTGGTACTCGAGAATTGATCTTCTAAAGTTTGGTGCACCGAGTTTCGTGGTTGACATATATTATATGGATTGTGAAATCTTTCATGTAATTTGTTCTTAATAAGGCATGTAATGCGCCTTCTTTGTTCTTCTGATTCTTTCTTTGAAGTCTATTTGTCTGATATTAGAATTAGGAAACCAACCCGCTTGTCTTGTGGTACCATTTGCTTGGGAATACTTTCTTCGACCCTTCAACCTTAAGGCTGGTGCCTGTCTTGAAATGACAGAGAATGCGTTTCTTTAGACAGCTATATGATGGATTTGTTTCCTAATCCATTCCCAGGTCTATGTCTCTTTGATTGGGAGTTTAGTCCATTAATATTTAAGTTCATAATTGAAAGATTTGGATGTTGCTTCTGCTTTTCACTACTTATCCTTTGCGACTTCTGTCTGATTTTAGCTTTCCTTGTTTTCTTTATTAGTTTCTCTTTCCTAGTGTGTTGAGGATGTTGCTCCTCTCTCTGTCCTTTGATTGCTTCAATTCTTCTCTGAAGATTGGTTTTTCACATGTATTCTTCATCTGTTTATGTCAGTGGAGATTTTTCATTCTCTCTTCAACGTATAACTGACAACTTTTCTGGGTTTAAACTGTGTTTGGTGATTTCACATGTCCCTTAACACTGAGGGAATGCTTTGCTCACTTTTTCTTGCTTTAATAGTTTGATGAGGGAAGTCAGTGTAAATTCTGATAGGTTTCCCCTTATGTATTTTTTTCTTGTGGCTTCAAATGTCTTTTTCTTTGGGAGTCTTAGCATTTAACTATGATATGGCAGTGGGACGCAGTTTCTTTTCTGATCTGTCTTTTGAGTTTCTATTCTGTTTCATTGTATTCTGTTGGCTTCTATTTTAGTTGTGGGGAATTTTCCTCTCTTATTATTTAGTGAAGATTGTCATACATTCTCTTGAGTTCTTCCTCCTCTATTCCTATGATGCAGGGTTTGGTCTTCTAATTCCTATTTTCTGGTTGATCACTATATTGTGTATTTTATTAAATTTCTAATTCTTTATTGGTTTTAATGCTCTTGTTATCTTCCATGTCTGGTATTCTTTGTTCTCTTTCCTCCATTCTACTTCTGAGGCTTTTCCTTTTCCTTTCTTCTGATTGATGGTTCTAGATTCTTTTTTTTTCCTCCTTGTTTTTTTAGTCTTCCTTTCCTTTTTGAGCTTCTCAATCTCTTCTTTTGTGCTTCTCAATCTCTTATTGGTTGCTCTTTTCTTCTTTGGTTGGCTTCTTTTTCAGTGTTTCTACTTCATGGGTTTTTTCTTTCTCCTCTTTCTTTTGGAGTTTCTTTCTGTTTTGTAGTTCTTTGCTGAAGTTTGTCGTTGTAACTCCTCTAGGTCCTTTTTGGAGTTTTTCATGTCATATCTTCTTTGTTCCATGTTCTTCTTTCTTTTCTAAATTATTTCTCTGCATATGTCTGCATTTCGTCTAGCTCTGTTCCTTGGTCTCCTCCAAGGGGATCCCATTGTGGCTTCTCCCTCAAGGTTTGGTAGGGCCTGTGTGGGAGTATCCTGTGCCTCTCCCAGTTTGTCCCTTCGTCGATGTCCTTGGCATATGGATTTCCACTTTGTGGTTCAAGTCACAAACGACTTTTCACTATATTACCAGATGGTTTGCTTGCCTCCTTCCGGTGCTTTTTTTTTTCCCCTTCCTCCTCCTTTTCTTTATTTAGGTGTATTGACTTGCTAGGTTGGTTTAGTTTTCAGTTTTGTGTATATATTGGGTGTTGGAAGCCTAAGTTAGTCTTCTCTTTCTGTTCTGAAGGTTCTCCAAAAGGAAGACCACTTGGATTCTTAGCAATTCACTTGGCATGGGGGCGGGGGGTATTGTGTGCCTGATCTAGCCTGCGCCCCAGTCCCTGTGGGCCGGGGACCCCGTAGACGGGTTCAGAGCGAGACCCTCTCCCAGCTGCCCCCCGCCAGACCACGCCTAGAGCTGTAGAGCTGTGTACCTGCCCTGGCGCGTTATGGCGTCTCCCCTGCGACCCCGGTTCCCACCCACAAGTCCGGCCGGGACCAGAGCAGAGGCAAACACGACCCTCCGCTCACCCGAGCGCAGTCCCTCTGGGCCAGGGACCCCGTAGACCGGTTGTCATTTTTATAAAATGGGCACAGAACTTTATAGGATTTTGAGGGAGATTATGCAGGGATATCATCTGATGCATATTAAGTATAGATTTAAACACTACAAAAGGGAACACAACATCTCTGGAATTCAATTCAAGGTTTAATTTTAAGCAAACACATTTATCTCTTTAGTCTCACAATGTAAGGGGTATGTAGTATCAAAGTTGAGGTCAGTAAAGGCATAGAATCTTCTTTTGAAGAATAAATATATAATTCAGACTTCCAGGCACTGTGGTAAGCAGAGTTATTATGGTACAAAGAGTTTTGGAGAAGATAATTGTTTAGTACTACATAGCACAAGAAATGCTATAATGGAAATACAAATAAATTATTATGGGAGAAAATATCCACCCCTGCTTCCTACTCAACATTGTACAATAAGGTAGTGAAGATTAATTGGACTTCTGCATAAATTATACCAATGATTAAATAAATGGATTTAACAAAAAATATGCATCCTTTGTTGTTACGGCTCTGTCAAGCAATAAAGTGTTACTTTTCAGGCAAGACCAGAGAAACCACAGGTAAAAATCTCAGTCATTTTAATATTAGCATAAAATCCTTTTTATGCAGCCAAATTAGATCTAGGTACTGGCTGATTGCCCAAGAAAACAGCAGTATTTTGTTAAATTAATTGCATTGTTTCCTTGCAAAGAATACTCTAGGTGTTATCTGATTTCCTCTCTAAATGATAAACTCTGCTCTAAATTGCTTCATTTAGTAGTTTGCTACATTAAGGAAAGGGTAGGGAAGTTGTCTCTTGTAGATATGTTCTTTATTATTTATTTTGTCTGCAAACTCCACCTGCTTCCTCCTCACCAAGTTCCAGCAACCTGAACTCTAAATTGTCCTTCAAACTAAGTCATTTGCATCACTGTGTCAGAAAGTTGTTCAGAGGAACAGTGTGTTGGATGCTTTCCTTCTTAAGAAATTTGTAGCAAATTGAAGCAAATCTCACTGTGGAGATTACTGCACAGAGCTGGCCTTCATATTCTATTAGTGCAGACTGGAATTTAATTTAAAGACTTGTATTACTTTCAGTAAAATTCCAGTGAAATAGAACAACTCAGGTGTTCTCTAGAGTTGTTTATAATAGGATTTTATGTTTATTAAAAAGAAAGCTGCACTAGTTCCTGCTGCTCTTGATTTTCAGTTTAAACTATAAAAATTCACTTTTCATCAGTAGAATGTTTAAAGTGTAGCCTGACAGCTGGCCTCATATAGGTAAATACTATTTCATGTTATTCAGTTTAAAATTTCTTTCAAACCCATGGTGCAGATAAGAGGCCCAGATGCTGAACAGCATATTTTTAGTTCTGATGAAATGAATTTTTTCAACAAAGTTGGGAGGTGAAAGAAGTAAAGAAGAGCTAGTAAAGCTTGTTTGAATGAAATCTGAAGAATGTAGTCTTGGTTTCCATGAACTTTGCCAAATGTATAAGTGAAAATACTTGAAATTCATTTCATCAGCACAATTGTATAATGTAGAATATTAAAATAGAACAAAGGAAAAAATCACAACTAAATACAAATGCAATATTTGTGCTTTCTCCTATTTTCTGCACTGTTTCTGACTACCAAAATAAAAATAAGAGGAACAAATTATCCAGTGGAGCTCAGTGAACTTGATTTTTGGAGTAGGAGGCTTTATACAGCTGTATTAAATTATCACCATCTGCCCATTGGGCCAATAATATGCTGCCTATGGCAGAACATGCATCTAGTTCTAGGCTGCCATCTTTCAAATTAGACCATGATTTCCACATTATAGGTAGACAAAGATATTAAAATTGATTACTTGTTATAATATCAGAATGAGCCATCTACTACACAATCCATATGATTAAGTGCACTGTTATTAGAGAACAAAAATTGTGTGGAGCTCCATGGAGAATTGGTGATTATTATCTCATCAGAGAAATGTTTATTTACCAAGAAGTTGGGGCAGACACAATGACTCAAAGCCAGGTACATATTCAGATGGTTTATATGCTTGTCTTTAAGAGGCATTAACTTTAAGGACATTAACTGCCCTATGTGCCAATCACTTAAGGATAATAAGAGTTGCTGAGAGCTCCAGAGGACAATGGCTATGTCATGCTCAGAGGACACCATTTTACAGCAGACATATATTTAGTAGGAATATAAATGCAACAGAAAAGTTAAAGAAACTGTGTTTCATTTCTATAGACTACAAAAGTAGCAAAATCAGGTTAAGAGAATATTTACTGATATTGAGGAATATTTATCATCCAAAATTAGGAGGAAAAACCCCACATAAATGTATATAAGCCACCTAATCTCAATGTTCTAAATGTCTGATATGAAAAGCACTAAAATGGTGGTCATAGTTGTACACAGGTGGTGGGACAATAATAAAGTTTTACTTTGTATAGTACATAAATTAATTTATTAATTTCTCTTTCACTATTTTAAAAGGCTTTGATATTTCTATCTATTCAATAGTGAACGTGCATTTATTTTCATATGAAAAAAGAAAAAGTATTGAATTTTTGAATAAAGAGTGGAAATGCCATCTTTTCAGATGTCATTCTTTGTGTTCAGATAGATTATTCTTATTAGCCTATAAAAAAAGTACATTGACGTCTCCAAACATTTATATTTGGCTGTGTTTACAGTACAACACATAAATTCCTTCTCATTGATTAGGATTTAAGTCCAATTATGTAGTTGTTGATTACCCCCAAAATAAAAGTGTCAGTACTGCCCCAATATAATTTCCTATGCCAGTCATTGTTGTGGTTATTAGGCCTTAAAGCTGGGTTTAGACAATCAATTGATGTTTTCCTTTTACAGTTTGCCCCTATGGCTTTCACATCCCTTGATAAATGTAATGTCTTACTGTATGCTAAATACAGATTCTTATATTGATAGACAAATATGCCAGTCACCACTCATCAAAGATATTTCTTTCACAATAGAGACTATTACAGATTTCAGCAGCTAGTCACACATAGAAAATAACTATCTATTAGATGCCCAACCCTACACGACATCTACAGTGGAACATTTATACCTAAGACTCATAGAACCTAGTGGAACAAGGGGTAGAGATAATACTAATGCATCTCTCAAATATCATCAATGAAGCTCCATCATGTATCAAGGACAATGAACAAAAATGCTCACAAATGGCATAAGCATAGAGAATAAGAGTCTGTAGAATTTGGGGCCATGGATAGTATTCCTAAAGCAATCTTCACCCATCCAGGGATCAGGGACCATTGTTGAAGAGGAGGGTAGAAAGATTGTAAGACCCTAGGGAGGAGGTGCATGACTGTATGATAACAGAACCTTACAGGCTCCTGGGACCTTGCTCAATCATGTCAGTATGCACAAGACCCGTGTAAACTCAATCAGAGAAAAACTCAAGATAGAACTGCAGAATTGGGCATCAGGCTACAATCTTAGCCAAAGAATGATTACTTCTGGGTGAGGGAGAGTTGATCTTCTTAAAGGGAGAGAATTTAGATATGCTGACTAGACCCCTGTGGATGAACTTGCACTGAGGCATGTCTGAGTTTACACTCCCTTGACTCAATAGGCCTTAACATACTGCATGGAAACTGGTTGGGGGGCTATTGAGGGGGTTCAGTTAGAGGAGGGGGTATATGAATTATTAAAGTTATTTTGTATGAAACGTATAAAAATTCGATAAAAATATTCACAAATAAAAATATATAGTGCCAGGCCTGGTGGCGCACACCTTTAATCCTAGCACTTGGGAGGCAGAGGCAGTCAGATCTTTGTGAGTTCAAGGCCAATCTGGTCTACAGAGTGAATTTCAGGACAGCTGGGGCTACAAAGAGACTCTGTCTCGAAAAGACCAAAAAATTATATATATATATATCAGTGAAAAGTGCTTCAGATGGCATCTGATCCTGTGCTTAATTTGCCAGAATGTAAATCCTGAAAAAGTTAGATGACTTGTCCAAGATCTCACAAGGAACCTGGCAACTCAGCTGGGACCAGATCCAAGGTCTGGTGGTACCATCCTTTCCTGGTTAGTTTCATCATCAACATGATCCAGTGTCACTTGAGAAGAGGGAACTTCAATTAAAGAACATCCTTGAACAGATGAGCCTGTAGCCATATCTGTGAAGATTGTCTTGACTGATGATTGACATAGGAGGACCCTGCCCACTGTGGGGGGCTGGTGATAGGTGTCCTGCTGTCCAAGAAAACTAGCTGAGCATGATCTGAAAGCAAGTCAATAAGGAGCACATCTTCATGGTTTCTGCTTCAGTTCTTGTTTGATTTCCTGTCCTGACTTTGCTCGATGATGGACGGTGACCCAGCAGTGAAGAGAAAATAAACCCTTTCCTTCCCTAGTTGCTGTTGCTCATGGTACTGATCACAGCAACAGAGACTGAACTAGAACAAAACTCACGGTTATTTCTAGCCCACCATGCTGCCTGCACCTTTAACTTTTCATGCTACCTTTGGCCAAACTTCTTCCCCACAGTCTTCTTCCTGTGTATCTAGCTACATTTCCTCCATGATGTGGTAGAAAGTTTAGAACCACATAATCTTACATTTTTACTTGGCCTCTCCAAGTATGCCCCCCATGTGTAACACATTGATAAACCTCACAAATTTTAGGTNGAACCTGGGTCCTCTGCAAGAGAAGTCGGTGCTCTTAACCACTGAGCCATCTCTCCAGCCCCAGTCTTCCTTCTTAAATTTCAGAAGCCAGGTCTCTAACATCTGCATTTTCCTCCACATTTTCTCAATAGCTCATTAAACTCTGAGCATTCAATGGAGTTTCCTGCCCACTGCTCCAAAATCCTAGTTTTCTCCCCCAAAACATGATCTCAATCACTGATACCCATTTCTGGCTGGTTTGTTTACTTTTGCTGACCATGACCAAAAGCTACTTGTGGAGGAAAATATTTAATCTCATCTAAAAGTTCCCAGGTCAAAATGCAACCCTGAGTTCTCTGTATTATCATATATGTAATGAAGACAATATGGATATCTAGCCTAAAAAGTTATAAAGAAGAAATGAGAGAATTGAGTATTACTAGTCTAGGTCTCCATGAATATCAGGAGCTGGAGACCAAAGACAAACTGCAGACATTATTGAGGATACTGAACATAAGGGAAGCAGTGTTTGTTTGATGCCCAATCCAGTGGTGCCAGATAGGACTGGGTCAAAGGAGTTAAGATGCTATAGTCCACAGTATCAACATACTTAAGGTAAAATATGCCCACAGGTAAAATGGGTTATAACTGTTTCAAGTATAACCAATTACTTTGCAACTGGATTTGAGGCTGAGTCCACAAGAGACAATTCATGCTTGGTGGTAACCCAAACAATTGCACAGGACAGTGGAGACCACAGGTCCTGCTGAGGAAGCTGTAGGCCAATTCCAGGCCTGATAAGTAAGCCACATTGCTGAATTTCTTGCTGCACCATCAATATAGGGCCCTTCCTGGCAACAGCTGCATGCAGCCTCCTCTCCATGATTAGTTGCCTCCTGCAATGAACTTGTAAACAGCATGTAAACATCTAGAGAAGCAAGTGCCCCCTGAGGGCTATGTGACTTCATGTTTAAGTTGACATTTTCAATGATTGGATGCACTCTGATGCTCCCTGTGCTGATTGATAGAAGCTTTCTATATACCCTGTACTGGAAAATAAAGTTTTGAGTTTTGTCCTCTGATGTGCTCCTGGAGTGGTCTTTTGCTCTGTCTCACTTACCCTCAGTAGGTGGGGGGACCAATGACCATTTGAATGAAAGCCCGTAGGTGGCATCTGAGACCTACTGCAAAGCTGGAGTTTCAGGCAAGTGATCCCATAGACAGGTAAGGTAATTCATGGTCACAACAAGTGCCCCCCCCCCGGACCATTTGCCTACCACAAGCTTGGAGTTTCTGGTAAGTGGTCCCATCCATGGGTAACTCACAGTCACACCAAATGACACCCCCCTCCCCCAAGCAATAGCCTGCATACTCTGCTCCAGTTGCAGGGCATGGAAGTTAGTGAAAGTCAGGCCCAGGAGCTACAGAAGACTCTGCTAGATTTTGCCCTTTGTTTGGATGAAGAGGAAGGGGGATCAGGACCTAGGGTGGGAGGCCACCAAGGCTGCCTGCAGGGCCAAAAGCAAAATGAAACTATGTGATCCCCCTAAAGAGCTTCCCAGCAGGAAAAGTTTACATTTTGTGCTGCTCCAGACTGATTAGGAAACAGAAATTGGAGCTTTTAACAATATCAGACTCAGCAAGGGGGGGGGGGTGGTCACTGCTCTCAAATGCCCTGCCACCATTCACCCCCTTCATATTCTTATCCTTCCTTGCCACCCAATCAGCTCCCCTCAAGGAATGCTCAATACCTCCTTGTCTTGCCTATTTTGCAAGCAAAGAGACCAGAAGGGTTGAGGGAGAACAACCCCCTACACACACAAACTCAATGGGGTTCTCCCTTGTAGGAGTCTCTTGCCTTACCTTCGGCACTGCCTAGCCACACTTTCCCGGCGAACCTGGAACCACAATGCCCTTGTCCATGGTATCCCCATACCCTCCAATCCCTCCACTAGAAACCCTTCTTCCTTGCTCTTAAGACCTTCATCACTCCCTTCATCTTTATTTTTTTAAAAAAAAACTGTTTTAGAGATGAACTGAAAAATGTGGGATTTAGTTCCAGTGCTCTGGAGGCAGAGGCAGGTGGACTTCTGTGGGAGGTTACAGGCACAATGCTGGTCTAGGATTGAGTGTCAAGATAGCTGCTAGGAGACCATGTCTAAAATAGGCTTTAAAAAAGATGAATGAAAAATCTTGGTCCAATTTAAATGGGGATATGGGGAATGTTTTTGTGTTTTTATACATCAAACAATCATTAATAATAAGTCAAGATAAACTAATATGTTTAAATTAATTTCTCTAAAACTGCAGACACCTGTGTGCTGTTTTGGTCTTTGAACTATCTCAATTCCTTGGCCCTCTAGAGGAGAGGGAAGGATGATTAGGGACATGTGGTTAGGAACAGGTAAGGGACAAATCAGAGACAGGTTAGAGAAAAATGGTCAGGTTAAGGTCAGGTTAGGGTCAGGTTAAGTTCAAGTCAGGGCTTGGTCAGAGACAGGTGGTTAGGGTCAGCTAGTTAGGGCCAGGTGGTTGGAAGGGAGCCCAGGGGCCAACAAATGCATCTCAGGTGATTGTATGTTACCAAGGACACCTATTCTAATTATGATAAACTACTCCTACAGCAGGTAAACCTGCGACATAATTTTGAAAACACAACAAATGATTGGTCACCCTCTCCTCCTGCAATGTGTATGGCCGTTCTTTCTTTCACTAAGAGGCCTATACCATCAATTTCTCCTTCCAAATTCCAATAATGCCACTTTTTTCTTGTACCTTCTTGCCCCTTGGTTTCTTCTTTCTCATTCCTGTAAATATTACGAATTGCTTTACTAACCTTACCCACCAAGATGGGCAATATGTTTTCTTTCTAGATAGCTATAAATCAGACTTGGGACTCTTGCTCACAAGCCTCCTGCTTTGAGCCAAATGAGCTTATCTGTTCAGCTGTGACTGCTGGAGTCACTATTTCTGACCAAATAGCCCTCCATAACCTGTCATTGGTGACATCAGAAAGGTTCAACACTGCTGCCACATCCCTTGAATATGTTAGACTGAGCATTGCAAAATTACAGATTCAATCACACATTCATGCACCTGCATTAGAAGCCACGTTACACATGATGAGACTCTCAGTTCAGGAACCCCTTCAAACTCTTGCTTTGGGTAATTGTGTTTGCTTTGATCTAGGGTAAGGGAACAACAGCAAAAGATAGCGATGTTGACTGAAATTGTCAACAAACATGACCCCACTCACGCCCTTGTACAGCCCTATCTGGCCTATCTGACACAACCACAGTATTGAGACACCGAGCCTTGTTCAAGCACGAAATGTGTTACAGACAGGTTTTCATGTCTCCCCTCCTCAGGGTGATATATAAGTAAATACAAAAGGGGAACACGTAGGCCACTCTTGCACCTGATTAGTAAGCCATGTTGCTAAATTTCTTGCTGTACCATCAACATAGCACCCTTCCTGGCAACAGCTGCATGCAGCCTCCCCCAGCCATGATTAGTTGCCCCTTGCACTGAGCTTGTAAACAGCATGTAAACATCTAGAGACACTGAGGAATATGTTATTGAATGATGAAGTTTGTGGGAAAGCTTAGTTAGATGGGTGGGTTCTAAGCTAATGGTACCTCCCTGGCCACACCCATGGGGTAGAGTGTAATGATGAAAAGATTTAGCATTGGGCCCTGAGAATTGAGTCATGATGGATATTTAAGCGGACATGTTGGAATAAACTCTCTCTCTGTGTTCGAACCTCAACCTGCCTATACGCAGTATGTTTTCCTGCGCGGGCTTTCCACATGGGTAGTTCTAGGATTAAGTGGGCCCCACCACTAATCCCGGTGGCAATACCACAAATGGCGTCTGAACGTGGGGCAGAAGGAAACATTAACAACTTAGGTATGCATACCACTAAATCTTGCCCTTTTCTTCTTTTTCTTCTCTCTCTCCTGATATCTATCTGTTGTGGTGGAGCCGTCTTTCCTGCTGGTCTCAGTGGATGGAACTGTGGTCTGAGGGCATGTGGCTTTGTACATGTGGAGAGCCTGCCTCTGATTTGTTTCAGAGGGAGCACCCAGTGCCTCCCAGCCATGTGCCTCCCGGCATGGTCACTCCTGCAGGCTATAAAAGCCAGTGACCTCAAGGCTCAATTTCATATTAAGCCCTAGCATTTATGTTTGGCCTTAAAACAATTTTTCATAATTCTACAGGTCTGAAAAACTTTCTGGTTTTAAATTCCATTCCCCCAAAGAAAGACTCCTGCTGCAGGGTCCTCAAGTTCAGTTCCAATCTTGTTCATATGTAGATTTTTCTCCCGGTAGCTCTCTTAGACCTGAGCACACTTCTTTCTCTTGCAAACTAAAGCCTTTCACAGAACTGTCCTTCCCCAAAAGCAGCCTCTTCCAGATAATTTCAAGCATTGGTCATTTTTCTCTTAAATTTTGTATAACAAATCTGCTTTTGGATAAAAGTATGTTGCTCTCTGGTCTTTTTATGGGTTTTCTCTAAATATAACTTCTTACTTAAAACCTGCCAGCTATTTGTAGATCCAAAGTTGGGATTTATTTTAGCAAACTGTAATTCCAATCCATTTCAACATGCTTAACTTAAAGTGTAATATTTTTACTTAACCCCGGATACCCTAGATATGGTTGACTTAATTTTATCTTGCTCCTTTTAAATGTGTTTCACGATAACGCGCCAGGCCAGGTAAACAGCTCCTCAGCTCTAGGCGGGGTCTGGCGGGGGGCAGCTGGGAGAGGGTCTCGCTGTGAACCCGTCTACGGGGTCCCCGGCCCAGAGGGACCGCGCTCGGGTGAGCAGGGTCGCGTTTCCCTCTGCTCTGGTCCCGGCTGGACTTGTGGCGGGAACCGGGGTCACAGAGGAGACGCCATAACGCGCCAAGGCAGGATGAAGGTTTATTCCTGGACAAAACTGTCAGCCCTGAAAGGAATACAGCCAGAATTGACCAGAGTCCTAAGTCAACAGTCAAGAGAGTGGACTGTTTTATCTCATCCACTGTGCCCCTTTTCTAAACCTAGGAACAATCTGCTGAGAAGAGGGGGCGTGGTAGAATGTAAGGGCTGCGATTGGGGTGAATGGTGAAACTAACAGCAACTTAGTCTGGACACTCATTTGATCAACTTGAAAGAACAAACAACCTGTCCACCCCCACTGGATGGTGGGGCTGTAGGTGTTTTGGGCACAACAGCCTGCAGAAGGTTTTGCATGAAGGATGGCTGTACTCATGGATTAATCACTTAATAGCTAAAAATGAAAAAAAAAACACTGAGAGTAGATGGCAGGACAGTTATGGCAGTAATGCATGATCTGGGATGGGGTGTGGGGTGGGGGGGGAGGAAAGGGAAATAAGCCTGAACTGAATTGGAAAAAATGTATGGAAATGCACAAAGCATCAGATAAAAATTAATTAAAAAAAAAAATAATGTGTTTTCCACCTTAAAAATCTCTTTCTCACTGAATTCTAGATCACACGTGGTCTGAGCTCTGGCTTGGTGCCATAAGCCTGCCTGCTGTGCATGAATACCAGCTGCCGCACTGAGCACATGGTATCTAAATCATGCCCACTAAATTTGAATTTAGGTAACATCCTTTTGATTTCAGCACTTTGGAAACAAGATGATGGATTTCTGCAGAATTTATCAGGCCTTGAAGTTCTAACAAAACAAACTTGCTCTGATTAAATTGTCTTTTTCAAAGACCATTGGTAAAAGTCTCTTAACAACGTAAAGTGATATTTTGGTTCAATTTAAATGGAGAAATTTTTGAATAAAACTGCTTATGTTTCTTTAAGCCCATCTTCAAGCTGAGTGTATGTGTGAGTGAATGTGAGTTCCAGCTTTTAATTCATTATAATCCACAGTTTAAATCTATTTAGCTAACTATAAACAAAAGTAGATTCAATTCATAAAAAAATGTTTGTTTTATACCCCTTAATGTTAACAATTTTTAATTGGTTTATAGTATGTATTAAATTCAGTTTAATGATTGATTGTTGTTAATTATTAGTGATTGTTATTAATGGTTTATAGTTTATTGTTATTAAATAATAATTAATAATAATTGATAAAATTCAGTCTAATGGTAAATTGTTAGCTATTGTTATTGACAATTATCATAGATAATTTATTAGTGATTGTCATGACTAATAACGGTTAATACTAATTATTGATATTAAGAATAGTAATTAATAATGGTTGTAATTGTGATTATGGATAATTATTCTTCTAAAGTCCTTGATAATAAGACAAGATAAATCAGTCTTTGACTTGTCTACTTTTGGATATCCTCAGTCTTTAGATTTGTGAATAATATAGGGACTGTTAGGTTTAGCAGAGGGACAGTTTAGGATTAATTAACCAGAAGGGACAGGGAAAGAATAGTAAAATTTAGGTATAGTTAATTGAAGGCAAGTTGTTGCAAATGGGCCTAAGAGGTAGCATATGGTCTTCAGCTGTTCATGCAGTTATAGGACATTTAATTCTTAATTGTAAAATAAACCCTATAATAATTATAAAACTTTCATGGTTTTTCTTTTTTTTTTTTTAATTTAATTTTTTATTGAATTCTTGTGCATTTCATACTTTTTTTCCAATTCATGTTCAGGCTTATTTCCTTTCCTTCCCCCCACCCACCCATCCCGATCAATGCTTCCTGCCATAATTGTTCCCTGCATCTTTCTCTGTTTTTTTTTTTTTTTTTTTTTTTTTTCAATTTTTTATTTTTTTTTCATTTTTCCATGAGTACAAGCATCCTTCGTTGAAAACCAATCTACAGGCTGTTATGCCCAAGCCCCTAAGCCCACCATCCCGGGGGTGACGGTTGTTTGTTCAATCAAGTTGATCAAATGAGTGGTCCAGGCTATATTGCTGTAGTTTTTCACCATTAACCCCAATCGCAAGCCTTACATTCTACCATGCCCCCTCTTCCGCAGATTGTTCCTAGGCTTTAAGAAAAGGGGCACAGGTGGATGAAGAAAACCAGTATAAATTCTCTGGAGCTGTTGACTTGACTCTGGTCAATTCTGGCTGTTTCCTTTCATGGGCTGACAGTTTTCCGGGCTGCTGGGATAGCACAGCTGTTAAGGCTGAAGCTAAGAACCAAAAAAAAAAAATTTTTTTTTTTTTTCCATGGTTTTTCCATTGGACATCAAAACAATTATGGCTTTCTTCTCTTACAAGTCAACTAAACAAACTTTATTATATATGTATGTATGTAAGTATGTTATGTATGTATGTATGTGCACGCCCACATGTGTGTATGGATGTGTGTACTTGTGTTCTGAGTATATTTCAATGTTAATAGCTATGATACCAAGTAAAACATTGCCCTCTGAAGTAGAAACGTGGGGCTTCCTTCTCAAGACGCAAACTTATATTAAACAGCCAGAACATAATTCAATTTCAACAAGGTTATGGGTTATCTATAAAAATTTTAAAAATAATGGATCTACACTGCCACCTACAGGTTACACCCTTTCAACATCTTAAACAAAGATGCAACCAGGTTTTCAATTGTATTTAAATGTTAATAAGTTTTTGGGTATTTGGGAATAAAAATAAAAGGGTTGATAAAAAATTAAAAATTGAATTTCCATTAAACATATTTGCAATAAATCACGCCGCCATTTTTATAATTTTTTTTGTGTGCATACAGGCCAAGGTAAGCCTGTATTTCTTTTGGGTGGCCAGTTGGTTGGAAAAAGGCTCCCATTTGCAGGCTACCAAACCTGAAAAGCTGGTGTCAAATTCCTGTCCTGGGTAGACAGGTGAAAAACTTTCAGCCAAGAGTGATACACGTGTTTCGTGGTCCCAGGCTAAAGGACTTGAGTAGGAAGTTACCTCTCCGGTCTGGTCACAGAAGTGACCGACTGTCCTCAACGCAATGAGGCCAGTTTCCCACACTGTCCACAAAGTGGGCACTGTGTTCCTTTCCCTTAGCAGGACTGCGTTGCACCTGTTCGACAAAAGAAGCTTCCCTAGAAGCTCCCAACAAAAACAAAACAAACAAAAAAAAACATAAAAAAAATCAGATGGTTATGATGGTAAAAACATCTCATGGGGCATATTTAGCCAGTCTTTAATTAACTGGTGGCATAGAACTATAAAAGAAAATTTTAGTTAAGAGCTAGATATTGTAATACTTAAAAAAGCAGGTTTTTCATGCCAGGCTGGAGAAGGCCAAGAGCTTGGAGGAAGATAGTTAAAATGGTAATACATTTAAACTAATTGGGGATACAAAACTGCTAAATTGTTTTATGCACAATCTGTATTAACTTTCCAACAATAACTTTGGGGTTAAGGTACGCAAATGGTCTCTATATTTTCTGTGCTATACAGTTCACTTTGTAACAATTTTTTCCTTTCCTTGTAGGACAACTTAGGAATCTATAGATCAAAACATTAAAATTAAAAAAAAGAGGGAGGTGGTATAATATTCTTTCTGTATTCCAAACCTTTTTGATAAATTTTCAAACTTTAGTGTCTTGAAACTAACCAATGGGAGTAGATTTTTATGTTCCCACAGCTAAAAACATCGATCTAAATGCCTGAAATGTACAACTTTTGGCTGTGCAGGATGGATGGGAAATGCCAGCAGAGAGGCTTGACCCATCTGGACATTAAAAAAAGAGGACCATCAGACTGCCTGAGTCACAAGACACTGAGCATCTCTCTGAATTCTATTGGGGTTAACTGTTTATAATGGGCCCTAATGAAGTTTACCTTCCAGATGCTGAGAAACCTTCATATCTCTTCCCTTTTATAGGAAAAAGAGAAACATGATGGCATAGGAAAAGAAAAAATGTGATGGTAATGAAGTCATTCCCTAACTGTAAATTAGAGCCAAATATAAAAGTAAAGTCTCTATAAGCTGTGTAATTAAGCAAAATATATTAATACAGGAGAGCTCTGATATCAGCAATGGATTATTCTGCCACGGAGATGTTAGCTGGGGGATCCAAGCCCCCAAAATTATAAAGGTTTTTGCCTATAAAAATGGGATATTTGCAAGGAGAAAGGTGGTAAGTCCCTGTTGTCAAAGATCTGGTGTAAGCATGAAAAAAATGTTTTGAGACATCACTTGCTAATGTGCAGTTGGCCTCTGAAATGCCAGAGAGTGTTACCAAAGGCCACTAATGCAGTAAAGCCAAATATTGGTCTCTTTGAGTCAAGCAAGACTCCTCTGTCAGTATCAGCTATACCTCAACTGCTTGGAGATATTGTGCGACAGTGGCAGCTATGTGTCTATATATCTCAAATCTATTTGGCTATTAGCACTCTCCTTGGATGAATAATTCATGGCTGATGCCACAAGATTACGTCCTCTAGTGGTTAGGAGATGATATAAGCTACAATAAGAACTTGTCACCCTTTATAGAGAAGCCACAGTTTGTGGATTAACATACCATCCAAACATCTGTGTCTGTGCTCACAGCTTAGCTTGCCATAATAATAATGTTTAAATGCCTGTACATCTAATTGCTTGTGCTTTGTTAGTAGGATTAAAAAGGTAACCTGGATAAGCTGTCAATCTATGAAGAGGAACACTCTGAACAGACTAGAGTAAAAAATGACATCACCAGAGGAAACAGACTGCTTTGCTTCTCACCCACCTGTGCCCCTTTTCCAAAGCCTAGGGAACAAATTGTGGAAGAGGAGGCGTGGTAAAATGTAAGGGCTCCCGAGAGCTTGGGTGAATCGTGAGACTACACCAATATAGACTGGACTCTTATTTGATCAACATGCTTGTGCATACAAGCTTCTCCAATTGGATTATGGGAACCTTGGGTTGTTCAAAATATAAACATAGATACTTGCTAATTGGTTTTACATGAATGTTACTTACATTCATTGCTTATGCTTAACAATCAGCTTACTTTATGGTTGGGATTTTTGGATATTAATTGGCCTTAGTGTGAAAATAAAGTTTTAGGTCTGACCTGTCACCCACTGCCTAGCACTCAAAACAGGCTTGAGCAGCTGGCTATTTAAAACTCAGGTTCCTTTGGGTTGTAAGCCTCACCCATGGGCTCCCCTGCCTCTCAGAAACATTAAAATAATAAAATTAAAAGGGTAAGATGTGGGAAAGCTTAGTTAGATGGGTGGGTTCTAAGCTAATGGTAACTCCCTGGCCACACCCGTGGGGTGGAGTGTAATGATGAAAAGATTTAGCATTGGGCCCTGAGAATTGAGTCATGATGGATATTTAAGCGGACATGTTGGAATAAACTCTCCCTCTGTGTTCGAACCTCAACCTGCCTACATGTGGTATGTTTTCCTGCATGGGCTTTCCACATGGGTAGTCCTAGGATTAAGTGGGCCCCACCACTAATCCCTGTGGCGATACCACAGAAGTTCACCTTTTTTGATGATTGGATGTAACTGATGGTCTCTGTGTTGAGTGGTAGAAGCTTCCATATACTCTGTACCTGAAAAACAGGTTTTGAGTTTTGCCAACTGTTGAGCTTCCAGAGTGGTCTTTTGCTCCATCACACTTACCCTTGGTAGAGAGGTGACCAATGACTAGATGAATCAAGGCCCACAGAAGCTACTGTTGCTATTTTGCCAATGAACAAAATGTGTTCATAAAATTCTTTTCTAAATACTTATTTTTATAGCCATAGATCATTACTGCTGTCACCCTTTGTCACTTCTTTTTTCAGTGTGCAGTAGGTTGTGCAGAGAATAAAAAATATCATAAAGTGCTGAAGTATGCAATTCCTTTGATGATCAGTCTTAAGTGGGATATCTATAACACCCTTTGCAGGGGCAGGGAATATTGTAATAAAGATAGAAGAAGGAATGCAAATGTCTGAGGAAGGCATAGGGTGTAGCAAAGTACTCGTCTCTGCATGACATGGGCACTGCTTTCTTGAACTCTCAGCATCTGTGATTTCTCACAGAAGACCTGCAAACATTGGACACTGTAGCTGTATCTGGTTTGAGCTTAGGTATGCATGGGCTAACATTTCCAGCTACAGACACAAGTGAGAGTAACAGGACTTCTCTGGCTATGACCACAAATTGGAATATAATGATACAAAGGTCTGGGACTTGTCTCTGGGAGATGATGTCATAGTGCCTATAGAATGAGCTGTATCATTTGAATAAAGTGCCAGTTTGCATTTGATTTACACCCTACCATGTGTCCCTGTGCCGTCCTTTCCCATGCATGCTTTCTGCATGGCTTAGCCCACTATGGAAAGGTATGGGACTTACGTCAAATGGCACCCCCAAATGTGGGACTTGAAGAAATCTTGGAGAAATTTGTGTATGTGAACCTTATAGTTCTGGCTGTTTGCTATTAACCTTTCTTTTTCTTTCTTAATCTCTACTTTGTGCCATGGGACTGGCTTCCATGATTTGTTGGCCTGCTGGAAGGCTAACGTGGGGACACATGGCTTTACATGCATGGAGGAAATCATCAGTTTCCTGGCCTCATTCAGGAAGCCATCAGCCCACCTGGGGGTTGGAAAAGCTGGCAGTTTCCTCACCTGGCTAGCCACAGGGTTGATTATTAAGCCTTCAGTTTGTGTGCAGGGCATGGGAATCAGCAATTACCTGGCCTGATGGGGCATGGAAGTCACCAGCTCCCCATCAACAATTTTGCTCACAAAGCAATCAGCCTGTGTGGGGGTCTATGGAAAACCAGCAGTTTCTTTGGCTGGAGGCCAGCAGCTTCCCTGCTAAGTTTGAAGAGAAAGCCCATCAGCACCTTGGGTATATGCTGGTTCCGGCTCCCTGATGTGCAGAACTAGCTTTACAGCCCTGGCTTACTCTCCATAGATAGAGCTCAGACTTTTATTATGCTAAAAATTTTCCCCAGTCTTGCTCATGTGTCCTGCTCATCTCTCTGTTTTAAATACAAATTGGAATTCTTTCAAAATTTAAAGAAGCACATTTCTTTGATGTTTCTCCTAATTTTCTAAAAAGACCTGTACCTAAAATTTTGTATTAAAACTGCCAAGTAAAGAGACTTTCAGAATTTTCTCCTAAATGCAGTTATGCCCTAAACCATGGTTTTCTAGGCTTTTTAATTCAAATTAAGTTGCTAAGTATTGCTAAAGGGCCTAGGCCCACACCTGTTTAATGCCAATTAGGGTTTTATACAATGAAGCTATACCAGCTGAAAGCAGCTTTTAAAAAAAGACATGTTTTTTTCTCCTTAAAATAAAGTTAAATGGTAATATTGTAAACATTTTTTTAAAATTTTTATTTATTTTTGTATGTGTATGAGCATACTGTCTGCATGTAGGTCTGTGCACCCGTGTCGTGCAATGCCACAGAGATCAGAAGAGAGTCTCAGATTCCCCTGGAACTGGAGTTCTCCTAGAACTGGAGTTATAGACGGTTCTCAGCTGCCATGTGGGTGCTGGGGATTGAACCCAGGTCCTCTGCAAGAGCAGTCAGTGCTCTTAACCGCTAGGCCATCTCCCCAGCCCTATTGTAAACATTTCTAATGTGTTCTACCATTTTTACAATCTGTCTTGGTCTTCATTCTAACAGGTTTTAGCATTGTTTCAACCAATTTCTGGATGGAATTCTGTTGTACTTTTGGCCTTTTGTGGATTTCTTGGGTAACTCTCTTTGGATCCCTATAATTATTTTATCTAACTAGATCTTATTTCACTTCTGTGCATTCTTTTACCAGTATAATTCTTATAATTGGATTCTCAGCTACCCTATCAACTGGGGGGAGTGATCAGCTCCTAGGTGGGTATTAAACTCTTCTATCCAATAGTCTTGCAATTTGGTTGTTGCTACATAACAAGAGGTCTTGATGGGGCAACCAACTCTTAGGGAAGATAGATCGTCTATGAAATAATAAGTTTCATAACTGATGGACGTGGAAAATTATCACTTTTTTTGAGTAGCATAGAGCCAGCAGCTCCCCTCACCAATGGTGCCCTCAACTCACATTGCTTCAAATTCCATCTCAGAATTCCTAATTAAAATGTAATGTTTTTACTTATTACCCCCTGCCTGCAGATTACCCTAAACATCTTTTAAGTAACAATATGTGCTTAATTAATTAATTAATTAACTTAATGTAAAAAGCCATAGGCATTAAAATTTATTTTAGTTTTTTAAATGTATTTCGCTTTAAAGGCTTTATTCAAGAACTAACCTTAATAAATTTCAAAAATTTGGGGGAGAAGGGAAAACCTCTAAAAAAAAAAAAAAAAGGCTTTTTACTCACAGGTTCTCCTGACTACAATAGGCTTCCAATTTTGCTGCCACCTACCTGCCTGCTATATGCACATCTTCCATCAGAGCTGCATGCATGACTCCCTGCACACTTTGGTAATAATTCATTTTAAATATCATGTTTAAATTTAATTTAAGTTGTTCTTTAAAATTAACTTGTTATAACACACTCTTTTAATGTCAGCACTCTAGATGCAGAGGCAGGCAGACTTCTATGGGAGTTTAAGGCCATCCTGGTCTGCCTATGGAATTTCAAAACAACTGCTGGTTCCAATAAATTACTTCTTGCTAGTTATTAGTAAAAGTTCTTATTATCAACATAAAGTAAAAATCTTGGTTCAATTTAAGTGAAAACTTAAAAAAAAAGTTTTGTGTTTCTCTTTAACTATCAAAGAATAATGTAACTTCTTCCCTACAGGCCACCTTAAAAACTGTGTGGATGTGTGTTTCTGTGAATTCATGTTTGGATTTTAATCTCTTATAACTTTAAAGGTTTCTGTCTATTAAAAAGTCAATTGTGGGCTGGAGAGATGGCCTAGTGGTTGGGAGCGCCGACTGCTCTTGCAGAGGACCCGGGTTCGATCCCCAGCACCCACATGGCGGCTGAGAGCCATCTGGAACTCCAATTCCAGGAGAACTCCAGCTCCAGGGGAATCTGACACCCTCTTCTGACCTCCGCAGCATTGCACGACACGGGTGCACAGACTTGCATGCAGACAGTACATTCATACACATACAGAAATAAATAAAATTAATAAAAAAATAAAAAAATCAATTGTAAACAAAGATAGATCCAACTCATAAAAGCTATTTGTGGGAGGGGGGTGGAGAGATGGCCTAGCAGTTAAGAGCACAGACTGCTCTTGCAGAGGATCTGGATTCGATCCCCAGCACCCACATGGTTGCTAAGAACTGTCTTTAACTCCAGTTCCAGGGGAATATGACACCCTCTTCTGAGCTCCACAGCATTGTACGATGTGGGTGCACAAGCCTACACACAGGTAGTATATTCATACACATAAAAAATAAAATAAAGTAAATAAAAATTAAATTAAATTTTAAAAATTAAAAAAAAAACTATTGAGAGATGGCTCAGTAGATAAGAGTGCCGACTACTTTTGCAGAGAACTGGGGTTTGATTCCCAGCACCCACATGGTGGCTAAGAACCATCTTTTACTCCAGTTCTAGGGGAATACAATGTCCTCTTCTGACCTCCTTGGCATTACACGACAGGGGTGTACCTACCTACATGCAGACAGTACACTCATACACAAAAATTAATAAATTAAATAATTAGAAAATAAAGCTATTTGGCTACTTCCACTGGGCTGAGGGACCGAGGGAGGATATTGTGCCATCATCCCCCCCTCCTTTGCTGCCACTGCCTCTGTCCATGCACTCCAAGTTTCTGGCATCACTTCCAGAGACTGGGTCGCTGAGGGCACATGCCCACCAGTGGCCTGTGCATTCCAATCCACATTCCTGTTGGCCTGGGGCCCATAGTTGTGCACCGCATCTGGCTCAGGACACATGCAATTCCTAGTGCCAGGATTAGGAGACCTCCACATATTGGGATTCTTTAGAGAATGAGTCTGTCATCCTTCCATCTATGAGCCACACTTCCCAGCTCCTCTCTTACCCTCCACTCCCCTCATGCCTACCATACTCCTGAATCTGGATTTTGGGTAACCTCCAAAAAAGACATTTGAAGAAAATGTGAAGCATCAAAGATTTGTGAAGCAGCAACCCTCTTGGAAAAGAAAGGATTTCTGAAACCAAAGAATCAGACCCCTGGCAAAGTATCTAAGTTGCCCTCAGAACCTCCAAAGAAAGGGGAAACTCCCAGAGTGGATGACACTCAAAATAATCTTTCAAGCCCAAAGAAGAAGAAGGTAACTGCCTCCAGTAGATAGTCAGAGCAGTCTTCAGACAACAGCAGTGTCTTGGCTTACTCCTGCCCCTTCAAACAAGACTAATTCTGTTGTGGCTAAAATTTATTTGCCTTTGGGAGTTTCAAAGTTCCCTTCCAGAGATCAAAGAGCCACCAAAAAAAGGCCCCAAGAAGAAACCCTTTCTGAAGAATGCCACACAGACCACAAAGCTCAGTCAGAGAACAAGTGTCCGAGAGCATCCCAGAACTTGCCAGGGAAGATGGTGGCAACTGACTGTGAGATGGTGGGCACAGGACCAAAGGGGCGTGATAGTTCCTTGGCTACATGAAGTGTTGTCAACTATAATGGTGATGTGCTTTGTGTCCTTCCCCTCTGCTATATTGTGGACTACAGGACCAGATGGAGTGGCATCCAGAAGAGCCACATGGTGAATGGTACACCCTTTAAGATAGCTCTTTGCCAGATCTTGAAGTTCCTCACAGGGAAGATAGTAGTGTGTCATGCCATTCACAATAACTTCGAAGCCCTACAGTACTTTCACACCTTACTGGAGACACCTCTCAAATACCACTCCTCAACCGGAAGGCCAGCTGCCCAAAGAATGTCACAATGTCACTGAAGCATCTCACCAAGAAGCTGCTGGGATGAGACATCTAGGCTGGAAAAGTGGACATTTCCTCTGTGGAAAATGCCCAAGTGACTATGGAGCTGTACAAGTTGGTTGAAGTTGAATGGGAACAGCACCTGGCCCCAAATCTGCCAAAAAAATTAGCAGCCCTGGGGAGACACATGCAGCAGATCAACACATAATTCTGTGAGCTTCACACTTAAAACAAGCTAGAATTGTTATGGAGAGAGGCTCAACCAGACACTTAATACCCAGTGAAATTTCATCCCAGCTATTGTGTTTACTATGTGCTTAAAATGTCCAATGGAGGGAGAAAGCCTTCATGTGGGCCAGCCTGGAGGCACAAGCTGATGTTCCCAGGTACTTGAGAGACTGATGAAGGTCACAAGTTCAAAGCCTGCCTATGCTACAGTCAGTTGAAGGGCAGTGAGAACATGTCTCAAAAAATACAGCCAGGGATAGAGCTCAGGGCTAGAGTACTTGCTGGCATGCATGAGCTCCTGGGTCCACAGTGAATGGGGAAAAAACAAAGCTATTTGCTTTACATCTTTAGGTATTTTTGTTTTTAATTGGCCTTATATAAGTTATTAATGTGTATTTACATACTGTTTAAACTCATTAAAGACTGACTCTGGGTTGGAACTGGTGCTTCCATCCCAGACTCAGGTTTGTTAATATAATCAAACAGCTAACAGATAAATTAATTTCAACAAATATTGTACTTGTTTGTCTATATTTCATGTCTTTATTAAGGGTAACTGGTGAAATTACAAATGTGTGGTGACAATTATTTTACTGGTATATACTGCCACCTACTGCTTGCACTCCTTCAACACCTGAAACAAAAATTTGGATAACCTCCAACAAGTTCTTATATGAACAAGGACTATTAGAATGTAATAGAGTTTTTAGTCTTTAAGGACATAAGTTAGACTTAAGAAATAATTACTTCTCAGAAAAAGATGCAGGACATGCAGGGCAGAGTGCAGGGACTTGGGTGGGGTGGGGGACATGGAAGGGGAAATGACTCTGGATTAAATTGTGAAATGATGTATGACTTATGGAAAATAACATGAATAATAACAATAATTAGAAACAAAGAAAATATTCTAAACTTTTTTTTAAAAAGGCACTACCAAAGGAGAAAAAAATTTCCGAAAGAAAGACAAGAATAAGTTTAGTTGATATATGATAACTTTGCTGTATGTGTTAACTCTTCAAATGCAAATCTTGTAAAACAAAACAAAAAAAGAAATAATTACTTCTATTCTGAATACAATTCTAGGATATATTTAAATGTGTTTTATGTCTAAAACATTTAACCACTAGAGAAACAATCTTTGAAACAGTGTTATGCCAAGCCTAGATAAAGCATCTCCAAGCATTTAAATAAAATTGGTCATGTAAAACCTGCTCCAGGTGAGCACAGTGGTAGTGGGTAAGAAGGGCTTGGGGAATTAATGTCTGAACCCTGTGGCTGCACAGATGCAGAGCCTTCTGGAAGTCAGAGCTGAAGTGGCAGGGTCAGGCCAGCAGGACTTGGAGCTCAGCTGGAACACTGGAAGACTGAAGACCCAGATTTCTAAAAGTGGGCTCCAGCCAGTGATGTCTAGTACCAGCCTGGCATTACCAGATAATGAAATCTAAGACACAGAAAACAGTCACCTTTGAGGATGTGGCAGTAAATTTTACCCCAGATGAATGGGAATGTCTGGATGCTGAGGAGAAGGCCCTTTACTGTTGGCTGTTTCTATTGTCTGTTGGCCCTTTATTCACGTGTGACTGCAATCCACTTGATATTCTTCCCTCCTAGAATCAGGCTGGCAGTTCTACTATGCTGCAAGTTTCAGGCTAACAGTTCCTAAGCTGAGTTCTGGCAAGGAGAGGGGAGGGGACCATGGGAAAATTACCCAATGCGAAAAGAGACACAGACTCAGAGAAAGTCTGGGAGATAGACTCAGTTTACTCATGCCAGCAATGAGTTTATATACTAAAAGCTACTGTGGTCTGGGCAAGGAATTGGGGGGCAGTTGGAAAGGAAGGGTGAGTCACCTTGGCTCCTACTAGGGGATGGCAGAGCTCCTGTTTGTGCAACCAGTAAACTAGAGGTGTGACATTTTGCTCAATACCTCAAGAGAAAGGGCCATCTGGTTCTGGAACTTTGCAGAGATAGGCAAGGCAGGGAATAAACACTGCAATATCCTGGACTTTATGGAGCTATAGTTATAGAGATATCAAAAAACTCTCTGAGGTTTCTCGGGACAGGTTTTACAGGTCCTTGCCTCAAGCCAGACAAAATTTCATTCCTACACTTTACCAGGAGGGCATATTAGAAACTTCCAAAAACGACTTTTGGGGGTGGACTCTTTCCTGGGCTGTGGCTAGGGGGTCGTAGGGGGTCGTGTCTCTGAGGACTTCTGGGCAGGACCACCCTTCACCTTTGGAGCCAGGACCAGAGGATCAGCGGGTTTGGGTCGATGCCTCTGCACCTTTGTGCCGGCTGGCCAGAAATCACTCAGGCAGGTACTTTTGGGGGTGGACTCTTTCCTGTGTTGTGGCTGGGGGTCGCATCTCTGAGGACTTCTGGGTGGGACCGCCCTTTGCCTTTGGAGCCGGGACCAGAGGGTTGGCAGGTTTGGGTCAGTGCCTCTGCACCTTTGTGGGGGCTGGCCGGAAGTAACTCAGGCAGGTACCGGGTGCAGGCTAGGTCAGGCATATACACCTCC
>VZQC01008011.1:0-37633 GCA_009823505.1 Rhizomys pruinosus
CTAAGTCTTATTTATAGCGTCCCCACCCACCACTCCTCCCCCCCCCCGGTCCCCCCGGTGCACCCCCCCCTCACCGCCCCCCCCCATACCCTGATCTGAACTATTAGCCCCATTCTCCCACCACGCCCCAGTTCCCTCCTCTTATAGTTTATCCCATTCACTTTTTATTTTTCTTTTTTCCTTTCATTTTTTTTATACTGTATTATCATTATACTGTATTATTATTATTATTACTATTTATTATTATTTATTTATTTTTTTGTCTTTTTGAGACAGGGTTTCCCTGAGCCCCAGCTGACCTGGAAACTCACTCGCCCGCCTCCTAGACCCAGGCTGCCTTGGTGACTCCACAAAACGACCTCCCCCCCACCCCCGCGCCCTCTGCCCTCCCAAGTGCAGGATTAAAAGCGTGCACCACCATTGCCTGTGCTTTTCATACACTATTTCTTAATCAAGTTTCTGCCCTTCCCCCCATCCATGCCCACTCCCTGCTCATTGATTCTCTTCCCTGTCCCGTTCTGTCTTTGTCTCTTTTTCTGTCTTTTTTTTTTTTTTTTTTTCCCTTTCTTGCTGCAGCGGTTCCTGTTTCAGTCCGTTCTTTGCCCCAGTCCTTTTTGTTGTGTTGTTCCTTTAATTTTTTTTCCCCCTTCCCCCGTTTGGGCTCCCTGTCTTCCTCTCCGCTTGAGTTCTGGGATCCCCAGCTCCATCTTAGACTCTTTTCGTGCTGGGGATCCCGGGCTTCATCTAACCCTCTTGAGTCCTGGGACTCACCGGCTTCAATCTCATCGCCTCTTGAGTTCTGGGATCACAGGCTCCATTCAGCATCTTGAGTGCTGTTATCACGGGCTCTGTCTCGGCCTCTTGAGTGCTGGGTACATACGGTCCGGTCTAGGCATCTTGAGTTCTGGGATTCTGGGCTCCATCTCGGCATCTTGAGTCTGGGATCATCGGGGCTCCATCTCTAATCACTTTATATAGTGTTAAATAATGTAACAATTTGCTTTTTTTTTTTTTTAAACTTGCAATAAAAGTGGTCTCGCCTATGAAGTTTTTATACACACCCACGGGGTATGATAGCACCTATGGTTTTCTCTAACGATCCCTGACTTTCAGCCATGTATTTGTGTATGTTTACAGTACCACACTGAGTTCCCTCCATTGAGTGGACTTTAAGTCCAATTAGGTAAGCATTGATTTACCCCCAAGATAAAAGTACCCCTACTGTACCGTGTCGTTTGTGACTGAAACATTATTTCGAAGTGATTGTGTGTCTCTTAATGTGATTTCTGCCTTTGGGATTTAATGAGGAAAATAATGACTCCATTTACTTACTAAGTGTGTGGGAGGTGATGAATGGCCAGAACCTTGTATGTAGAGTGCTAATGAGGCATGGGAATTTGGCTCTCATTATTTTCAGGAAAACTTGAGATCAGATCTCCTTTCTTTTTTTTTTTTTTTTTCTTTTTTTTTTTATATCAGATCTCCTTTCATACCAGGTGATGGAGCTGTACCTTTACTGTTTGGAGGACTCTGGAAATAGCTCTGAGTCTGGTGTTCTGAAGTGCTGTTTCCAAAGCACTGCTTGCTGTGACCTGGGGGTTGTGGCTCTTACCAGCAGGTATCTTGCTGGTGACTGATTTCTCTTTTCTACTTGCAGCTTGAGGTCTTAGAGTATATTAATATGTGTTCGACATGGTGAACGGAGCGCGGAAAGAGGGGTAGGCGAGAGGGGTTACGGCGCAGGGAGAGGGCGACTGGAGTCGTGCGGGGACTTGGGCCCAGGCTGAAGAAGGGGAGTAGGTATGGATAGGGAGAGGGGCGAAAACACAGACAGTAGGGGGAAATAGCGGGGGGTGGGGGGGGGAAAGACACTGTACGCCCCGTCCGTCAGCCACGCCCCTTCCTCCCTTCCTTCCGCCCTCCCGCCCGCCCCCTCCCTGTCTCCCTTCCTCTCTCCCGTCCTCCCCTCCCTCCGTCAGAATTCCTGCCCTCCCTCTCCTTCCTTCCCCTTCCTCCCCTCCCTCCCTGTTCTTCATCTTAAAAAGCCTGTAGTGTTCGTACTTTGCATTTACTTTAAACCTAACTAGAAAGTGGCATTGTAATACAAAATTGTACCTGTTTTTTGTTTTGCTTTAGAAATAGAATATTCTCTTTTCTTCCAGTGAGGGTGGGGGGACACACAGCTGTGGGAAACAGGTCTGGGGGGTTTAGACCTACCCTCTTTTCTCTTTTTTTAATTGAACTTTTGTGTATTTCATAACTTTTTTTTTAAATTTTTATTTTTTGTCTGTGTATGAATGTACTCCTGCAGTAGGTTTGTGCACCGTGTCATGCAATGCCGCGGGCTGGTCAGAAGAGGGTTTTTGGATTCCCCTGGAACGGAGTTTCTCTGGAATTGGAGTTTCCGACAGTTCTTAGCCACCATGGGGGTGCTGGGGATTCGACCCCAGGTCCTCTCAAGAGCAGTCGGTGCCTTCTTACCGCTCGGCTACTCCCCAGCCCCGCAGACACCGGTGCTGAGGCAAAGTTAGATCCTGGCTCCCGGCCCGGCCCCCCCCCCCCCGTCCCAAAAGCCTCGGGGGCATGGGCCCACATGGTCGTGCATCTGTTGGCGCCAGGCGTGGGACAAAGGGTGGATGCAGAAGTTTACTATTTTGGGTCCAAGTTCTGTGAACTTTTCCATCTCGAAACTTTAATCACTCCAAAACAGGCATCTATGGACACTCACGATAGATCAAACGTAGGACATCGGAAAATAAATGTGAGACAGGTAGAAAAGAAAACGAAAAGAGGTGGAGGGATCACAGTGTAACCAGTTCAGAGTGCATGCAGGTAAAAAGATAATAGTACTTGCCATTCCCCAACAACAGTAAATTACGTAGAGTGTGATTGTATGTTTTATGTACTTTTTCCTATAGCATCAGGTATTAATTACTAAAAAATAACAAAATTGTACTCAGTTGCCTTACACATAAGGGTTTGGGCATCACATCATTGTTTTTCTGGGACTGTGGTTCTTTATTTAGCATAAAGGCTTCTCGTTCCATCCAGTTTACCTGGCCATAACTTTTCATATTTTTTTTATGGCTGCATAGAACTCCAGTGTATAAATGTACCACAACTTCAATATCCACTTGTCAGCTGAAGGACACCCAGGATGCTTCTAGCTCTTTGCTATTGTGAAAAGAGCTTGCAATAAACATGGACGTTCATACATCTTTGCCATAGGCTGCGGCTTGTGGGTATATTCATATAACCGGAGTGGTCGTGACTGCGGTTGGGTGGTGGGATGAGATTACCCATGAATCAAGAAATAGAATATTTTGCTGGGGAATGGTGGCGACCCTTTATCCTAGCACTCGGGGAGTGCAGAGGCAGGCAGATCTTTGTGAGTTCAAGGGCCAGCCTGGTTACAGTAGTGAGTTCCAGGCACCAGGGGGCCTATATAGTGAGATCCTGTCTCACAAAGACAAACAAAAACAAAAAAAAAAGGAAAGAAAGAAAGAAAGAAAAAATAGGAAGTATTCATATTTTAAAGACCGTTTAGACGTTAGAAGTTAGACGAATTAACTTCAGTTCATTCCATCCTTGTTTCAAAATTTTGTATGCTGCCTATAGCAGAACAAATAGAAATGTGCTCATAGCAAATATAAATATATTTAAAACTGAAGCTGAGATGATATTCCCGAGTAAAAAGCAATCTATTATGAAAAAAAAAGTTTTTTAGTTTTATGTAGTCCCATTTGTCAGTTTCTGGACCCAATGCTTGTGTTGTAGCATCCTGTTCAGAAAGTCCTTTCCTGTGCCTATAAGTTCCAGTGTATTCCCTACTTTCTCCTCTCTTTGATTCAGGGTGTTGGGTCTTAGGATGAGATCCTAAGGTCCTAGACCAAAAGGTCCTAGATCCTTTTGGACTTGAGTTTTCTGCATGGTGAGAGACCTGGTTTTATCCTTGTACATGTCACTATCCACTTGTACCATTTGTTGAGCATGCCAGCTTTTCTCCAGTGTGTGTATAGCTCCTTTATCAAAAACCAGGTGGTTGTTGCCAGGCATGGTGGTGCACACCTTTAATCCAGCATTCAGGCGAAGACGGCCAGGAGAATCTCTGAGATTGAGGCCCAGCTGCTGAACTTGACCTAGTGAGTTCCAAGCAAGACTGGGCTATAGGGAGGAATTGTCTACAAACAAACAAACAAACAAACAAGACCAGCAGCTGTCAATTAAAGAATTTAAATCGGAGTCTTCAATTCTATTCCCCTAATCAATTTGTTTGTATGCTATACCAACCATACTGTTTTTGTTACTGTAGTTCTGTAGTATACTTTAATATCAGGGGTGATATCTTACTGTTCAGAATTAGTTTGGCTATTCTGTTTTCTTGTGTGTTTCCACATAAATTTTTCAATTTCTGTGAATTTGTTGGCATTTTAATGGGCATTGCTTTGAATTTGTAGGTTGCTTTTGATTGGATGGCCATTTTCACAATATTCATTCTAACTGTCCCCCTAGCACGGGAACGGCTATTTCCCATCTTCTGGTAGCGTCTTCAATTTCTTCAATGTCTTAAAGTTTTCATTATCTTAGCAGGGGCTGGGGATGGTGACACACACCTTTAATTTACATGGTGAGGTGAGTTCCAGGCCTTCTGGGGCTACCAGGAGACCCTGTCTCAAAAAGACAACAAAAAAAAAATTGAACAGGGATTGGCAGGTTCTATTTATTAACTTGCACAGTGGCCATCATCCAAATATTCATTTTATAATATCAAAAGCACTATTTTATTTGTCATGTTCTTTATTTTTTAACTTTTAAATGAGTGCTTTGCCTGCATGTGTGTAAATATACACAGCATATTTGTGCAGTGCCCACAGAGGCCAGAAAAAGGTCTCAGATGCCCTGGAATTGGAGTTATGGATGGTTGTTAGCTGCCAAGTGGGTCCTAGGAACAAACCCAGATCCTATGTTAAGGGCGGCCAGTGCTCTTAACTGCTGAGCCATCTCTCTAGCTTATTATTCTCATGTGTGTGTACACACATGATATAGGAGTGCAATCACCTGTGCCATGTGTGTGAAGATCAGAGGACAACTTTTAAAGTCAGTTCTCTTCTCCACATTTACATGGGTTCCAGGATTGAACTCGAGTAGCTGAGCCATCTTGCCAGCCCAGGTCTATGCTTTACAAATACTAAGCTGTTTGAATGAATGACAGCCTATCCATACAGCAGAACACTGCGGCCTTATAATCAATAACATTTTCATGTGATAAACTAGTATGAGTAATCTCCAAAGTCCACTGAGAATAGTAAAATAAGATGCAGATGACCACCTATGTATAAAAAAGAAAAAAGTACACACACACACACACACATATGGAGAGAGAGAGAGAGAGAGAGAGAGAGAGAGAGAGAGAGAGAAAGAGAGAGCCTTAGAGGATTCACATTAGTAACACTCATCTTACGACTTGGAACAGGAAGAGACAGAAAAACTACAAATTCTTTTCCTTCCTCTGAATTTTGAGCAGTATGCATGGGGTTTTTTTTAGCTTTTTTTTTTTTTCAATGTATATGAATCAATATTTTCCTTGCATATGTGCATCTGTGTCATGAAAGCCCAGAGACCAGAAGAGGGAGTCAGATCCCCTGAAACTGGAGTTACGGACAATTAGCAACCATGTAGGTGCTGGGAATTAAACCTCAGTCCTCTGCAAGAGCAGACAATGCTCTTAACCACTGAGACATCTCTCTAGCCCCTCATGTATTTTATAAATGTATAAAATTTATTCAGAATATAAATATATTGCCACAGAATTTAAAAGGTAAAAACAAAACCAATACTTTCACCAAATAGCTTAAGATAGTTTTTAATAGCATGCTTCTATTAAAAATGTTTTTTAAGCCTGATATGTTACATGTGATTGTAATCCCAGCACTCAGGCATGAAGATCATGAGTTAAGCCAGCATGGACTACATAATAAACCTATGTCTCAAAAAATTTTAAAAAAAAGGTTTTAAAGGAATTATTCAATTACACAAAGAAATGCTCACACAATATTAAGTGAAGAGTTAAAAGGAATATATTTATTTGACTTCGATTTCTTTATATTATAAAACAAGGCAGTAAACTGCATAAGTAAATTGAGTGTCGACCGCTCTTACAGAGGACCTGGGTTCGATCCCCAGCACCCACATGGCAGCTGAGAACCATCTGAAATTCCAATTCCAGGAGAACTCCAGTTCCAGGGGAATCCGACACCCTCTCCTGACCTCCGCAGCATTGCACAACACAGGTGCACAAACCTGCATGCAGACAGTACATTCATACACATACAGAAATAAATTAAAAGAAAAAGAAAGAATGTTTCAATACAGCAAATAACATTGATGCAGTAGCGGCACTTTTATCTTGGGGATAGTCAATAGCTACCACTCAATGGGAGGGAACTCATGTGTGGTACTGTACAGCCAAATATACATGGCTGGAGAAGTCATAGAGCTTAGAGAAAACCTTAAGTCTATCACATCCCTAGACAAATGTAATTTCTTATTATGTGCAAAGCAAGTATCCTCATATTTACCAACAAGTATCCTGGTCACCATTCACCAAAGAAACTTCTTTTGCACCAGACAGAGACTATTACAGAGTACCACAACTGGACACGATGGCTGTGAATTGCCCAAGTCTAAGTGACACATCTACAATGCACCGTCTATACCTACTGCTCATGGAACATAAAACAAGAGGACACCAATGAATCTCTCAATTCTCATCAATCAAGCTCCCTCATGCAAGAGAGGGCCAGGGCCACAAAAGGTCACAAATGGCCAAAGCACAGAGAGTTAAGAGTTTGCAGAGTTCAGGTCCTTGGACAGGACTCTTATGTTAAACTTCACCCACCCAGGGATCAGGAACCATTGTGGAAGAGGAGGCAGGAAGAGCCATGGAGAAGGTGCATGACCATATGGGAATAATACTATCCTGGGATCTTGCTCACACGAACCTACAGCAATGGTGTCAGCATGCACAAGACCCATGTACACTCAAGCAGATAAAACCCCACCACAGAACTGTGGAAATGAATAGCAACTTCCAATTTTAGTGAAATAATTATTGGCAGCTGATTACTGCTGAGTGAGGAAGGGCAGATCTTCTTAAAGAGAGTATTAGTTATAATATATATGTTTTTCTTGGGGGCTGGAGAGATAGCCTAGCGGTTAAAAGCACCGACTGCTCTTGCAGAGGACCCGGGTTCAATCCCCAGCACCTATGGTGGCTAAGAACCGTCTGTAACTCCAATTCCAGGAGAACTCCTGTTCCAGGGGAATCTGAGACTCTCTTCTGACCTCCGCAGCATTGTACAACATGGGTGCACAAACCTACATGCAGACAGTACATTCATACACAAACAAAAATAAATAATTAAAAAAAATAAAAATATATATGTTTTTCCTAAATTGTGAGTAAATTAAAGGAAAAGCTATATAACATAACAAAATACCTTCAGCAGAAACAAAAATCTCATCAAAACATATAGGAGTCTATCCAAGAAAAAGTTATCATTCTAAAAACCTTAGTAATTAATGACGGAAAAGCAAGAAAGCAAAATGAACTGGGAGTTTAGAAATTGACAAAAAAGGGCTGGACATGGTGGCACACACCTTTAATCCCAGCACAAGCAGGCAGATCTCTGTGAGTTCAAGTCCAGCCTCTGGTCTACATAGTAAGTTCCAGGTCAGCTGAAGCTACAGGGAGACCCTGTCTCAAACACAAACACACAAACACGCACACACACACACACACACACACACACACACGGACCAAAAAATATGCGCACTGTGGGGAAAAGTCTGAAGAAGACTACTTTGGAGTGGTGAGGAAAACAGGAATGTCAGTGGTCTGGGATAATTTGTATGTAACCTACAAAAATTACTTTAAATTGACTGAGTCCTAAGAGTAATTTGACAAAACAAGTATGTAGTCCTTTTATAATATAAAAATAAAACAAAAATTGTTTCATACTCTCAAATTTTCCATATATTTTCTTTTAATGATATAAAACTCCATGAAAGAAATAAAACCAACAAAAGATGCAAAAATAACTTTCTGATTCATATTTTTATTGCACTTCCTACTTATACGCCAATTCTCCAGCCCTATTCCTTTTCTTCATAAATTCAACAAGAGTTACCTTTATTTCAATAAAGTATCTCTTCTACTGTAGAAAACTACTAGAGACAAAGACATCATGTAATAACAAGAACCAAGCCACCACGATGGCACAGCAACCCTAAGCGCACCAAACAACAAAGCTGCAAAGTAAATAAAACAAAACAACCAAAGGGAGGAAACAAGGGCTTGGAGAGATGGCTCAGTAGTTAAGAGAACTGGTTGCCCTCGCTGAGAACTCAGGTTTGGTTCCCAGCACCCACATGGCAGTTAACAACTATCTGTAACTCCAGCTTCAGGGGAATCCAACACCCTCTTCTGGCCTCTGTGGGAACCAGACCCCCATGTGGTGCACTTACACACATGCAGCCAAAACACTCATACACATAAAATAAAAATAAACCTATTTTTTTTTATTTTATGTGTATGAGTGTCTTGCCTGCATGTGTGTAAGTGCACCCATGTCATACAATGCCTGCACAGTCAGAAGAGGACACAGGACTCCCCTGGAACTGGAGTTACAGACAGTTGCTATCTACCATGTGGGTGCTGGAAATTGAACTCAGGTTCTCTGCCAAAGCAGTCTGTGCACTCTTAATCACTGTGCCATCTCTCCAGCCCATAAATAAATAATATTTTTAAAAACACGAAACAAAATCTAATCTCCAAAAAAGGGAGAAATGTTTCCATTTTAAACTAGTATTAACTTGGTAACAAAACCAGACCAGTACAACACAAAAAGAAAACTAGACCAGTTGTTTTATTTATTTATTTATTTATTTATTTATTTATTTATTTATTTACTTATTTTGGTCTTTTGAGACAGGGTCTCCCTGTATCCCCAGCTGTCCTGGAACTCACTCTGTAGACCAGGCTGGCCTTGAACTCACAAAGATCCGCCTGCCTCTGCCTCTTGAGTGCTGGGATTAAAGGCGTGCACCACCACGCCTGGCTAGACCAGTTGTATTATAAATATGAAAACCTTTAATAAAACATTAGCCAACTAATTTTCATCAACATATAAACAGATTAAAAAACATGACTCAATGGGATGTATTCCAGGATTGCAACGCTGGGTCAGCATTTGAAAAGCTGTCAAAGTAACATACTACATTAACATGCTAAAGGAGAAAATGCAGATGGGGAATGCCCAATTTGTAACGGAAAATCTTCAAGACGTAGAACTGGCCAAAAAATTCTTAAGATTTGAAAGCAAAAGCAAAGCCTAAAAGAGAAAACTGATCAAGTCTACTTCATTAGGATTAAAATCGTTTCCTCTTCAAAAGACCAAGAATTGATAAAGACAACAAATTAGAGAGTAAAGCACCAGTAAATCACTTATTTATCAGAAGACCATAATATGTAAAGAACTGTCAAAACTCAGGGCTAGAGGAAACTCAGTGGCATGGTTAGCATGAAGGAAGGCCTGGTTCAATCATGCCAAAACTGTAGTTAACCAACCAGGAGGTACAGAGGTAGCTCAGAGGTTAAGGGCTCACATTGCTCTTAAAGGGTGCCCTACCAGTTCCCAGCATCCACTTGTGGACTCCTTAGATACCTGCATTCAAATGTATGTATACCCATCCACATATACATATACTTAAAAAATAAATCTTTAAAGGGCTGGAGAGATGGCCTAGCGGTTAAGAGCGCACATTGCTCTTGCAGAGGACCTGGGTTCGATCCCCAGCACCCACATGGTGGCTGAGAACTGTCTTTAACTCCAATTCCAGGGGAATCCAACACCCTCTTCTGACCTCCGCAGCATTGCATGACACGGGTGCACAGATCTACATGCAGACAGTACATTCATACGCATAAATAAATAAAAATAAATCTTTAAAACAAAAATAAATAAATAAATAAACAAACATGGAGTAGTGGCACACACCTGTAATCCCAGCATTCTGGAAGCTGAGGCAAGAAAATCATGAGTTGAAGGCCAGAACAGATTAATTCACAATGAAGTAATTCATAATAAATATGTATAATAAGACCCTGTCTCAACAAACCAAAAACCTCCCAAATAAATGACATGAAAAGACATTTCAGCAAAAACATCATTAGTTATATGGCATATGCAAATTAATATAACAATGAAACATGACCACATACTAACCATGGGCCAGAATGACTAAAAGCAAAAGCAGTCCAGTGCTGGCAAGGATCCAGCAGACAGACTGAATCACTTGCACACTGCTGGGCAGAATGTAAATGGCACACCGACACTGAAGAGCCTGGCAGTTTCCTATAAGAACTAGACAACTACCATGCAACCAAGCATTTATCTCAGAAAAAGGAAGTCTGCAGTTCACATAAAAACCAGTCCACAAATTATACAGAGTAGCTCAAAATTAGAAATGACCCTGACATGCTTAAACAAGTGTGCAGCAGCCCAAAACAAACTCCCAGACTTACCTAAAGCATCACTGGACTGTGGTGGTGGTGGGGATTTCTCTGGGGGAGAGGGGATAACTCACTGCATGATTCTCAAATGTGAACTTTGTAGTTAGCAATGTCCCATCAAATATCAAAAAGTTAGACCAGCCTGGAGTCAACCTCCAAAGGTTCTATTTTACAGTTTCATTTATGTAACATTTCTCAAATGACAAAACTGTAGAACAGATTAGTGGCTCCCAACCATTAAGAAGGGATGAGTGATAAAAGGCAGTAGATTACAAAAGAGCAGCATGAGGATTTTCTCTTTCCCTTAGACTTGCTGGGCTTCCTATATAAAAAAGGACTCCCCTATCCCACCCTACACACACACACACACACACACACACACACACACACACACACACACGCCTGGGATGGTGGCTCATGCCTTTAATCCCAGCACTCAAGAAAGGGAAAGACAGGCAGATCTCTGAGAGGCCAAGGCCAGCCTGGTCTACATGATAAGTTACAGGCCAGCTGGCGCTACAGGGAGACTCTGTCTCCAAAGGACTTAAAAAATGCTCCCTCTCCTGCCACTGCTTCCTTAGAAATCCAAAGCCATACCAGACCACCTGGAGCCCTGCTGAAAACCCCAGCACTATAATCATGTGAATGTGCAAATCACTGTGACCTCACTTGGACCTAGTGCCAGGAACCCTCATACCTCCAGTATAATCTCTTAAGGTAGCCACAGGCAAGATTCTTAGTAGTTCTTCAGAAGCCTCAATGACTTAAAAAAAAAAAAAAAAAGACCTAATATCAAGATAGGTAGGCAGAAGAGATCTGGCATACCTTTAGTGTACACACATATACCCTTTAGTACAGTGTAGAGAAACAGAGCCAGAGGATAAGACTCAAAAGAAGGGTGGAAGGTTCCATTTAAGGTCCAGAATATTCTGTGAGAGGCGGCCTTCTCAGTGGGGTTCTCTCTACCCAAGCGTTGAGAGGGAGGAATGGTATCCATGACGCTGCTAACTCTGAGTCACCTCATCAGAGTGCTGCAGAGCTAGGAAGGCATTTCCACAGCTACTAGGCTGCAAACCCTCCATGTCTGGCACCACCAACTCCACTGGGCAAGGCCCCCTGGGGGGGGATCTCCTGGGGTAGAGATACATCTCAAGGCCAATCATCTCATTAAAGATTCTGTCCTTTAAAAAAAAAAAAACATAAAAAAAGCTGGAGACGTGGCCTAGCAGTTAAGAGCGCCAACCGCTCTTACAGAGGACCCAGCTTCGATCCCCAGGCCACCCACATGGTGGCCAAGAGATACGTCTGAAACTCCAGTTCCGGGGGGAATCGACACCCTCTTCTGACCTCGCCGGCACTGCATGACAGGGTGAACAAACCCGTTTGCCTGCCGACAGTACCTTCATACACATACACGAAAAAATAAAATAAAAAAAAAAAAAATTTCTGTCCAACAGTTCAACTGCAGAGCTTCTAGAAGATATTGACAAGGAATCATCCCTGCAAAGGTATGTCCACAGGTGTTCCACACACAGGCGGTAGAACTTCAGACACTTGTTGCCACGGTGTAACAGCCACAATTGTAAATGCCATTTAGCAGTTTCTGACCAAAGTCAGCCAGCTGGACTTTCCCACCACTTATAACAGGAAGTTCTCCGTGAGCCATGGAACTGGCAGGAAGGAAATTTAGGCTTTTTATTTATTAATTTTATATTATTATTATTATTTTGTGTGTGTATATGAAGTTATGTCTGCATGTTAGGCTGGGATTAAAGGTGTCACCACCATCGCCGGACCTTCCTCAGCAATCTTTTTTTTTTTTTTTTTTTTTCTTTTTTGCGGTCATTTCTGCGAGACGGGGTATCCTGTAGCCGCCAAGTCTGTCCTTGGAACTCACCTGTTAGACCAGGCTGGCCTTGAACTCACTCTGTAGACCAGGCTGGCCTTGAACTCACAAAGATCTGCCTGCCTCTGCCTCCCAAGTGCTAGGATTAAAGGCGTGCACCACCACACCCGGCCCTCAGCACATCTTAAAAGGATTCTTTGGGCTAAAACTCCACTTAGCACTCCCATTTTAGTAACACATCTACTTAAGCCCTGCACAGTACTCAGTCCTCTAACTTCACAGTGGAAGACTCTGAAACTTAATCACATGACCTGCCAGTTAAAAGCATTGGACTCCCAAACTAATACTTTTGTCCAACTTAAGTGTCTCATTTAGGTGATTCTCACTTTAAACAATTACTTCTCTTGTGGAATTCTTTCCCATTAAGGCCTCACATAACACAGGAATTGTCAGGTCAGCTGAACTCTAACTCCTTGTGACATCCAGAGGTAGTCAACGGGATAAGTGCATGGGATAGATACTTTATCACACCAATATAAACACCCAACTCTATTACAAAGGGGAAAGGAACCCCTCAGGCTGGAGCTGGAAGAACTCTAGAGCCCTTACTCAGTAGATGCTTAACTCCATCAACTCACTTAACTATTTTGGCTATTTTATTTACAGTAGTATGGCAATAACAAAAAAAAAATTTCCTCTTCAATGACGGGAAAAGTATGAGACAACATACTTTTATATTCAAAAGTGGTTGTGTTTAGCCGGGCGTGGTGGCACACGCCTTTAGGAGGCAGAGGCAGGCAGATCTCTGTGAGTTCAAGGCCAGCCTGGTCTACCAAGTGAGTTCCAGGACAGCTGGGGCTACAGGGAGACCCTGTCTTGAAAATAAAAAAAAAAAAAAAAAAAAAAATAATTAATTAATTTGTTTCTTGGCCTTGGCCAAGTAAAAGAACAATTATAAGTAAAACATTTAAAACAAGCTGAGAGCAAGAACAACTTCTCACGTCTAGACCCCCTCCCCACACGAAGCCTTGTGTATAATGAGACTCAATGAACCTTCCACACCATGCCCCTCTTCCAAAGTGCACTCCCTTCGTGATGGTTAAGCAAGATCTCTGGGAGATGTGATTCTTGTATCTCAGCTATAAATTTTATTGGATTCTCTGAGATTTTTTTTTTCCAAGTTCCATAACCTGTGTCAGGAAGAGGCAGGCAGAGATCGATGACTGATAACAGAGCCTTTTAGCTACATATCAAACAAGCTACCAAGGACTCACTTCACTAGGACCCAGTGGCTACATACATGTATTTATGCATGTGTATATTATTTACACTTACCTGTGTATGTACCCACATACATGTGAGTCCACAAATGCATGTACAGATGTGTATCTCCATTCCCTCTTTAGGTAATCGAGCAGACAAACATCTATCTAGAAGGTTCTGGGGCCCTTAAGCCAGCACAGGATCTGGACTAGCAGTTCCTTTTATACTCCAGCATACTGATGAGCTACAGCAAACAATGCTCTGCAGTGCTGCTCCCCATCAAACACCAACTAGCACTACCTCTCTAGGTACCAAAGAACACAGAAAAATATCAAGTCAAGTTCTGCTGAACTCGTATGTGCATTACATTATCGCTTTTTGAAACATAAAATACTACACTGGAAGACACCTATCCAGGAACTAACTGAACTGTATCCTTTGGGTACTATATTTCTGACAGAAAGCTCAGCTCTACAGGCTAACTTCTACTCTACTGAAAAACAGAAAACTATCCCCATTGGTCACGGCAATCAGAAACTTTTCTGATGGCAGGAAAGTAGGGACAAGGTCTCCAGACTAACCTAGGGTTGAAAAAATATAAGTAAATCAAACTTTTTTCCCCATAGGCCAGATTTAAAAATAAGTGGGGGTGGGGGTGGGCAGGGGGTGGTGGCACATGATTTTAGTCCCAGCACTCAAAAGGCAGAGGCAGATCTCTGAGCTCCAGGGCACCTTGGTCTACACAGTGAGTTCCAGGCTAGCCAGGGCTACACATAGTGAGACCTTGTCTCAAAAATAAATAAATAAATAAATAAATAAATAAATAAATAAATAAAGTAAAATTTAAAAATTAAAATGGCAGGAAGAGATTTGAGGGCAAGAGCCCAAGCAAAAGCTACTCAGTGGGGGTGTCCTGAACTTCTGTTTTTGTTTTGTTTTGTTTTGAGACAAAAATCTCACTGTGGAGACCAGGCTGGCCTTGAACTTGTGATCCTCCTGCCTCAGCATACAGGTATATGCCAACCAGACCCAGTGGTCTCTGGAACAGTCCTGAAAAGACAGTAACCATGGAGGTCAGCAAGTTTCTCATTACCTTACTTACTGCTAGTTCCTTCTTTCCTAACCTCTACCTCCATCATGCACAAAACTTCAAGAGATGCAGAAATGAAACTAACAAATACATAGGGAGCTGGAGAGATGGTTCAGTGGTTAAGACCACTGGCTGCTCTTGCAGAGGGCCAAGGTTTGCTTCCCAGCACCCACATGGCAGCTAACAACCATCCATAACTCCAGTCTAGAAGTTATAACGCCATCTTCTGGCCTCCACTGGCACTGTACTAACTGGTGCACTTACATGAAGTCAAGGCACTTACACACATAAAAATAAAATTTTTTCAATGTATCCAGACAGATGATAAAATGGTGTGGCCATCTATTACAGGAGCCACCCCAAACCACAACCTCTCTCCTTCAGTCTACAAACAGATCTTCCTGTTTTTATTCTAACTGATTCTCTCCATTCGCAGAAATCAGAAGAGTTATTTAGGTACTCATTTTGAATGAGTACCTAAATTCTAAGGGACCTGAAAAACCAAAGCCCTTTAATGAGATGCTGGTTCAAATTAGATCTATTTTTAACCTACCTACCTTTATGGGGCAAAAAAAGAAAAAGAGCTTTGAAGCCTATAGTTCACTGCTTGTCACCAGCCCCTTTCTGAAGTCAAGGAAATTAGGTCTATGACTTTAAAATCTACCTCAGCTAGGCATACTGTCACAAGCCTGTAATCCCAGCATCTGGGAGGTGGAGGCATTACCAACAGCCGTTGAAGGTCATCCTCAGCTACACAGCTAGTTTGAGGCCAGCCTGGCCAACATGAGAGCCTATCTCAATAAACAAAGCAAAAAGCTATCTCAGAGCCTCTCTACAACGCACATCAGTCCGTCAATCACTACTGAAAACAAAAATACAATTTTAAATTTTAAATTTTATAATCTACTCCCGAAGAGAGGTATGGGGGGGTGGGGCTGAAATAATGGCGACATGAACAACTGGTGTCCAAGACCGACAAGGGCTTCAGACAGGGCATGGAACCAACCACTGGTACTTTTCTCTCCAAACGTCTATCCATCACTCACCACATTTTGGTCCAATAAACTGTTTTTCTCCTTTGAGAGGTTTATGACAAAAGCAAGAGGAACTGAGGGGAGCGAAGCGGGCGGCGATGCCTGGGATTCGTAGCAACACGTAAGCCAGGAAAACGTGGAGCTGTTTACTACCCGCGCCCAGAGCCGCAGGGCGAGCGGGACCCGCCTTCCGCGCCCCCGCGCCCCCCCGCGCGCCCCGCCGCGACCCTCCCGCGCCGCCCCGGGTCCCCAGAGCCCCTGCGACCCCCGTCCCAAGTCACCTCGGAGGCCCGGGTTGTCGTCCCTGGCCCGAATCCTGCGGATTTTCACCGGGCGCCCGCTCAGGGTGGACAGGACCAGCCGCTGGCGCAAGAAGTTGCAGCCCGCGTAGCTGAGGGAGTGCGCCTGGGCGGCCATGTGCGCGCCCTCCGCGGAGGCCCGGGAGCAGCGGCTTCAGACGACCCGGGACCACTACCCCAGCGACTGCGGCGCCAGCCTACCTCCCGCGGCCCCGCGGCCCCCGACGCGTCCACGTGGTTTGGAACAGGAAGACAGAACGACTAGACACCGGGTCAGAGGGGAGCGAGGCGGAGCCTGCGGCCGCCAGTCCTCCCAACTGGGGCGGCCCGGGCACCGGGGCACGCTGCCATTGGCTCGCCGAGGAGCAGGGCGGTGCCCATTCTGCGCCGCCATTGGCCAGCGCTGTAGCTGGGCGGTGCCCCAGCCGCACTGCCATTGGTTCATAGTGGAGCTGGGCGGAGGGCCGACCCCGGCAACAGCTCCGGGCGGGAGGGAGAGGGGAGCGCAACCAGGGATCCCAGGCGCCCAGTCGGGGGCGGGGCCGGCCTTGTGGGGCTTCAGCTGGGCTTCCCCCGGGCGATGAGCCAGGGTGCCAACCCGCATGCCCGCAGTTTGCTGCTATTTAGCTGCGCTTCTGCTGCAGCCGAGAGACGAGGGTGCTATCCTCTCCCGCGTTTTCCGTACAGATGAGAGACAGCCAGCCTGTGGTCCGCCTTGGAGCGGCCAGCCTGTGGTCCGCCTTGGAGCGGCCAGCCTGTGGTCCGCCTGGCCTCGTTCTGCGCCTCTAATCTGCACGGAGCTGCCTCCCACCATTCACACCCGAAAAATTGCAAAGCCGACCGGGGCAGTCTGAGCTAGGACCTAAGCCTTTAGACACGAGGCCATTGCTGATTTTATGATGAGATCCTTCGCTTTTGCTCCTTTCTTATCTGTCCCTTCGTTAATATTCATTGAGCTTTGTGTCTAGACAGACCCTTCACCTCGCCAGCCGAGCATCGAAATGGATAGTTGCAATAACAAACTTCACGACATGCGCCCGCGTGCATATGCACAGAGACAGAGATGGGAGGGATGGAGGGAGAGAGAGAGAGAGAGAGAGAGAGAGAGAGAGAGAGAGAGAGAGAGAGAGAGATTGCGATTTCATCTTTTGTGCCATCTAAGTCTGGATACAAAAACCTTCCTGAGTATTAGATAATTTCACTCATCATCTCAAATCAAGTGACCACCAACTTAGGAGCCCAATATCTTAATGACGTAGGTCTTAATGACGTGGGTTTACTGCCTTTCGTGGCCCATTTCACCAGACCTTGAGTTCCAGAACGAGTAGCTGAGGGTGGGTGGAAGATAGAGAAGAGTGATGAGGGATGCCTGAGAGCTCCTGAACCATAGCGGAGACTGCTGTGCCTTCTGTGAGACCAACAGAGAGCTGGCAGTGGTCTGGTGGGCAGCGTGGGCCATGCTCCAGGACTCCTGGGGGTATCTGCTAAATGCTACTGTGGAAAATTCTGAGGCACCTGGAGTACACATCACACTACGAGTTTTCTTTTTAATATTATCGCATTGAATTACCAATGCTCTTAAGAAAACTATTCTTTTTTTAAAGAAACTTCAAGTTGTTTTTTTAATTAATTAATTAATTAATTTTATGTGTATGAATGTACTGTCTGCATGGAGGTTTGTGCACCTGTGTCGTGCAATGCCGCGGATGTCAGATTCCCCTGGAACTGGAGTTCTCCTGGAATTGGAGTTACGGATGGTTCTCAGCCGCCATGTGGGGGCTGGGGATCGAACCCGGATCCTCTGCAAGAGCAGTCGGCGCTCTTAACCACTAGGCCATCTCTCCAGCCCAAGAAAACTATTCTTTAATCCCAGCACTCGGGAGGCAGAGGCAGCCGGATCTCTGAGTTCAAGCCCAGCCTGGTCTACAGAGCTAGTTCCAGGATAGCTGGGGCTATAGGGATACCCTGTCTCAAAAAGACCAAAAAAGGGAGCTGGAAAGACGGATCAGGGAGCACTGACTGCTCTTGCAGAGGACCCGGGTTCGATTCCCAGCACCCACATAGTGGCTAAGAACTGTCTTTAACTCCAGTTCCAGGGGAATACAACACCCTCTTCTGACCTCCTCGGCATTGCACGACACCGGTGCACCAACCTACATGCACACAGTACACTCATACACATAAAAATAAGTAAATAAATCTTAAAAAAAAAAAAAACTAAACCGGGAGTGGTGGTGCACACACGCCTTTAATCCAGCATTCAGGAGGCAGAGGCAGGCGGATCTTTTTGAGTTCAAGGCCAGCCTGGTCTACAGAGTGAGTTCCAGAACAGCTGGGGACTACAGGGAGACCCTGTCTCGAAAAGACAAAAAAAAAAACTATTCTAAACCGGGCGTGGTGGGCCCGCCTTTAATCCCAGCACTTAGGAGGCAGAGGCAGGCAGATCTCTGTTAGTTCAAGGCCAGCTTGCTCTTCAGAGCAAGTTCCAGGCCAGCTGGGGCTGCAGGGAGACTCTTGTCTGGAAAAGACCCCCCCCAAAAAAAAGAGAGAGAGAGAGAGAAAAGAAATCTATTATTCTCTGCAACATGCCCTGTTAATATCCTTTCAGATCCCATTACTTTCAGGGCAAACCTGCTCCTCTCTGCTTCCATGTTTTTCGATGCTGCCTGGAACTTGCTGGGGACAAGTACTAGAGTATCTATCCTCCAAGTCTTCAACCAATGACTGACTGGAGTTGACATGGAAATACCCAGGCTTCCTTAACCCTTACTGGGGTAACTCTGAGATGTGGCTTCTGTGTTCCCCTGGGCTCTCCAAGGACTGACTGTTATCTTCTTGGTTAAGCACCTTTTTTTTTTTTTTTTTTTTTTCTTTTGGTGTCATGCAATGCTGTGGAGGTCAGAAGAGGGTGTCAGATTCCCCTGGAACTGGAGTTAAAGACTGTTCTTAGCCACCATGTGGGTGCTGGGAATTGAACCCGGGTCCTCTATGAGAACAGTCAGTGCTCTTAACTGCTTAGCCATCTCTCCAGCCCCAGTTAAGCACCTTTAACTGGCTTCTTTCCCTGTAACCCTTCCCAGCTGCCTTCTGATATGCTCTGGAGTTAACTCCCAAATAAATTCCATTCAAACTGTGACCTCAGCATCTTCTGGGCAATTGGAAATAAAATAAAAATTGAGAACTGAGATTCAGGGACAAAAACAGAGACTTGTTTTGAGCAACATAGTAAAATGGCAGAATCAGAATAAAAACTCCATTTATCTAACCATGTGTTTAGACTTCTGTTCCCTCAGTAAGAAGCCCAGCTTCAGGGCAGCTGGGATGCAAGAGAGACCACACAGAGAGAAGAGTGGTGGTTGTTCCTGGGGACAAGCAGAATCAACTGCCCCTCAGGCCAGTGAGAAACCCTCCCCAGCTGACTTCAGTCCCCAGCTAACCCCCACTGGTGCCATCTGGGGCACCAATGAGCTGTCCAGCTGAGGCGTGCCCAAATTGCATAGCCACAAACTAAGTAAATTATTGTTACTGTTTTAAGCTATGAGTTTGGGGTGATGTGTTACATAATTAATTGAAAATCATTTACTGTGGTATCCATGGGTTATTTCAGTTTAAACAAACTATAACTACACATCCTTGAGCAGTATGGGGTTATTAGCAAGACACAAGAAAGTTTGCATATGAGATTATTAGGTGTCTGCCCAAAGAGTCTATTTCTTTTGGGTTGGGAGAGGGAGTGTCTTTTGGAGACAGGGTCTCCTTGTAGCCCAGCTTGCCTGGAACTCAATCTGTAGACCGGGCTGGCCATGAACTTAAAGAGATTTGCCTGCCTCTGACTCCCGAGTGTTGGAATTAAAGGCATGTGCCACCACACCCCAGCAAGAGAGTCTATTTCTGAGCTTTATGTATGTGATCTTTTTTGGGGTCTTCACACCAACTAGCTCAAAAGTTCAACTATATGGAAAGAGAAGTTTATAATACAATTCTATTGACTTTTGCCTATATTTGAAGTTATCCAGTACAATTTATTAATCTATCATAAATTCTTCTTCCTCAATCAGTGATCCATGACATGAATCTTGCTCTGTCATCACTTCTACAATAGTTCCATGCTAATGAAGACAAAAACCTGCTTGGCTCAGCCACAGGGCATTGGATTTAGAAGCCAGAGTAGACATAACTCTTCCCACTTCACAGCTCTCTCATCATCTCCTTTGCTAAGGCCATCGTGGGTCCCACGGCTTTTTTACACATCGATCTGGAACTTCTGCTCCAGTTTGAGGTGAATTTTTGTGTCCTGTCCTTCTCAAGCCCTTACAATAACTATTCATAGCTGTTTTGGCATATACAAGCCCATTACAGTTTGCTTATGAGGTAGCCTCTCTGACAACACTTTGTGTTCAATGAGTGTGGGTCTGAATAGTTTCTTAGCAGAAGGCAGTTTACCATGAGGACAAAAATGGAAGCACTATCATTGTGTTCCCAAAATGTAGCACCAGGGCTGGAGAGATGGCTCAGCAGTTAAGAACACAGACTGCTCTTGCAGAGGACCTGGGTTCGATTCTCAGCACCCACATGGTGGCTAAGAACTGTCTTTAACTCCAGTTCCAGGGGAATCTAGCACCCTCTTCTGACCTCCGCAGCATTGTACGACAGGAGTGCACCTACCAACACAGTACACACACACACATAAAAAATAAAAAAATAAACTGTATCACCAAGGAGGAGTAGTTCAATAAAAGTGTGACTTGACTAGAATTGATTACTTAGTCAGAAATTGAAAGATATATAGCTAAATCAATAAAACCCAAAGTGTCAAATTGTTGACTTATTGATTCTTAAACCTTACTGTGACTCACAGTTGCCTGGGGGTGGGGTGGGGGCTGGCCAGATGACTCAGCAGGTAAAGGTGCTAACCTTGGAAATATGACCTGGGTTCAATCCCCAGAACCTACAGAGAGGTGGAAGGAGAGACCAAGAAGAAGGCAAGAACTGGCTCAACAAAGTTGTCCTCTGACTTCACATTCAAGGCTTGAGATGTGCACGCACTCACACACAATAATAATAAATAAAATTTATTTTTTTAAAAATTCCCTTAGGGGTTTGTTAAAACACAGATTGTCTCATAACCAGGGTTTCTTCATTATGTCTGGGTTAGCCTGAGAATTTATATTTATAACAATTTTCTAGGAGATGTTGATGTTCCTGGCTTACTTTGAGAAAAGTGTTGAAATCTTTAACAAAGAAGAAAAGATTTATGAGGTAGTTTATACTGTTTCATCATATACATAATTAAAATCCTGAAAGAGAGGACACAGAAAAGGGAAGAAAAATATTTGAAGAAATATTTGGGCAGCAGCTTTCCAATCTTGATTAAACACATGAATCGGCAGGGCGTTGGTGGCGCACGCCTTTAATCCTAGCACTTGGGAGGCAGAGGCAGGCAGATCTTTGTGAGTTCAAGGCCAGCCTGGTCTACAGAGTGAGTTCCAGGACAGCTGGGGCTACAGGGAGACCCTGTCTCGAAAAGACCAAAAAAAAAAAAAAATACATGAATCGGTACATCTAAGAAGCTCAACAAATTCTAAGGATAAACTCAGAGATATCAAAATACAATATATTCCAACCATTGAAATATAAAGAATCTTACACCATAGACCTTAACACAAATGATAGAATAAATTTCGGGTAGGGGGTTCTATGAGGGTACCAGTAGAGAAGGGGGGATAATGAGGGATTAAGGTTGATGGAGATGTTTTGTTTGAAATACACAAAAATTTACACAAAAAAAGACAGACAAAGAATCTTACAAATGGCAAGAGAGGAGATATTTCTCATCAGGAACCATCAAGGTTGAAAACAAATGGGAAGACAAAGTACTAAGAGAAAAAAACTGCCAACCAAGATTTTATATTCAATGAAATTACTAAAAGCTATGTATATATGCCAATAACTGAGAAACTTTGTCACTAGGAGGTCTATACTACCAGAAATATTAGAGTCCTTCAGCCTGAACTGAAAGAATACCAGACACACTCAAAGCCAGGTACAGACCAATGGCAATTCATTTTTGTTTGAAATTTCACTTTTTTCCTATTTTATTTAAAAGCTAGTGAAGCTGGGTATGGTGGCGCACGCCTTTAATCCTAGCACTTGGGAGGCAGAGGCAGGCAGATCTTTGTGAGTTCAAGGCCAGCCTGGTCTACAGAGCAAATTCCAGGATAGCTGGGGCTACAGGGAGACCCTCTCTCAAAAAGACATAAATAAGTAAGTAAATAAATAAATAAATAAATAAATAAATAAAGTGTGTGTGTGTATGTGTGTGTGTGTGTGTGTATGTGTGTGTGCAGGCAGGCATGTGCCACATCATATGTGTGGAGGTCAGAGGACAATCTTGGTATTGGTCTTTTCTTTCTCTCTTGTTTGGGACAGGGTCTTTTTGCTGTTTGCCACTGTGTATCTCAGGGGAGCTGGTCTGTGGGTTTTCGGGTATTCTCCTGTTGCTACCATAGCAGCGCTACAACAGAGACATGGTGTTATTTACGAAGCTTCTGGGGATTTGAACTCAGATCCTCACTCTTGCATGGCAAGTGGTTTAATCACTGCGCCATCTCCACCAATGCATTTTTGTTTAATGAAATTAGTGAGAAGAAAGCTGTCCTGGAATTCACTCTGTAAACCAGGTTGGCCTTGAACTCACAAAGATCCACCTGCCTCTGCCTCCCAAGTGCTAGGATTAAAGGCGTGCGCCACCACACCTGGCTTATACAAATATATTTAAATATGCATTCAACTACATAATTAAAAGATAAACTTATAGAATAAAACACCTAATCTACTATATGCTCTTATCAGAGACTTTTGTACGTGCATATATGTGTTCATGTGGGTACACATATACATGTAGGTGCACGTGTATGTGGAAGTCAGCTGTCAACCTCCAGTGTTGTCTACCCTGTTTTTTGTGACAGACTCTCTCATTGGCCTGACACTCTAAGATTAGTCTTAGACAAGCTGGCTTGCCTGTGAGCCTCCAGGGATCCTCCTGTCTTCACTTCCATGACACTTGGATTATAAACTCAGGCCACCACACTGGGCTCTGTTGGTGGTGGTGTTGTGTGGTGAGCACTTTACCCACTGAGCTATCTTTCTAGCCACTTATTTTATTTTTAAAAATAAAAACAGGTTGAATGTAAGTGAGTAGAAAAGGTATTATGCAAATAAAAACCAAAAATACTTGAGCTGGAGGGGCTATTTGTACTGATATCAGACACAGTAGACAAACTAGAGCCAAGAAAGGGAAATATATGAAGATAAAAAATCAACACAAGACGGTACAATAATCAGGAGTATATGTGCCATGGCAAGAGAACCCCAAAATATGTAAACTAAAATGTGACATAATTGTAGAAACAAAAACAATTGTGTAGATGGAAACTTCTATTCTCAATAACAAATAAAAAAAATATGGAAGATGAATTTTATTTTTTCCTGAAAAAATTTTGTTTGAGATAGTGTCTCCCTATAGGCCCAAGTGGCCTGGAACTTTATATGTAGACCAGGCTGGCCTCAAACTCACAGAGATCCACCTGCCTCTGCCTCCCGAGTGCTGAAACTAAAAGCGTGTGCCACCATACCCAGTGAAATATCTTTTTATTAAACAGCAAAGCAGAAAGTGCAACTCAACTTTAAATATTTGTGAATTAGGTTAAAAAGATATGCAAACTATAGTATAACTATTACATATTCTTACAGCTAGAATCATTCATCAGATCCTATACTAATGTATAACATTATTCCATGATTTAAAATAGCTCAGATTTGCTGGGTGTGATGGCTGACAGCTGTAACCCCAGCACTTGGGAGACTGAGGTAAAGATATTGCTCTGAGTTCAAATCCAAGCTGGACTACATAGTGAGTTTATAGGTCGTCATGGACTAAAGTGCTCAAAACCAAACAAACCTCAAATATAATAACCATGAGGTGTACCAGTAGATATCTTTTCCCATTATAGACCTTTAATGTTATTTTTATATTGATTACGTTATCAAATGGAATCTATACGCTAATTTTATTATGATTATTATTATTATTATTATTTCAGATATGGTATGGTAGTGCACTCCTTTAATCCTAGCAGCACTTGCGAGGCAGAGGCAGGCAGATCTCTGTGAGTTCAAGGCCAACCTGATTTACATATGAAGTTCCAGGCCAGCCAGGGCTGCATAGTGAAACTTTTTTTCTCAAAAAAAAAAAAAAAAAAAAATAAAGATGATCAAACCCTGCAAACCAAGTTGTTGAAACTACAGAAGACTCCGGGGAAACAATGTGAGATTAAAAATGAGCAGAGCCAGGCGTGGTGGCACACCTTTAATCCTAGCACTTGGGGAGGCAGAGGCAGGAGGATCTTTGTGAATTCAAGGCCAGCCTGGTCTACAGAGTGAGTTCAGGACAGCTGGGGCTACAGGGAGATCCTTCTCAAAAGACCAAAAAAAAAAAAAAAAAAAAAAAATACTGAGCAAGATTAACAGTTATTAAACATGCAAAACTGTCCCATTCATTCGTGATTCTGATGTTAATATACTTGTAGTGACTTTTGTAAAATTTCTGTCTACTAAGTACTACAGCTAAAGCTTGAGACAGATCTCTAACTGGTCTTTCTTTTTGTTGTTGTTGCCCCCCCCGCCGTGTTTTTGACATAGGGTGTCCCCGTAGCCCCAGCTGGCTTAGAACTTGCTCTGTAGACCAGTCTGGCCTTGAACTCACAGAGATCCACTTACCTCTGGCTGGGATTAAAGGCCTGTGTCATCACACCCAGCTAACTGGTCTTTCTTGATCCTCTTCAGTCAAACTGAATCTGCTTCCATATATGGCCGAAAAGATCTGCTCTGGGCCCCAGATAACACAAGTCTGGAGTGTGAAGGCCTGGAGATGGCCACTTCTATCTGCCAAGTTCTCTTCTGTACTATTTTTATTTTACCTCAAAATTTTCTATTTCTAGCACCCACATGACCAGCGCTCCCATCTTTTCAGATACGAAATGGGTTATTTTATGCAAACGGAATTTTTTTTTAACAGACCTCTGTCACATGATAATTCATTTTTATAGTCTCAATCTGGTTTCAGTTGATTAAAGGGAAACCAGCAGTCCTATTTCCTTGTAAATGACAATCCTTAGCTAAGAAAGTCTCTTATTTTGGTTAAAGTTTAACAATTATAGTTGAGTGGGGCTGGAGAGATGGCTCATCGGTTAAGAGCACTGGCTACTATTGCAGAGGGCCCAGGTTCAAATCTCAGCACCCATAAACTGGCTACCATCATAACTCCAGTTCCAGGGGGATCCAATGCCCTCTTCTGGCCTCCACCAGCACTGCACAGCACAGATGCATTTATGTATATTCAGCCAATATACTCATATACATAAATAATAAAAAATAATTTGAGGGGCTGGAGAGATGGCCTAGCAGTTAAGAGTGCTGACTGCTCTTGCAGAGGACCCGGGTTCAATCCCCAGCACCCATATGGTGGCTGAAAACCACCTTTAACTCCAGTTCCAGGGGAATCCAACGCCCTCTTCTGACCTCCGCGGCATTGCACGACACGGGTGCGCAAACCTACATGCAGACAGTACATTCATACACATACAAGAATAAATAAGAATGTTAAAAAATGAAAATAAGACAATTATAGTTGAGTTTACTTTCATCGGTGATTATTTTTTCTTTTTTTTCCCCTTTGTGTGTGTGTGTGTGTGTGTGTGTGTGTGTGTGTGTGTGCGCGCGCGCGCGTGCCTTTTTGAGACAGGATCTCCCTTTAGCCCCAGCTGGTCTGGAACTCACTCTGTAGACCAGGCTGGCCTGGAACTCACAGAGATCTGCCTGCCTCTGCCCTCCCAACTGCTGGAATTAAAGGCATGCACCGCTGTGCCCAGCTTAGAGATGGTTCTTAGCTGCCATGTGGGTGCTGGGAATTGAACCCCGGTCCTCTGCAAGAGTAGTTGGTACTCTTAACTGCAAAGCCATTTCTCCAGCCCACCCAACTATTTTTAAATTTTTTTTAATTCTTAATATTTATTTATTTATTGGTCTTTTTGAGACAGGGTCTCCCTGTAGCTCTGGCTATCTTGGAACTCACTCTGTAGACCAGGCTGGCCTTGAACTCAGAGATCTGCCTGCCTCTGCCTCCCAAGTGCTAGGATTAAAGGCGTGGCCACCACGCCTGGCTATCTCCTTTTACTGCAGTGGCTTTTGCTCATATCTGTCATTCTCTTTATAAATACTCAATGAAACCAACAGCAATACAATAATATTTTGGGGGAAAAATCCCCAGCAATTTCATAAAAGAGAGGGAAAACCAATCCTTACTTCCCTTTGCTTTTTGTTATTTGAACAGCATTAGAAATGGACACAATGATTTCTATGTTGTACAAGAACTCGGCTTTCTGCTTTTATCATAAGATTTTTCTTAATGGTAGCTACACTTCCAGAAAGATCTTCAAGTACTGGATTTCCAACACTTAACTAGTAAGTTGTGGAGGTTTTTTTTCCTACCAGTTCTACTTTATTTTCCGTATTAACTGCACCCATAGTCTTGGGTACCTGGGATACAAAATCCCTAATGGATGGTCTTCCATTGAGGTTCCCAGAGCAGGTGGGATCTGAAGGGTGCCTCAGGCCTGACATTTGGACCAGTCCTACCTAGCAATCTTTGGCATATGTCTCTCGTGTTATTGTCTTGCCTGCTCATGGCGATTTGCATGGTACATCTTTTTCTTTTCCTTGTATTAAATTTCAAGTATATTTTGCTCTTTAAGTATATTTCTGAATTTAAAGAAGACCATATGGCTGGGCGTGGTGGTGCACGCCTTTAATCCTAGTACTCAGGAGGCAGAGCCAGGCGGATCTCTGTGAGTTCAAGGCCAGCCTGGTCTACAGAGTGAGTTCCAGGCCAGCTAGGGGCTAGAGGGAGACCCTGTTTCAAAAAAAAATAAAAAGACCATATGGACAAAGTTAGGGTGCTAGGTAAAACAGAGAGTAATAATGTTCATCATTTTACTATTAAGATACACTAAAAACATTACATATAGGGGATGGAAAGATGAATCAGTGGTTAAGAGCACTGACTGTTCCTGCAGAGAACCTGGGTTCAGTTCCCCATATGCACATGATAGCTAACAGCTAGCATCCTCTTCTGGTCTCCACAGACATTGCACCACACAGGTGCACTTTCATGCAGGCAAAACACTCATACGCATGAAATAAAAATAAATCAATAAACCCCCACTAAATACAGAAAACTGAATTTCATTTTGAGTATATTTTATGGTTTCCTTTTGGTTCTGTGCTATCTAGGAAGACTAGATAAAACAAGAGAAACACTGCTTCTCTGAAGTGCTCAAATATCTTCAGCAACCTCAACTGCTCTGCTGGTAAGAGACAAGGAAGGTGTGTGTGTGTGTGTGTGTGTGTGTGTGTGTGTGTGTGTGTGTGTTTTGCCTATATGTATCTAAGTGCACCCTGTGTATGCAATGCATTCAGAGGCTAGAAGAGGTTGTTGGATACCCTGGAACTGGAGTTACTGATGACTGTTAGCTGCCATGTGGGTGCTGGGAACTGAACCTTGGTCCTCTGCAAGAACAGCAAGTTCTCTTAACCCCTGAGCCATTCCTCCAGCCCCTAGTCCAAGATGTTTCTAAAAACTTTAAACACATGATTGACATGCCTAGGAACTTTGAACTGCAGCTACGTCATTGCTTGTCAGATGCCTTCTTCAATTGCTTGTCAGATGCCTTCTTCAATAAGGTTGTTGCTTGTACCTGTTTTAAGTAGCGTGGTGTATACCACACTCCATATTTTAAACACTGTCCTCTTATTCTCTAAACTTATTTGTAGTGGATATTTTTCCAGTGTAAGTTATAATTCAGGCCTGACTCCTGTAACAAGACCTGAATGAGAACAGCTCAAACATAGGCAGTCTGAGTTGATAGACAGACACAGTACATTGCACTACTTACTGTCCCCAGTTGGGATTCCCTGATGTATGTACTCTGCAGTCTTCTGAGGAAGGCGAGTAGAGCCTTGCATTATAGAGGTTGGGCTTTCATGTGACTTGTCTCAGTCAAACTCATGAGCAGAAGTTTGCCTGTTTCCACCAACTCTTGCAGTTTGCAGTGCACTATGCAACTGTGTTCAGAATTGGGGATGCTTCTTCAGCCTGTGTTCTGAAATAAAGATCCATGGCGAAGATCTACAGTCAACTGACTACTAACAATATATAGGAATGGAAAGATGGAGGACGGAGTGCCTCATTAGACAGTTTTGCTGTAGTCACAACTAGTTCCTGTTTCCAGAGGTTGTAACACACCTTTTTAAATTCATAAAACACATAAGATGAGGACGTGCCATCCTTAATTGACTACTAAGGTTTTATAAAATTCTAAACCAGATATGGCAGCCTACACCTGTAATGTCAGCACTTGGGAGACTGAAACAGAAGGATTGGTATGAGTTTGAGGCCAGCCTGGGCTGGATAGTGAATTCTAAGTCAAACTGGGCTGCAGCATGAGATCCTGTCTCAAAAATAATGTCAAATTAAAGACATTTTGTCTTGGCAGTTGGCTTGCTCAGTTTTTCCATGTCAATCGTGTAATTTCAAGAAACTGAATGTTGCCAACAAACCACTTTGGGTGAAGAAGTGGATTCTTCCCAAGTTGAGCCTCCAGATGAAAACTAGTCCTGGTTGACACCTTGTGAGGGCCCAAACAACAGAAGCCAGTATGATTAAGCTATAGTATTCCTTGGCATATACCCAAGGACTCCACAGCCTACTACAGAGATGCTTGCTCAGACATGCTTGTTGTTGCTCTTTTAACAGTAGTTAAGAAATAGAAAGAACTTAAATATCCCTCCACTGATGAATGGATAATGAAAATGTGCTACATTTACATAATGGAGATCTATCCAGCTATAAAGGAAAATGGAATCATGTAATTTGCAGGTAAATGGATGGAACTTAGAGACTGTAAACTAAATGAGGTAACGCAGACTGGGAAAAACAAGCAACACACGTTCTTTCTCATTTGTGGATCCTGGCTTCAAATCCTTAGATATAACTATATATTCTAATGTAATGGCAGGAGCCAAGAAAATATAAGGGGGAAGAAGGGACGCAAGAGAGGGAGAGAGGAGGACACAGGTGTTATTAAGGGAGAAATGGGGAAAATCGGGAATACTTGAACTGGGGAGGGAGGAGGAGAGGTTATAGAGGAGGAGAAGAAAGAAAGAGATAAATAATACTTTGTGTGAAAAACCAAAGGGAAATTATTATTTCATAAACCTACTGAAAAATATACATATTATATATTATATGTATATATGAGTGCTTATTTATAGCTGAAAGATATGTAACAAAAATCATGCCAGGCAAAGGAAATCTCTCTCTAAGTTGTTGGTAGTCCAAGAGACTCCCCAAATCATATAGGCTGTTGCTACACCTCTCGATTGCATCCCAGATGAAAGTAAGACCCTATTGCTGAAGACATGCCACACTTTGAGCACAGGACTTGGAGCAACTGAGTTGGAACTGACCTGGAACCTTCTTGCCAAAGACTAGCTCTTACAGAATCAGAAGGTCCTTTGTGAGCTGCTAAGGGAGAAACCAATCGATGTTTCGACCTAACTGTAAAGCCTGCAAACTACAGCAATTACATTGGTGCGGTAGTGGAACTTATTTCTTTGGAGTAATCAATAGCTGTCTAATTAGACTTAGGACCTATTGAATAGGGGGAATCCATGCATGGCACTGTAAACATATCAGGTACACATAGTCGCAGAGGTCATAGACCCTAGAGATCAATGTAACTTCTTACGTTATTCTCATATGTATCCTTATGTTCACAGACAAGTGGAACTCTCAGCACTGATCACAGAAGCTTGTTTTTGCCACAGATGGAGACTATTACAAAGTTCTACAGCTGGTCAAAATGCAAAGAACAGATGGCTGAGAGGTCAGCCCTAAATGATACATCCACAGTGCAACTTCTACACCTAAGGCTCAGGAACATCACAGAAAGGGGGGGTGGACAGATGCAAGAGACAGGGGACAAGACACTTGCTGCTACTTAATGTATTCTAGACATGATGGGGAAGCTACACCAGTGAAACCTCCATAGTATGGCAGCCTAACAAGACCAGCACAATGACAAAACCAGTTGATATACCAAGGTGAGTGGAGAAAATTCCACAGGGTCCCACAGCTCAAGATGAAGAGCTATAGGCAATCAATAGATGCTGAGTGAGTGAGAATCAGTTTTCCCCAGGGACTAGCTTCCTCTGAAGTTGTCTAATCCCAGGTGGGCAGCCCTAACCAAGGTACACATGAGCACCACTAAATGAACTCAATGCATTTTACATATAAGCACATATACACATGTATATGTATGTATTTATATATATAAACATTATGTATACATATAAATATATGTGATAACCACAGGAGAGGACAAGACATTGTGAAGGAGTGCAGAGGATATGGGGGAAGCTGGAGGGGGAGTGATAGGGATGGAAATAATGCAAACACAACACTCATATGTGAAATTCTGAAAAAAAAACAAAAAAAATATTTTAAAAAAGAAAAATCTTCAGCCAAGTAAATATAGTTAATGAAAACATGATATCTTTTTAAAATTTTAATTTATTTTTGTATGTGTATGAGTGTACTGTCTGCATGTAGGTCTGTGCACCTGTGTTGTGCAATGCCGCAGAGGTCAAAAGAGGGTCTCGGATTCCCCTGGAACTGGAGTTCTCCTGGAATTGGAGTTATAGATGGTTCTTAGCTGCCATGTGGGTGCTGGGGATCAAACCCAGGTCCTCTGCAAGAGCAGTCGGTGCTCTTAACCGCTAGGCTATCTCTCCAGCCCCGAAAACATGATATCTTAAAGAGCCTGAAATACAGGGCTACATTTAAGTTTTATTGTACATTTGTTTCCTATTATACATCTTTATTTTGCTTAGAACAGCTCACTAAATAGTAATGTTGCAAATCAAACAAATACATGTGAAAAATAGCTTCAAGGAGGAAAGGCTTGCTTTGGCTTGGGTTTCAGCCTCCTGGGGGGCTGGCTCCATTGCTTTCAGGCCTGTAGTCAGGCAAAGCATCGTTGCAGAAGGGCATGGCAGAGGAAAGCTATTCACCTCAGATGGTCAGGAAGTGCAGTAAGAGAGGAATGGTCCAGGGATGAGATATACTTTCCAAAAGCACATCTCCAGTGACACACTTCCTCCTTTCACTCCCCACCTCCAGTGACACACTTCCTCCTTTCACTCCCCACCTCCAGTGACACACTTCCTCCTTTCACTCCCCACCTTCAGTGACACACTTCCTCCTTTCACTCCCTGCCGCCTAGTAGCCCAGTCAGCTTTAAACTCGTCAGTGGATGAATCCCTCGATGACGTTAGTGTCTTCATGTTCCAGTCACCTCTCCCACCCCTAGCTGGGCATCAAAACTTCAAACCCACAAGCCTTAACATATTCTATAAGTATTATCTGACTTTCTAGAGCGTGTTGAACTCAAACCGCCACACTTACTTACGCAAGAAAACTGCCTGGGGGCCACAGATAGTGGTAGATAAAAGTTTTAATGAAAGGTTAGTTACAAATGAACAGACAGAAAGCCAAAACAACCAGCAACCAAGACAGAAAGACAAAGCAGACGACGACAGACGACCCGTCGGGCCGAGCTCAATCCCATGGGACAGGAGGGCAGCGGCCCCGAGACCTGATCCCTCATAGCTTTTATTCCCAATTAGTGGATTTCTACCATGGTCGTGGTGACCCTTCCTCTGATTGGTGGGGTCTTGGTGGTTGTGGACCAGGCAGTCTTCATTGGATATGTCCTGCTCTGGACTTTCTTTGTTCTTATTATCTACCTGGTCTGCACTTTCTCTTGTTCTTATCTATAGAGCGTCTAACCGCAAAGGGGAGCTAATCTGGGTCTTCTCCTGAGTGGCAGAAGTTGAATCACTTTCATATCTAACTAATAAAGTTACCTAAGAAAATCAATTTATCTATGCCATGTTCCTGTTTCTTGAAGCCAGTGGGTGAAATCTAGGCCAAGATGGAGTTAGCTAGGCCAAGATGGCGTTAGCTTGGTCCTCACAAGTGCAGGGTCAGCTGTGCTGGGAGAGGTACAGGGGTGCAGGACAATGACTGAGGGTGAAGATCTGAGCAAAAATTATGTTCCGTTCTCATCAGGTCCACAACCTCTTCCACCAGGTCTTGAGCTTCACTGTATAAAAACCTCACCTAGAGCTGAGGACATAGCTCAGCGGGTAAGAGCGCTTGCTCTGTAAGTGTGAGGACTTGAGTTTGAATGTCAAGACCATGTAAAAAGTCAGGTGGGTATGCATGCCTCTAACCCCAGCCTCGGGAGCAGGGACAGTGAGTTTGAATGTCAAGACCATGTAAAAAGTCAGGTGGGTATGCATGCCTCTAACCCCAGCCTCGGGAGCAGGGACAGGTGAAGCCTGCGAGTGTATTGACCAACCATCCTAGCCCAAACACCATGCTTCCTGTTCAGTAAGACTCTTTTTGCTGTCTTCTTCTGGCCTTGGCATGTGCACACACAGGCAGATACATTCATATACATTCACCACACACACACACACACATATACCACCCCCCCACACACACAATGTGTATCTTTAAATAAACTCCCATGTTGCAGGGGGTCTAGGAAGCACTTACTGAGGTTCCCTGACATGGGGGCAGGCTTGCAAAAGGGAAGGCAATAGCATCTGACACATGCTCTAGGCCAGGGCTCTGTCTGGGAGGAGCTTTGTACAAAAAAAAAAATCACAGGATTATGTCTAGATTATTCTATTTCTGATATTCAAAAGCCTGGGGATATTTGAAAGGTGAGAAGTTGGCCTTTGCTCTGATCTGCTAAGAATAATCCTATTTATTTGATCTCCTTTAGTCTCATTGAGACCTTTTTTTTTTTTTTTTTTTTTTTTTTTTTTTTCTACATTGAATTTTTTTTTTTTTTTGGTATTTTTGCGGCAGGTTCTCCCTTTTAGTCCCAGCTGGCTTGTAGCTCACTCTGTAGACCAGGCTGGCCTTGAACTCACAGAGATCCACCTGCCTCTGCCTCCTGAGTGTTGGGATTAAAGGTGTGCGCCACCAGGTTTTACTCAATCCTTTGGGACTTCCTAAACTCAGAAACTTTATCCTTCTGTGCTTCAGTTAAATTGTTTTAACAGACCTGGTCTTTTTTTTTTCATGCCAGGAACATGATTTACTTCCATGTGACATTACCAGCAAGGGCCGCCTGCAGACACATGTTGGAACCAGACAGCATGGCAGGCAGAGAGAGAGGAAGATGGCGCCTGGGGCCCACCCATTTATCCAGACCTGGTCTTTCAAGGTTTGACTACAACCTTTTAATCTATTATGGCCCAGAGCCACCCAGCTAAGTGACTCAGAAACTACAAGATGGTATTTTGTTGTTGTTGTTTTTGGTCTTTTCGAGACAGGGTCTCCCTGTAGCCCCAGCTGTCCTGGAACTCACTCTGTAGACCAGGCTGGTCTTGAACTCACAAAGATCCACCTGCCTCTGCCTCCCAAGTGCTAGGATTAAAGGAGTGCACCACCACGCCCGGCAAGATGGTATGTTTTAATTGTTTGTACCCACTAAGTTTCAGAATAATTTATTTCACAGAAGCCATATAATTAACAGTGGGGAAAAAGTGTCACCTTTTAATTTTAAAGTAAAGGATTTTTTTTTTCAGCCACCACATGGGACTGGGGATGCTGCTCAGTGGTAGAGAGCATGTCTAGCATGCACAAAGGCCTGTTTTTGATCCCTCAGCACAGAAACAACAAACAACAGCATTGTCTATTATCATTGCATAGAATACATGGTTAAAAGCCTTAACTTCTTACTGCATAATTTTTAAAATATTTTATTTTATTTTTTTATTTTATGTGTGGGAATGATTGCTTGCATTGTGTGTAAGCGCACCTGTGTTGTGCAATGCCCTCAGAAGTCAGAAGAGGGTGTGGAGTAACAGATAGTTATAAGCTGCCATGTGGGTTCTGGGAATTGAACCTGGGTCTTCTGCAAGAGCAGTCAGTGCTCTTAATAGCAGAGCCATCTCTCCAACCCATACTGTATAAAATTTTACATACACTAAAATGGAATGAATCTTCATGCAATGGTTAATACTGTCAACTTGCCAGAATGTAGGATGACCTAGGAAACAAATAAACCTTGGAGCATGTCCATGAGGGAGCTTCTACATTGGATTAATTAAGTGGGGGAGACTTACCCTAAATGTGGGTGGCACCACATGGACTGGGGTCCCAGGACTAAATCAAAAGGAGAAAATGAGCTGAGCTGAGCACAAGCCTTCATCTCCATGCTTCCTCACTGTAGTTACAACATGACCAGCAACAGCATGCTCCTGTCGCCGTGACTTCCGCCATGATGGACTGTGCCCACAAACTTGAGCCAAAATAAACCCTTCTTCCTTAGGTTGCTTTTTGTCAAGTATTTTTAAAAATGTTTTATTTGGGCTGGAGAGATGGCTCAGCGGTTAAGAGCACTGACTGCTCTTGCAGAGGACCCAGGTTCGATCTCCAGCACCCACATGGCGGCTGAGAACCATCTGTAACTCCAATTAGAACTCCAGTTCCAGGGGAATCCGACACCCTCTTCTGACCTCCGCGGCATTGCACAACACGGGTGCACAAACCTACATGCAAACAGTGCATTCACACACATTAAAAAAAAAAAAAAGAGTTAAGTGTGGTTATTAGCATGCAGGTGCTAGGAAATGAACTTGGGTCCTCTGGAAGAACAACCACTGCTCTTAACCACTGAGCCACCTCACCAGCCCACTTGTCAGGTATTTTGAGACAGCAACACTAGTACATCTCATGGGCTTACCAAATTTCAGCAGCCATTGACTTATGACCAATTCTATTCCGTCTAGACCCACATCTGTCCATTCACACATCACCTTAAACTATCTTGAAGAAAATCCTAGACCTTTAATCACTTCATGTGTAAATATTTTAGTACATGTCCTTTTCTTTTTTTTTTAAATTTTTTTTTATTTATTTCTGTATGTGTATGAATGTACTGTCTGCATGTATATTCATATATGGATATCTCTGAAGGATAAATACCCCTTTAAGCAACCACAACAGAATGGTCATACCTAGAATTGTAATTCCTTAACACTGTCAAATGGTCTGTGCTGTGCTTTAGGTCTCTCCACGGGGTTTATATGCTGGAATCTGTGATCCCAGTGTCACAGTGCTGAGGTGATGGGGCCTTCACAAAGGGACTAGGCCTTGGGGCACCATCTTTGGAGGGGGCTAATTCAGTTCTCTGGGAACTGGATCAATTTCCTCAAAAGCCACCCTTGGCCCTCCCTCTTGTTTTTTTTCTCTCCACTTGATCTCTCTCACATGTTACAGCCATGTGATGCCATCCATTCTGTTGTGACTCAATCCTCCCCAGAAGCAAAGCCTTGCTTTTAGACCTCCAGGACTATGAGCTAAATAAACCATTTCCTTTACATTTTACCCAGCTTCAGGCATATCGCTATAGCCCCCAGTTAGTATTCAAAAGTTACATTTTTTTAAACAGTCTGAGTCAGGATCAATTGCTTGATCCATTTCGTACTTTTCCTGTAATTTAACTGTCCCCACATTTCTCAATGCACCACAGATCTCAATGTCTTTTTTTTGTGTGTGTGTTTCTAGGCATTAATAATCATTACTAGCCCCATTTATTATAAAAGGCTGCAAAATAGTACTATTCTAATTTGATTATTCTTTTCCACTTTTTAGCTGAAATATTTCTACAACACAAGAAAGGAAAAACTTGAGATTTCTGTTTATAACTTATAAATGCATCTGACATCTTCTTTGGTTATGCTATCCATTCAGTTTAGAATTAGATTTGCTCCATTTTACTTTTTTTTTTTTTTTGAGACAGGTCTCCCGGAACTCAGGAGGCAGAGGAAGGCAAATCTCTGTGAGTTCAAGCCCAGCCTGGTTGACAAAGGGAGTTCTAGGTCAGCTGGGGCTACAGGGAGCCCCTGTCTCAAAAATAACAAACAAACAAACAAACAAACAAAAAAACCAAAGCAAAACTAAACAAAATAAAACAAACAAACAAACAAACAAACAGCAAGAACCTCTGCCTGAACAAGATGGAAGGAGAGAACAGACTGCGCCCAAATTTTCTCTGGCCTCAACATGGACACCTCCACATGAATGCTGGGACAGCACCTTCATAATAATGAATAAAACATTTTAATTCTTTAAAAAATTTACCAAAGTATCATATTTACAAAGCCTAGTGTTTACAAGGAAGTCTAGCTCCTCTCCCTGGTCTTTCTTCTCAGTGTGCTAAGCTGCTCAGCCTTTCTATGCTGTGCCATACCCACCCCCGATTAAATTTTTTAAGTCTTAAGGAAATTTTACCTTTTGGGGGAGTATTTTTGAGACAGGGTCTTCCTTTAGTCCCAGGTGGCCTGAAGCTCACTCTGAAGACCAGACTGGGCTTGAACTCACAGCGATCCACCTGCTTCTGCCTCCCAAGTGCTGGGATTAAAGGTGTGCTCCACCATGCCTGGTGAAATTTTACTTTTTAAATGTAAACATAAATCTATAATGTTATTTTTAAATATATTTTTTATTTTTATTAAACTTTTTCATACATAATTTCTCAATCCAATTTAGACTCATTTCTCTTTCCTTGCCCCCACCCCACCCGAGTTCATGCATTCTGCCATACATGTCTTACATCTTTTTCTGAGTCCAGAGCTTTTTTCTTTTGTTTTTTTTTTTGTTGTTGTTGTTTGTTTGTTTGTTTGTTTTTTGGTCTTTTTGAGACAGGGTCTTCCTGTAGCCCCAGCTGTCCTGGAACTCACTCTGTAGACCAGGCTGGCCTTGAACTCACAAAGATCCGCCTGCCTCTGCCTCCAGAGTGCTGGGATTAAAGGCGTGCACCACCACACCCGGCTGCCAGAGCTTTTTTCAAAGCAGAGGATTATTGTTTTGGGGAGAGCTTCACTCTTTCAGCCTGTTTTTTTTTTTTTTTGTCCCAGTTCTTTTGTTGTTGTTGTTCCCTCTAACTTGTATTACTTCAAAGTATGCATATCTATATTGCGCAGGTTTAGTAATGGAAGTGCAGATATGGGAGCCTACCATCTTATTATTTTCTTTTGAGGGTATGTTTTTAAAACAGGGTCTCCTTGTAGACTCACCTGGCCTGGAACTTGCTCTGTAGACCAGGCTGGACTTGAACTCACAGAGATCCACCTGCCTTGCCTCTCCAGTACTGGGATTAAAGGCATGCACCACCATGCCCAGCTTCATATTATTATTATTTTCATTCTTGATGTTGTGATTTAATGAAATCAAAATAAAGAACTGTGAAAAGACAGAAAGTAGAGAATTAAATTTCTAATCTCCCTTCTCTCTCTCTCTCTCTCTCTCTCTCTCTCTCTCTCTCT
>VZQC01008011.1:38351-187426 GCA_009823505.1 Rhizomys pruinosus
TACTGTCTGCATGCAGGTCTGTGCACCCGTGTCGTGCAATGCCGCGGAGGTCAGAAGAGGGTCTCGGATTCCCCTGGAACTGGAGTTCTCCTGGAATTGGAGTTACAGACGGTTCTTAGCCGCCATGTGGGTGCTGGGGATCGAACCCGGGTCCTCTGCAAGAGCGTCGGTGCTCTTAACCGCTAGGCTATCTCTCCAGCCCCTGTTGAACACTTTTTAAGATGTTTCTCAGCCATCTCTATTTCTTTATTTGTGAAGTCTCTGTTCAGCTCTTTACTCCATCTTTTGAGTGAGTCATTTGTTTTCTTACCTCTTTGTTTTTTGAGTAGGTTATTCTGGAAGTTAATGCTCTGTCAGATGTATAATCAGTGAAGGTTGCCTTCCACTCTGTGGGTTTTCTCTTCACTTCCTTGATTGTATCTTTTGCTGTACAGAAGCTTTTGAGTTTAATGAAGTCCCACTTGTCAATTGTTGACCTTATTTCTTGCGCAGCTGCTGTCTGATTTAGAAAGTCTTTTCCTTTGCCTATGTCTTGTAGGTTGCTGACAACTTTTTCTTCTATTACCTTCAGAGTTTTGGGTTTCACATTGAGGTCTTTGATCCATTTGGAGTTGATTTTTGTAGAGGATGAGAGGTAGGAGTTTAATTTTATTCTTCTATAAGTGGTGATCCAGTTTTGCCAACACCATTTGCTGAAGATGCTGTCTTTCCTCCACTCAGTCTTCTTGGCCACCTCGTCAAATATGAAGTAGCTGAAACTGTATGTGCTCAAGTTTGGATCTTCAGTTTTGTTCCATTGGTCAACGGATCTGTTTGGGGGCCGGTACCAGACAATGTAATCACTTCTATCTTCAGCTTTCAGAAACAATCATGTATATAAGATATACATGTTTTTCATCATATTATTTTGTTAATTTTGTTTTTTGGTATTTTTGAGACAGAGTTTCCCTGTAGCCCCAGCTGTCCTGGAACTCAGTATGTAGACCAGGCTGGCCTTGAACTCACAGAAATTAGCCTTCCTCTTCTCCAGAGTGCTGGGATTAAAGGTATGTGCCACCATGCCCAGCTTCATCATATTTTCTTTAACTGGCAAACAGACTCCAGAAATCACTCCATAGCAGCAAATGGAGTTATTTCTCAGTTATCTTCTCCATTTCTTTTGTTTGGCTAGATCATACCTTACTTCAAGTCTCCTGTGAAATGGGCATTTCCAGAAATACCAATTAATTGCTTAGCTTAAATATATGTTCATACTTTTGCCAGTATAACTGAGAAGCACTTCTAGAAATGGGATTTCTAGACTCAAGTGTGAATGTAAATATAAGTTCCCTGGATATTGGTAAATTTCTTTTCATTTGTATATTATTCAGAGTCTGCTACATACACCAAATCACACAGGCACACATTCACACTTGGGTGGAGATGAATCATGAAAAGCCGAGAGGTCCTACCAGAAGCCATGTGTAGGCTTGAACCCTAAAAATGTTTATAATGTCATTCAGTCCAACTTTGAGGGTCTGAAACACTTCAGTGTGCAAAAGCAGGAGAAATAGAGACCTAGTTTACCTTTCCTTTGCCCTTTTGTTCTTTTTGAGCCGGTAATGGGTTAGATGATGCCTACCCACAGTAGTACAGGCAATGAGCAGTCTCTATTTAGTCTACTAACTCAAATGATAACCCTCCTGCAAACATTCTCACAGATATACCCAGAAATAATGCTTTATCTTATCTGGATATCCATTAACCCAGGTAAGTTGACACATCACAGTATGTGGCAAAACATTTGCGATTTTTACCTGCTACAGATACAGTATCTGTTTTTCCACCCTCACTAACCCAGGAATGGTGCTACCCACAGTGTGTGTGTGTGTGTGTGTGTGTGTGTGTGTGTGTGTGTGTAGACTTCCTATTCAGTTAATCTAATCATGGTAGTCTCCCATAGGCATCCACAGAGACCAGTCTCTCAGATAATTCTAAACCTCATCAAGAGACCAATTATCACAAATTCACCCCTTGTCAACTTGATACCCAAACATGTCACTTTAAATCATAACCTTCCATCCCTTCTCCTCAAAGTCTTTTGCTCATCTCAGAATGCAAAATACATCCAATTTCAAAAGTCCCTATTGTCTTTAACAATTTCAGCAGTAAAAGTCTATGCGGTAAAAGTCTTCCAGGACACCTGGGGCTACGGGGAGACCCTGCTTCGAAAAGATCAAAAAAAAAAAAAAAAGTCTATGTCTCAGGGCTGCAGAGATGGCTCAGCAGTTAAGAGCACTGGCTGCTCTTACAGAGAATCCAGGTACGATTCCCAGCACCTACATGGCAGCTAAGAACTGTCCTTAACTCCAGTTCCAGGGGATCCAATGCCTTCTTCTGACCTCTGAGGCATTGTAGGACATGGGTGCACTTGCACACATGCAGGGCAATACACTCATACTTAGAAAATAAAAATAGATTTTTTTTTTGTCTTTTTGAGACAGGGTCTTCCTATAGCTCCAGCTGGCCTGGAACTCACTCTGTAGACCAGGCTGGCCTTGAACTCACAAAGATCCGACTGCCTCTGCCTCCCAAGTGCTAGGATTAAAGGCATGCACCACCACACCCAGCTTAAATATGGTTCTTAGTCGCCATGTGGGTGTTGGGAATCGAACTCGGGTCCTCTGCAAGAGTAGTTGGCACTCTTAACCATTGAGCCATCTCTCCAGCCCCCAAATAAAATATTTTTAAAAGTCCATGTCTATCTGAGCCACAGGGCAATTGCTTTTCTTTTATTAATTGAATTTTTTCTTTTCAAGTTCCTGTCCCTTGTTCATGTCTTTTCATTTTGTTTTGTGATCCATTCAATTTAACCAGGGTTGTTTGTGTGACTATGAGTTTAGAATTAGGCTACGGAGCCTGGTGGGCTCACTGGTGGATATACATTGGAAGGCAAGGACTTGTCTTCCACCAGAATCCATCCAGAGCCAATGGGTCAGTAGGGAGGAGTCTCAACCCCATTTATGCCCTACTGTTGACAGGCCCACTCTCATGTAGGCCCAGTGTAGCTGCTGTGAGTTCAAGTTTGCAATAGCTGTGTCATATCTAGACTTTCTCTCTATCTTCCTGGTCTTGCTTTCTTTCCATGCTATCTTCTGTGATACATTCTGAGCCTTAGTATAAATGTCCTGTTTAGGGCTGGGCACTCACTCAGTCACCCTTTATTCTCAGTACTTTGAGTAGTCACATGTCTTTGTACTCACCATAAGGTCAATTGCATAACCGTGAACTCCTAGAAAAATTTTAAAAGGCAATTTACGAGGCTTGCCTGCCCCCTGGACCCATATTCACACATTTGCAACCATCCCTGGAGAGCCGCAAAGAACTAGAAGCAACGTAAGTGTCCCTCAACTGATGAATGAATAATGAAAATGTGGTACATTTACACAATAAGTTCTTTGCAGTGGTAAACAAAGACAACATCACGAAATTTGCAGGTAAATGGATGGAACTAGAAGCTGTTGGCAAAGTGAAGTAACATAATCCCAGAAAAACAAATGACGTATGTTGTTCCTCATTTGTGGATCCTAGCACCAAATCCTTATATGTAACTGCAGGAACCAGGAAGGTAAAGGGAAAGAGGGAACCTGAGACAGAAGACTAGTAGGTGACAGGTGTTACTAAGGGAGGAATAGATGAAATCAGGGTATCTAAATGGGAGGGGAGATGAAGGGTTATAGAAGGAAGGTGGGATAAAGAGGAAAAAAAAAGAGTCCCAAAGACATGGGACCATGGGACACTGGCCATATCAAGGGAGAAATGGGGATATTTTAAATGGAGAAGGCATAGAGAAGAAATGGAGGGAGGGCTAGACAGGTAAAGGGAGAGTGGAGAGATAAATAAAGCCTTGCTAGGGTAAAAAGAAAACCAGAGAGAATCATATTAGTCTAACAATCTATTGACAAATTACACACATGATGCCTCTCTTTACATGAGTCCTCATACAAAGATGAAGGCTGCATATCAGGAAACAGTACCAGACGTGAGAAACCTTCCTTTGAGTCATTGGCCAGGATAGTCCAAGAAACTCCCAAGATTACACAGGCTATTGCCACAGCCCTTGACTGCCTCCCAGAACCTGAAGGTGAGAGCCTATTGCTGAAGACAGGACATATTTTGGAAACTGGATCTTGAGCAATGGAGCTGGATCTGACATGGAAGCCATCACCCCTGAAGGCTAGCTCTCATAGCTGTGGAGAGCACTGTGCAAGACACCAAGGGAGATCATCAGTAGATCGTCCAATATCAGCCTCAAGACCAAATATCCACATCAATGACCAGCACAGCATAGGATATCAGTGTAATAATAGCACTTCTATCTTGAGGGCAATCCATGGCTAACCAATTGGACCTAAAGCCCACTCAGTGGGAGGAAACTCACGTGTGGTATTGTAAACAGAGCAAAATGCACACATCTAGAGAGGTCATAGATTATAGACAATTCCACAAGGTAGACACATCCCTAGGCTAAAGTAATGTTTTACTAACTACAAAAGAAATAGTTTTATTTTTACAGACAAATATCCTAGACACCACTCAGATAAGAAGCTTCTTTTGTTCCAGATGAGAATAGTACAGAGTCCCACAATTGGACACACAGAGACATGGTCTATGAATGGCTCATGCCCAGGTGACACATCTACAATGCAACCTCTGCACATAAGATCCAAGCATCATAGAACAAGGACCTAAGAAAGTGTTAACTACCTCTTTAACTCTCATTAAGGAAGCTCCTCCATGCAATAGGAGACCAGGAACTCAAAAGGGCCTGAATGGCCAAACTATGAAGATTAGGAGTCTACAGAGTGTGGTTCAATGGACAGGCTGCCTACATTCTGCTTCACCTACCCAAGGCTCAGGGAACATTGCCAAAAAGGGGATGAAAAGATTGTAAGAGCAAGGGAGATGATGAAAGACCAAACAGAATGAATCCTACAAGCTCCTGGAACCCTGTTCATATGAACCTACAGCATTGGTATCAGAATACACAAGACCCATGCAAGCTCAGTGGATAAAAAAATAGCACAGAACTGCGAAATGGGTAGCAGAGCCCAACCTTGATTAAGGAGATATTGGCAGCAGGTAGTAATTAAGTGAGGAAGACCTGGCTTGCTTTAGAAAAGAGACTCCAGATAGGCTAACTAGAGCTCAAGGGAGGAGCCGGCCTGAGGAGTGAGCTGGGAGACTAATTTGGCACAATGGACTTTAGCACAAATGACAGACGGTGTGAACTCTGAGGGTTGGGAGGGATGCAGGATGGCTTCGAGGGAGAACTGGGTATAATGGTTATTAAGACTGAAAAATTATGTATGAAAGACATAAAAATTCAATAACTAAAAAAGCAAGTTACATACTTCCAACATACAATGGCACAGCATAGGCCTTTGCATTCCAAATGGAAGAATCAAGGCATAGCAATGAATGATTGGACCAAAGAAAGACCAAAATATAGTAAAGACACTACCAAATCCTGTAGCTTCATCTCCAGCATCCTGAGCTTGCAATAAGGTCGGCTGGGCTCCACAAGGCTTAGGTAGCCCCAGTATTTCCAGCTCTGCCACCTTCTTCAGCCAACTCCACTTTCAGCCTGCATATATCCTTAACAGATGACCTGTGATCCTGGCATCTCCAATGTTCTGGGGTATCTACTGCTATTTAGGCTTCATGGTTTGACACAATGTCTTCTCAAGGCCTCCTGGCAGGGACTCTAATCCTGCCACACACTACCTGGCCTCAGCTGTTCTCTAAACCACAGAGCAGGACTCCATTATCTCCTTAATCATACATCTTTCATATCTGCAAAACCAATATGATATGGACAATGCAGCTTGAAATGTAGCCTACCTGCCTTGGACCACAGGTCTATCAGCTACTATGTGCTGACCATGGGAAACACTTTCTTACACACATGACATTGGAGAGCAAGGAACCCTTCAATTTAGGCTTTCTTCCTTCAAATGAATTGGGATATTCACAAGGGGAGCATTCTAGTTTGTCTTCCATTGCTGTGACAAAACACTCTGACCAACACCAACTTGGGGAGGAAAGGGTTTATTCAGCTCACATCTCCTGGGTCACAGTTCTCAGGGAGCCCAAGGCAAGAACTCAGGGCAGGAACCTGGAGGCAGGAGCTGAAGCACAGGCCATGGAGGAGTACTGTTCACTGGCTTGCTCTCCTGGCTCATGCCCAGCCTGCCTTCTTATATGGTACACAACAACCTGCCTAGGGTGGCACTACTCAGTGTGGGCTTGGCCCTCCCACATTGCCTGACAATCAAGACATTTCTCCACAGACGTGGCCACAGGCCAATCCAATAGAGCCAATTCCCCAGTTGAGGCTCCCTCAACCCAGGTGTGTCAAGTTGACACTAAAGCTATCCAGCACAGGGAGCCTCTAATGGGTGGAGTTTTCTTCTCTGGATTCCTTTCCTAGTATCCAGATGTAATACAGGATGCTTTTCTTCAATGGTGCTGATCTCTTTAATGATTAGTGGCTTTCCCAGCAATAGTCTGAATGCTCTGCAGTCTTGAAATTTCCTCTGTCAAACAAATTAGTCCATTTTCTTTATATTCAACTTCACTGAAGTTCTCAGGGCACAAGCATAATGAAAACAGATTCTTGGCCAAAATATCATATGAATGGCTCTTACCCCAGTTCCTTGTTCCCCTGTGAAACCTCATGAGCTGGGCCTCTACCAGCAGCATTTCTCACCTCATTTTTATCCTCCAAACTCCCCAGAATGACCCATTAAACTCTGATTACAGCATTCAAGGTCTTCAAGGTCTTTTTTTTGAGACAGTGTCTCCCTTTAGTCCCAGCTATCCTGGAACTCACTTTGTAGACCAGGTTGGCCTTGAACTCATAGAGATCTACCTGCCTCTGCCTCCTGAGTGCTGGGATTATAAGCATGCACCATCACACCTGGCTTCAAGGTCTTTTCTTTTTCTTTTTTTTTATTTTTATTTATTTATTTCTTATGTGTATGAATGTACTGTCTAAAGGTAGGTTTGTGCACCCGTGTCATGCAATACTGCGGAGGTCAGAAGAGGGTGTCGGATTCCCCTGGAACTGGAGTTCTCCTGGAATTGAAGTTACAGACGGTTTTCAGCAGCCATGTGGGTGCTGGGGATCGAACCTGGGTCCTCTGCAAGAGCAGTTGGTGCTCTTAACCACTAGGCCATCTCTCCAGCCCCTCAAGGTCTTTTCTAACCCAAAGTTCCAAACTGCTCCACATTTCTTCCACAAGCCAGTTCCACACTCTTGCTACCAATTTTCTGTCTTAGTTAATTTTCTGTTATACCCAACAAACTCAGTCTAAGGAAGGAAAGGTTTGTGTCTCACGGTTCAAGGTACAGAAGTCATGGCAGCAGGTATGTGAGCCAGTTGGTCATGTTGCACCTGCAGTCAGGAAGGGAAGCAGAGAATAATACACACTCGTGTTCATCTCACTTCCTCCTTTTTATATAGGTGCCCCATCCAAGGAGTGGCACCTCCCACAGTAGGGGCAGATTTTTCCCACTTCAATAATCTAATCTACATAATCCCTAGCAAGCAGGCCACAAGTCAGTCTCTCAGTTGATTCTGGATCCTATCAAGTAAACAAGTGAGATTAACTATCACAGTGTATATATATATTTTTTTTGTCTTTTCGAGACAGGGTCTCCTGGTAGCCCCAGCTGTCCTGGAACTCACTCTGTAGGCCAGGCTGGCCTTGAACTCACAGAGATCCACCTGCTTCTGCCTCCCAAGTGCTAGGATTAAAGGCATGCGCCACCACGCCCGTCTTTTTTTTTTTTACAGTGTATAATTTCAAAAGACACTAAATGTTCCTCTTTTGCTAATTTCCCTCTAGGCTCACGAAGACTTGTCATAGATGAGCATCAGTTCATAATATTTGGAAAACCCTGACATCCCTCAGTGCTAGTTCATCCACTGGGGTCTAGGCAGCCTATCTAGAGTCACTCCCTTAAAGATCAGCTCTTCCTCACCCAGTAGTAATCAGCTGCCCAATACTTCTTTGGCTAAGACTGGGGACTGCTGTCCATTTATACCATTCTATGCTGGGATTTTTTTTTATTTTTAAAAGATGCTTCTTTATTATGCCACTTTTTTTAATTCTTTTTTTAAAAATTTATTTATGTTTGTATGTGTATGAATGTACTGTTTGCATGTAGGTTTGTGCACCGGTGTCGTGCAGTGCCGCAGAGGTCAGAAGAGGGTCTCGGATTCTCCTGGAACTGGAGTTCTCCTGGAATTGGAGTTACAGATGGTTCTTAGCCACCATGTGGGTGCTGGGGATCGAACCTGGGTCCTCTGCAAGAGCAGTCGGTGCTCTTAACCGCTAGGCTATCTCTCCAGCCCCTATGCCACTTTTTAAATTGATGTTTTGTGTATTTCATACAGTATTTTTCAATTTAGTTTAGGCATATTCCCTTTTCCCTTCCCCCCACCCCACCCCACCCCATCCTAGATCATGCATTCTGCCATAACTGTCCTGCATCTTTCTCTCAGTCTTTTTTTCCCTCAGTCTTTTTTTTATGTTTAGGAATTCACATTTTCCTTCATTAATTTTTATATTACTCTAAAATATGGATACATGCTCTCCACCCATATACAGTAATTACAGAGTCTGAAAATAGTTGGTGGGTGGATTCTAGAGCCCATTGAGAGATTCACATTATAACAACATAGTTGCTTTCAGATAAACAGAAATATAACCATAATGTCATTCAGCTTGCCTTTCGTCTGGGGGATTTGGTGTTAGCATCTTCACATGAGGGATTTGTCATTCTGGCACTGTGTTACTTCACTCAGCATAATGGCTTCAAGCTCCATCCATTTACCTGCAAAGTTCATAATGTCATCTTTCTTTACCGCTGAATAGTACTCCATTGTGTAGATGTACCACATTTTTGTCATCCACTCATCTGTTGAGGGGCATTTTGACTCTATAGGCCTTAACACAAATGAAAGAATGCATGGAATCCAGTAAGTGGGGGTGGCTATTGGAGGGTGCCAATGGGGAAGGGCAAGTAAAGAGGACTAAGATTTTGTATATGAAGTGCACAAAAAATTCAATAAAAATACATTAAAAAATGGAAAACCATGAATCTGTCCCATACTTTTTCAACCATGAACATAATTTTTTCGAGGGGAGAGGTACAGGATCTCCCTATAGCCACAGATGGGCTGTAATTCACTATATAAACTAAGCTGGCTTCAATCTCACAGGATCCACCTGCCTCTGCCTCCCAAGGAATTAAAGGCATGTGCCGGGGCTGGAGAGATGGCCTAGTGGTTAAGAGCTCCAAGTGCTCTTGCAGAGGACCTGGGTTCGATCCCCAGCACCCACATGGTGGCTGAGAACCGTCTTTAACTTCAGTTCCAGGGGAATCCGACACCCGACACCCTCCTCTGACCTCTGCAGCATTGCACCACAGGGGTGTATAAACCTACATGCAGACAGTACATTCATACACATAAAAAATAAATTAAATTAAAAAAAATAAAGGCATGTGCCATTGTGCCTGGCCTCAAAATAATATTTATAAGCACTCTGTGGTCAAAGCATGAAACTACTCATGACCAAAGACAATAGACTCAGGGCTCTCTCCATCCCAAGGCTCTCCCCTAGGGTGCCACTCAAGGATGAGGTCTTTACTATCTCTATATACCTGCAAACCATAACTGTTGCAAAACTCTGTATTAAAAAGCTAACCCTTGCAGAAGACCTAGGTTTGAATCCCAGCACCTACATGGTGGCTAAAAACTGCTGTAACTCCAGTTCTAGGGGATCCAGTGCTCTCTTCTGACCTCCAAAGGCATACATGCAGGCATAACACTCATACACATAAAACAAAAACAAAGAATAAAAAAAGCTAACCCCATCCACAATACATGGATGCTTGTTAGTTTGCATTTTGGGAGTTTGGCCTTTCCTAGCTATAAATATTTGATCAATTAGGACTGCATATTTGCCTAAGGGTTATAATCTTCCATCTCTAACTGCAATAATGCTGAAATTACTTGACAGAATAAAGAACAAATTATTCCTCCATTGCCCAATGGAGTATTTGAATAGTGTTACTCATAAGGGGTTTTGGTGGTTATTTATTTATTTATTTATTTATTTATTTATTTATTTATTTATTTAGTATATGAGTGTCTTGCCTGCGTGTAAGTGCGCCCACATGCATGCAGTACCCAAGGAGACCAGAAGAGTATGTCAGACCCCCTGGAAGTGGAGTTACAGTTGCTATATGGGTGCAGGCAACTGAACCCAGGTCCTCTGTAAAAACAGAAAGTGCTCTTAACCACTGACCCATGTCTCCGGGCCCTACTCATAAGATTTCAAGGATTATTGACATATACCACTGGCTTAAGCTTTCCTATTTACCCATTAAAATTAGGAATATATGGGGGGAGAGCTGGAGAGATGGCTCAGCAGTTAAGAGCATTGGCTGCTCTTACAGCTGAGAGACCTAGGTTGGAATCTCAGCACCCACATGGTGGCTAACAACCATCTGTAACTCCAGTTCCAGGGAGATTCAACACCCTCTTCCGACCTCTACAGGCATTGCAGAACACAGGTGCACTTACATACATGCAGGTAATACTCTCATACATATAAAATAAAAATAATAAAAAATTTTTAATTAGGAATATGTCAGCACTTGGGAGGCAGATGCCTGTGAATCTCTGGGGGTTCAAGGCCAGCCTGGTCTACAGAGGAAGTCCCAGGCCACAGGGAGACCCTGTCTCCAAAAGACCAAAAAAATTAGGAATATGTATTTTGCTGCCCACTTGATTTTTGGTATGATCATGCAATTTTGTTTTGGCCAATGTAGTATGGGCAGAAGGCCAGCATGGTAGCACATCCTTTATTCCTAGCACAGAGCAGGAATGTGAGTTGAAAGCCAGCCTGGTCTACACAGTGAGTCCCAGGCCACAGGGAGACCCTGTCTCCAAAAGACCAAAAAAATTAGGAATATGTATTTTGCTGCCCACTTGATTTTTGGTATGATCATGCAATTTTGTTTTGGCCAATGTAGTATGGGCAGAAGGCCAGCATGGTAGCACATCCTTTATTCCTAGCACAGAGCAGGAATGTGAGTTGAAAGCCAGCCTGGTTTATATAGAAAGTGCCGGGCTACCCGGGGTTACATAGAAGTTCCCTACATCACTTGCAGGCTGAAGCACTTTCCATTTGCCATGGCCACCAGTATTTTTCTGGTGAATGGCTGGTCCATTCTTCGATCCAGGACATAAGACCCAGCATGAAGCAGCAACCAATTCACTATGGACATTTAACCAGAGTGAGAAATGGACTCAGGCTATTCCAAGATGTTTAGATGTGAAGATTGCAACACAGCCTAGCCTAGCCTAGCCTGAGGAAAAGCCTTTATAGCTTTATATTATGGAGACCTGAGGCCTCAATGTAGTTGAAGACATTGGAAGAATGTAGCTCAGAGACACTGAGTTATCACTCTGTACTGAAAAAATAGCATGCCATCAGTAACTACATCATTCAGGGAGCTGAGGCACAAGGATGAATTCAAGACCAGCTTTGGCTATATAACAAGATCCTGGGTTGTTTGTTTGTTTGTTTGCTTTGTATTTTTGAGACAGGTTCTCCCTTTAAGTCCCAGCTGGCCTGGACGTCACTCTTTAGACCAGGCTGGCCTTGAAGTCACAGAGATCCACCGCCTCTGCCTCCAGAGTGTTAGGATTAAAGGCATGTGCCACCATGCCAGACCACAAGATCCTGTTTTTTTTTTTTTTTAAAGGACTGGAGGATGGTGGATAACGACCATCTATAACTCCAGTTCCTGCACCCTCTTCTGACCTCCTCAGGCATTTCATGACACGGGTGTTACATGCATGCAGCATACCATCTCCAGAGTGTGATCTTCCAAATTCCTCATGTAACCGAAACGAATAGAAAGCTTATGTCACAGGAACCAGTGTGCTCCATCTCCCACCTTCATATTCCAAGTCTACTTCTTTGTCTTATTTCAGTACATTTGTTATCTGAGTAATTTACCCTCCCATTTTACAAAACCTTCATACATGACTTTCTTCCCTCACTCAAATGTGTATTTTTTCACATTCTTCAAAGATTTATTTCACTAACTTCAGATCAAATTTCCACAAAACTGTTTTCTAGTCAATTACTATCCTTTCTTGGCTTCTCAAGATGGAAATACCAAAAGATTTGTGGGCTAGGGAGACCACTTTAAGAAGCATTTAAGATGTATTTACTCATCTTCCACAAGGCAACAGAGTCGGGCATCTGACTGTTCAACAAAACAAAGCTTTAATAGCATCCAGGAGGGCAGACAGGCAAACCAGGCTATAGATACTCTTCCACTTGTCAAAATCAGACCAGGGAAAACCTATTCCACACCGATATAGAAGGTGCTGCCACTCATCTCTTCTTTTTCTGTTGCCGCAACATTTTTCTTCTTTTAATTATCATATCATGTAGTTTCTCAAGTCCTTCTTTTAGTCCATCTCCTATGATTGCACAGGTGGGCTGCAAATGCCAAGAAGTGGATGAGCTCAGTTCACCCATTGCTACAATTTCTCAATTTTTTTTAAATAAAATTTTTTTAATTTTTAATTTTATTTTATTTATTTCTTGATGGTGTAGTGAATGTAACTGTCTGCATGTAGGTTGTGCACCCTGTCGAAGTGCACGCGAGGTCAGAAGAAGGGGTGGTCGCGATTCCCCTGGAACGGAGTTCTCCTGAATTGGAGTTTTCTTCCGGTGTCCGCTGCAGCCCGATGCCATGTGGGTGCTGGGGATCGAACCCGGGTTCCCTCTGTAAGAGCTGGTCGCGCTCTCATTAACACCGCTACTCAATCTTCTGTATCCACAGTATGTTCAGGTGCTGCACAGCCGTAGGCCATTTATCATTTCTACAAATTTCTTTGGGAGTAGAGAGGGAGTTCCTCAGGTCTTGTTTTTAGCAACTAAAGCTACAGAAGACTGGACCTTGATATTTCTGTAAATCCTAGTTATTTTTATGAAGTTTTCAGTTTGGCTTCTTCCATCCTCTCGACATCAACAGAGTCCACCACAAACACGAATGCCATCTGTGCATCTGGTGTACGACTTCCACAGTGGCCTTAATTCCTCTTGACACACATACATCCCAGAAGTGAAAAGTGACCTTGGTTTTGGGTTTGCCCAAGGTACCATAATTTTCTCAGTGTTTAAATCCTTTGGTAGGTACGGTATTTACAAATTCATTGAACTGCAACCTGTATAAGACAGTTTGTCTTTCCGGCACAGTCCAATCCCAGAATAACAATGTGAAAGGACTGAAGAGGATGGCAGGCTAGACAGGATGGAAGTCTGGTCTGATAGTCCATTCCCCATTTCCAGCTGCAAATGGTGTCCTGAATTCAAACGTTTCTTTTAAACTGCTTTTAGAATTTCTCTTCTTGCTGATCAAGCTACAAGACTGGCGGGCCCTCCTCCGTCTGCCGCCTCCGTCGTTCTCAGCTGCCGGGGAGGCCGTCCCCCGACAGCGGCTGGCAGGCCTGAACCGGCGGCGGCCGGCGGGGGGGGGGTGGGGGGGGGGGCGAGCGTTCCGCTAACGGTGCTCGCCCGCCTCGCCACCGGCCGCGGCCCCTTCCCAAATGTGTATATTTTTAACAGTTCCTCAAAGTCATTATTTCCAGGCCATTTTTGTTCACAGTCACCTTCTCTGGGGTGGGAATCCATCCGTAAGTCTGGTACTACAATAACTAGGGAGCCTCCTCTGGCATGCACTGTTCTCTACCCCCACCCCAAACTCCACCACCACCAGAGCTGGCTACTGCTGGAATGGAATCCCTGACACTGTAATGCGCGAAAAAGCATAAAAGACACTTTTGATGTGACAGTTCTCTATGTGATCAAAACCACATCCAGAAGAAAGGCTAATAGTTAGGTCTGGAATCACAATAAACAGCAACAACAAAAGGAGAAGCCCCAAATTTTGCCTGTAGGAAGTACTGAAACAATGGGCTAGCTTAATGTATAATTTTAGGGGAGTGACTTTTGGACCAAGGCAATCTGCAAGGAAAACAGCTGTAGTCAGTTCCAAGAAAGGCTAACATCTGTATGTTTTGGGGGTGATGGTAGAAATTTCCAGTGATTTCTGGAAACATTTAGTAATTTCTGTTCTTACATATGTTTTGTGTGTATAAGACAAGTGCTTGCCCCCAATATACTCATTCAGAAAGCCATATCACGGTTGAGTGTGGTAGTGCACCCCTTTAATCCCAGCACTCAGGAGGCAGAGGCAGGAGGATCTCTGTGAGATCAAGGCCAGCCTGGCCTACATAGCGAGTTCCAGGCCAGCTGGGGCTACAGGGAGACCCCACCTCAAAAAGACTAAAACAAACCCCAAAGAATTATATGACACAGTGAGCTTATTTTGTGAAGATTCTACTGATGATGCATGTTATCATAGAAAATTTGGCATCGATATGGTGTCACAGACTTATAACACTCAAGAGGCTGAGGCTGGAGGATTGCCGCAAATTCAAAGTGACCTTGCACCACACAGTCAGTACTGGGCCACCAAGAGCTGGAAGGCAAGATATTGTCTTAAGAACCTCAAAGAGAGCTGGAGAGATGGCTCAGCAAACTAAGAGCACTTGTTGATGGTGCTCAGGTGATCAAAGTGTGCTAAGGTGTCTGTGCTAGATGACAAGCTTAATTAAGCCCATCTCTCAAGCTCTCTCCTTCCATCAGAAGTGGCCCCCTGCCCAATTCGAGGAAGGCTTGAATATAAGAAACATTACAACTTCTGGAGGCTGAGGGGAAGAAAGAAAGGGAAAGTTTCAGACCATGGCACAGCCTAGAGATTTTTAGCCAGTAAGTGGATTATTTTAGTTATACATAGATTTGATATTAGCTGATGCTTTTTCAGTTAGATGCCTCAGTGGCTTTGTCATTCAGACTTAACATTCATTTGGAGTTCATGATCTCACCTTAATTTTCTCTTAATAAAAGTAAACACTATTTAAGAGACAAATAGCAAGTATTATGTTCTGTGCTATTTACGGAGGGTTCAACTTACGGAATTGCATATTCTCCATAATCCTGTGACTATCTTTACTTTTACATGGGTAAGAGAATAAGGATGAAAGACAGAAAGGAGGTAGACATAAACATGATGAAGTTAGGTTAGAAGCTCTCTGTAGGTAACCTATGTGTCTACAGCAGGCTTGAGCAAGATGGGCAAATAGCAGCTGTTCACCATCCGGGAGCCATCTTGCCAAGGTGGTCCACACACCCTTCACTGAGCACAGTGATGCTGGCAGTCCTCTTTCACTGCAGCATGTATCCTCACTACTATCAGTCCTTTCTTAGTGGCAACAATATTTCGTATCATTCCAGGGGCACAGTGTTCCAAAAATGTTGTTTTCTTTGAGACATAAGCATATAGCTTAAGTACATAACAAGATTATTATCACTTATTACACTCAGGGAAAAGGATACAGCCATTGCCAAAGTTAATGTGCTAGTTTATATAATAAGTTGGTTGTACCTATGAATTTAGCTCCAGGTAAGTAGAGTACACACATCAAACGAAATTGAACTGTTGTTATTGGACCCGGTGGACATGTTGGAATCACGACAAAGATGTAATGTTGACATAAAAAGAGGTATCTTTTACCTGAAACCAGACTAACACTTTTAATATTTCTTTTCAAAAGTTATCTTCTGAGTTTCAGAAATAATAGCTCATTGATTTATTTTTTCTAACTTTTATGCCTTGGGGCCATTTCAAGTAGAAGAGTCCATCGAGGGCAAAGAAGGGTTACGGTGTTCAATGTCTGGTTGGTAGCTTTGCCCCAGAGTGACTACAAAATTAACAAGTAACTTGATTATTTTTTTTTTAATTTTTTTTTTAATTTTTATTTTATTTTTTTTATTTCGGTATGTGTATCAATGTTCGGTCTGCATGCAGGTTTTGCCCCCGTGTTTCCGTGCAATTGCCGGAGGTCCAGAAGAGGGTCCTCGGATCCCTGAACTGGAGTATCCTGGAACTGGAGTTTCAGATGGCTCTCGGCCACCATGTGGTGCTGGGGATCGAACCCGGGTCCTCTGCAAGAGGCGGATCCCGGCGCTCTATAAACACACTAGGCCAATCTCCCAGCCCCACAAGTAAATTGATTATTTATAATGACATAGCACAACTGCCTTCTTATGACTTTCCTTTTTTTTTTTTGTTTTGTCCTTTTTTTTTTGAGACAGGGTCTTCCTGTAGTCATGGTTCACCTGGAAACCTAGAACTCACTATAGGGAGTAGGCTGGCCTTGATTTCACAGAGATCCTCCTGCCTCTGCCTCTGCCTCCCAAGTGCTAGGATTAAAGGGGCATGCTACCACTCCCAGTTTAAGACTTTTAAATATATACTATATTTGATTTTAAAATAGAGGTTCCAAGCCGGGCGTGGAGGTGTGCGCCTTTAATACCAGCACTCGGGAGGTAGAGGTAGGCGGATCTCTGTGAGTTCAAGGCCAGCCTGTCTACAGAGTGAGTTCCAGGCAAGCTTGGGTAGAGGGAGATCCGGTCCTAACAAAGAAAAAAAAAAAAAAAAAAAAAAAAAAAAGAATATAGCCATTAAGGAGCTAGAAGATGATGGTTCAGAGTGTAGAGAGCACTGGCTGTTCTTAGAGAGGTCCTGGGGTCGATTTCCAGCACCTTCATGGCAGCTAGCAACCTTCCATCACTCCAGCTCCAGGGGAATCTAGTGCTTTCTTCTGACCTCTGTGGTCAATGCATGACACTGGTACACTTACATACATGCAGGCAATACCCTCATATACATAAAATAAAAAAATAAATAAAAATTTTTATTGAATTTAGTAGTTATTCTGGTGCATTTTGAGGTCCCATGTTCTAAGTTTTCTGTCCAAATGGAGCCAGTGAATGTTTGATATGAAGGAAAAGTGCTTGCTTTTTTTTTCAATTTGTAGTCAACCTGGTAATTGTCCTTAGCACTTGGTGGCTTCTATTAACATTATACCATTTAAACATAGTTACCAATTTAACATACATATGCTTTATCTCTAGAAAGAAGGCATGCCTAAAAAAATAGGAATGAGTTGTTATCATATTGGCCTCCCCTTTGTCTTAGAGCTGCGAAAAATGTTGTTTTAGGATTTGGGAATATGCCAGGAAGCGTTTCCAGAGCGATCAATTAATTTCCAAGAGTCGAGCTTTACATTAAACATCTCCATTCCTGAGACCGGCTTCTTCGCTCGTTTTTCTCTAATATCCTCATATTCTGGACAGTCCTTATCATGCGTTTCCGCATGGTTCTAGCTCCGCATGTACACTCGGAAGGTATTCCTCAAGCACTTGTTCCTTTTTTTTTTTTTTTTTTTTTTGTCTTTTTTGAGACAGGGTCTCTCCTGTCTTTTGCCAGCTGTCTGGAAACTTAGCAGTACCAGCTGGCCTTGACTCACAAAGATTCGCAACTGCCTCTCTCCCAAGTGCGTAAGGATTAAAGGCAAGCCCCACACCTGGCTTTTTTTGTTTTCTAAAGGCGTGAGCCACCATGCCCCGGATATTTTTTTTTTTTTTTTTTTTTTTTTGTTTATTAGTGTACTGTCTGCATGTAGGTTGGTGCACCTGTGTCGTGCAATGCTGCGGAGGTCAGAAGAGGGCATCGGATTTCCCTGGAACTGGAGTTAAAGATGGTTCTCAGCCGCCATGTGGGTGTTGTGAATAGAACCTGGGTCCTCCTCTGCAAGAGCAGTCTGTGCTCTTAACCGCTGAGCCATCTCTCCAGCCCCTACTTTTTTTTGTCTTTTCGAGACAGGGTCTCCCTGTAGCCCCAGCTGTCCTGGAATTCACTCTGTAGACCAGGCTGGCCTTGAACTCACAAAGATCCGACTGCCTCTGCCTCCAAGTGCTAGGATTAAAGGTGTGCACCACCACACCCAGCTATTGTTACTCTAATTTTATGTGTATGAATGTATTGCCTGCATATGTGTAAGTGTACCCTACTTGTGTGGTACAGTGCCCACAGAGGTCAAGACAAGGTGTTGGATCCTCTGGAATTGGAGTTATGAATGGTTGTTAGCTGCCATGTGGGTGCTGGGAGTCAAACCTGGGTCCTCTGCAGACCAGGCTGTACTCTTAACCACTAAGCCATCTCTCCAGCCCTCACTTTTCACTTCTTTGATTGTTTCCTTTGCTGTACAGGAGCTCTTGAGTTTAATAAGGTCCTGTTTGTCAATTGTTGACCTTATTTTGAAATAAGACAACACAGCTGCTTTCTTATTTAGAAAGTCTTTTCTTGGGGCTGGAGAGATGGTCTAGCGGTTAAGAGAGCCGACTGTTCTTGCAGAGGACCTGGGTTCGATCCCCAGCACCCACATGGCGGCTGAGAACCGTCTTTAACTCCAATTCCAGGGGAATCTGACACCCTCTTCTGACCTCCGAGGCTTTGCACAGACCTGCATGCAGACAGTACATTCATACACATAAAAAAAAAAAAGAACATCTTTTCCTACGCCTAATTCTTCTATCATTGTCAGGGTTTAGGGTTTCACATTGAGGTCTTTGATCCTGGAGTAAAGAGCTGAACAGAGACTTCACAAATGAAGAAGTAAAGATGGTTGAGAAACATCTGAAAAAGTGTTCAGCATCGCTAATAATTTAGGAAATGCAAATTAAAACCACCATAAGGTTTCATCTTACACCGGTAAGACTAGCTATGATCCAGAAAACAAAGGATACCAAATGCTGGAGAGGTTGTGGGGAAAGGGGAACACTCATCCACTGCTGATGGGGGTGCAAACTCATGGAAAGCAGTGTGGAGAACTCTCAAGAAACTGAAAATGAGCCTACCACCTGACCCAGTCATACTGCTCGTGGGTATATGCCCATAAGACTCATCCTATCACAGAGATACATGCACATCTATGTTTATTGCAGCTCTCTTCACAATAGTGAACCAACCCAAGTGTCCCTCAACCGACGAGTGGATAGAGAAAATGTGGTACATCTACACAATGGAGTTCTATGCAGTGGTGAAGAAAGATGACATCATGAAATTTGCAAATAAATGGATGGAACTAGAAGATATTATGTTAAGTGAAGTAACACAGTCCCAGAAAAACAAAGGACGAATGGGATCCCTCATCTGTGGATGCTAGCACCAGTACCTAGTTGAAAGACAAGCTGAGCAAAGTTTATGTTATATTTCTTCTTTTTTTAAATATTTTTTAAATTTTATTTATTTATTTTCTATGTGTATGAATGTACTGTCTGCTTGTAGGTTTGTGCACCGGTGTCATGCGATGCCGCGGAGGTCAGAAGAGGGTGTTGGATTCCCCTGGAACTGGAGTTCTCCTGGAATTGGAGTTACAGATGGTTCTCAGCCGTCATGTGGGTGCTGGGGATCGAACCCGGGTCCTCTGCAAGAGCAGTCGGCGCTCTTAACCACTAGGCTATCTCTCCAGCCCCAATGTTATATTTCTTCTTATCTGAAGGCAACTATGCTGTTATAATGTGAATCTCTTAATAGGCTCTAGAATTGACTGACCACTTATTTTCAGACTCAGTAATTGTGGTATATGGGTGGAGGATATATATTCATATTTTAGAGTAATATAAAATTAAAGGGCAAAATGTGAACTCCTAAACATATTTTGGAGTTAGCCTACAGTTTATTTTCAGAGGTCATTTTATTTTGTTTTTGTTTTTGTTTTTCAGAGGTCATTTTAATTTTCGTATATATGTGGCATATATACTGGCATACTTTGGAGCAATACAAATGGAAGGGAACAACAATGACAAAAGGACTGGATCAAAGAACTGAGTGAAACAGTAAACTTCTGCCCAAACAATAAACCTCTGCAGAGAAAAACTTTTAAAAGACTGAGGTCCAGGACAGGGGCTACAGGGAGACCCTGTCTCAAAAAGACCAAAAAAAGAAAAAAAAAAAAAAAAAAACGACGCGCAGGAAAAAAGAGAAAGCACCTGTATGGCACGAATGCATGACTGGGTGGGGTGGGGGCCATGGAAAAGGGAGTGTGTCTAAATTGGACTGAGAAGTATGATATATGAAACACAAAACACCAATAATAAAAATATTTTTTTTTTTCAAAAAAAAAGAATTGGGCTGGAGAGATGGCTCAGGGGTTAAAGCGCCAACTGCCTTGCTGCAGAGGACCTGGGTTTGATTCCAGCACTCACATGGCGGCTAAAGAAACCATCTTTAAGCTTGGTGTGGTGGCACACACCTTTGATCCTAGCACTCCAGAGGCAGAGGCAGAGGCAGGCAGATCTCTGTGAGTTCAAGGCCAGCCTGGTCTACAGAGAGAGTTCCAGGACAGCTGGGGCTACAGGGAGACCCAGTCTTGAAAAAAAAAAAAAAAAAGAATTCAGCCTTTGTGTGACTCATGTTTTTTCATTTCCATTTCATCATCAAGTAGCTAAAATCATTAAACTGTAAATATTTTGTTGCTTGGCCTGCATATTCTGGAACTTTGTTCCTATGCTATATATTCAGTGAATTTTCATGTAAAGTTAATGTTTGTCCAATTTTAACTAATAACAGTTTTTGGACGTGTTTTTGGCTTTATTTTTTATTTATTTATTTTTTTGGTTTCGTTTTTGGGGTTTTTAAATTTATTTTTTGGTGGTGCATATGTGAACTCAATTTCCTGTGTATTGAAGTAGCAAGAACCACCTTTGCATTCCAAAATAATCTAATATGTGTCATTCCTTTGAGACAGTGATCGTGAAACTTGGGTTTTCTTTTTTAATTCCATTGATCATTGAGAATTTGTGCAATAGGAATTAGACAGAACTAGTCAGAATATATTTGTTGCATTGATCCATTTGGGAAAAGTGATTTTTAAAATAATTGTTCTAGAGAAAGGGATTTTGTACCCTGAAATTCCCCCCCCCTTTCTTTTCCTTTTGTTTAAAACTATACATAAGGGCTGGAGAGATGGGTCAGTGGTTAAGAGCATTGGGTGTTCCTACAGAAGACCTGGGTTAGAATCCCAGCACCCACCTGGCAGCTAACAACTGTCTGTAACTGTAAAACATAAAATAAAATAAAGGAAGACCAAAATTAGCATCAGTTCAGCTGCCTCTATAGTCTTCCTAAAGCAGCTGTTAGTGTCTTTTTCCTCAGTGTGAGAGAGCTCCTCGTTGCTAGTTGACCCAGGTGTAAACTCCTCAGCCTAGTAAAATCCCATGTACTTGTCTATTCTGGGATGGGCATTGTGCTAGATAGGAAAGATTGAACGAAGACTACAACAGACAAGATTCCCCATCGCATTGGGACAGAGAGAAGGAAGTGAACATTCACATGATAAATATATAACCAGTGGCAAGTAGGCCGACAGTCATGAACAGAGTGTGGTAGATGATGGAATCACAGGGGAGAGTCTACTTAGCATCCTGGACTAGATGGGAGACTAAAAAGGGCGGGAAGACAGCTTGGGGAAAATAGAAAAGGCGTCTCTGGTTGTCTAGGTAGCAGATGGACTACACACAAAGAGGAAGGGGAAAGGTCGTAGTGAAGACAGAGTTGTGTGACAGACATGACGGACAGGCTAATGGTCTGAGGAGAGCAGGGATTAAGGAAAGGGTCCACCTGAAGACTGTGCCCAGCTTTGTGGTTTAAACAAACTGGGCAGATGGCCATGCCAATTACTGAGTAGAAATACAGAAGAATAAAAGGGTGAGAACTGAAATCAAGGGCTTCATTTTTTTGTCTCATAAGGAGGGGAACAGCCCCAAGCTCACAACAGCACAAACGGCCATTAAGGAGCAGCCTCCCTGTGACCCTTTCTTTCGCATAAGCCAGGCTCTCTTGAAGAGAACTCCCCATCTTGCCCCTTCCTCCCCCATCAGCAGCCACAGGCTGATCCCCATCCCACCTGGGAACCCATCTACACCGACTGTGCCCTCATTGGGTTTACTTTCTGCTGCCCATGGGAGGCCTTCAGCCTGCAGAGCAAAAAGAAGTATGACCAACTGAAGCCTCTCCCCCATAGCCTGAGCAGAGGGGACACTGAAAGGTTTCTTCCACGGAGACCCCATCCTGCAAGGCCACACTGTCCAGAGAAGACCTGTGGGATCAGAGGGAAGGAGCGCCCCTTCCTCCATCATTCCAAGGGTACCGTCCCACTAAGCTGTGCCTTGGGAACGATCTCATCTGAAGGGGGCGTGTACATTGCCCATAAACAAGAACATTTTTCCTGCTAAAATCTGGAGAATAACAATGATGTGTGATGCTATACACATTTTGTTTTGTATGGCTTTCATTCACTGTTACAATAGTGCGTTCCCAGCACTTGGTCTAGTTCAGAATCACAAGTTGCTTATTTGTTGTGCATTTTTAGTCTCCTTCAATAACATCCTTGAGGTTTTTTTTCCTTTGCTTTCATGACCTTGATCATTTTAAAACTACAGTTTAATGTTTTCTCATGATTAGATTCAGCCACTGTGTCTCAAGCTGAATTGGGTTTTTTTGTTGTTTTTTTTTTTTCTTTTTTGTTTCTCTCTATGTAGACCAAGCTGGCCTTGAACTCAGAGAGATCCACCTGCCTCTGCCTCTGGAATACTGAATTAAAAGTGTGCACCACCATGCTCAGCTCCACCAAGCTTCTTGATTGTGTGTTAATTTTTTCCTTTTGTAATAAATGGCATTTAGTGGTAAAGGACTTAGACCCTGTGAATTTGTCATTCATGTTTTTTTATATTTCTTGGTATCACTTTATATAAATGTGGAGTTATAATTACAAATTACCCAATTGGTGAACTACTATCAATGGCTACTTCATGGTCTTTGTTTATTTTGATGCTCAGACTGTCCTTGCTCTGGCCAGCAGGAATATCTGAGGCTGGTTTAAGTGTCCTCCTTGAGCACTGTCTTCCTTTCTAGCCCAACATCTTTAGACTCATCTTTATTTATTTATGGTACTGGGTGGGGATTTCTTTCTTTCTTTCTTTCTTTCTTTCTTTCTTTCTTTCTTTCTTTCTTCTTTCTTTCTTTTCTTTCTTTCTTTCTTCTTTCTTTTTCTGGTACTGAGGATTGAACCTAGGGTCTCATGCATGCTCCGCAAGCATTCTACTGAGCTATATCCATCCTCACACTCCTTTTAGATTTTGAGACAAAGTCTCACTCTGTAGTCCAGGCAGCCTTGAACTTGCAATCGTTGCTTTAGCCCCCTAGTAGGGGCTAAAGCAAGTAGGCAGACCAAGCACTTTTCTTTTCTCAACTTACAGTGAACAGAGCTTGGAAATATATGGGGTATGTGAACAATCTCGCAATCCTTTTCCAGTTCTCTAGGTTTGTTACACACACGTACATTGTATTGCTAGAAAACCTTGAGTTCACAGATACTAATTCCGACCTAGCACAGTCCTCACACCAGTTTTCCCTCTAGTTGAATTTTAAACTCTTCAGGAGCAGAAACTTTGCTCTCATTACCCTAAATACATGTGCATACATGCCCTTAGACATGTCACTCTCTCTCCATTTAGACTCCGTGCCAGAACTCTGTAGGAACACCTTCACCCCACTTGGACTCTGATGCCATGTACCAGAGTCCCCAAAATGTGTGCATCCCTGAGTCAGGTCTGAACACTCCTACCAGCTCCTGGCTACTTGCCTTGTTTGCCACCCCCCACTCCACTCCCATTTCCATCCTCCCACCCCGTCCTACTTCCCAATGATTTGTATACCTGATTACTCAAGGAACAGAAAGGAAAACTGTAGCCACTCTATTGTTATTTTATTTTTAAATTAGCATACAAGGTATTAGATATCATTATGGCCTTTCCAAACAAAGTGTATTTTAATACCTCTCACCTCCTCTACCCCTATACTACCCCATGCCCTCTTTAAGGCCCATTCCCTCAAGTCTCTTTGAAACTACTTGGTCCTGTTTCTTCTTGGCCATTCAGAACTTGATAGTTATTTCAGCTGTGTATGAACCTTAAATGGTGTGTTGCCCTTAAACTGTGCCTTCCCATAAACTGGGTCTGCACTGACAGGTTCTGCTTTCTTCATGTCCATCATTCTCTCGGCCTTCAGCCTGGAGTTGGGGAAGACTGCAAGTGGCTGGTTCCTCCTTTAGGGCCTCTGGCTGAAGCTCTGCTTGGAGAGGGAAACAGTTCTGCTGGGGCCATGGCCTTGCCTGATAGTCGGCTGTTGGCCCAGGCCGGCTCTATCAGTCATTTGCACACAGATGCCCTTTAGGGGGAGGGGAAGAGCACTTGGCTGTGGGGCCCCAGGCTTTAGTTGTGCTGCTGACTTCCAGCATCTTGGAAGACAGTTCCCAGCCAGCCAGGCCTTCAAACAGGTTTATCGGGGAATGATTTCAAAAAGTTAATCACATAAGATTTAATGCCTCTAAAGGAAAGAGCACAGGACTAACAGTTATTACAGGCTAGCTGCACTCTTTTGCCGTCATGGAAGACTCATTTGTATCTTTGGGTAATTTCACAATACGCAGTGCAGGGCTCACTGGGGGCAGTTTTCCATCACAGAAGATGATGAGGAATGTCCTTCCAGGCCCTTCCTCGTCTGGCCAGCTTCTTCGGTAACCAGGCTCCTTCTACTGGCTTTTCGTGTTTAAGGCTTCGTCCCTTCAGAAATCAATTTATTCATACAAGTGAGACAATTGTAGACAAACTGAGCTCGACAAAATAAATTCAGTCATGCTGCCTTGAGGCTTCAATTCCTTTAAGGCAACCCACATTTCCTGTCTTCTCGCCCTCGTCCTAAGAAATCATTTGCGTCAACACATCGCCACCTACCGGCCGGTGCAATCAATCGCATGTTCATTCGCCTTGTACCATGTTCTTGACAGCCTGTGCATTTCACACATTCATTCCGAACCCATTCAACTGTGCTGCGGATGTGCTGGGCACTAGAAAGCATCATCGCTGTCCTGTCTAGTGCGGTAGTTCTTAAACTTGGCAAAAGTCAGAGTAATTTCAGGATGAAAAAATTCAGGCGTTTAGGTTCCACTCTACAAAGATTGCAAGTAAATGGGCTAGGTGCCTGCGTTAAAATTTTTATTTTATTTATTTATGGGTATGAATGTTTTGCCTGTTTGTATGTAAATGCACCGGTGTCATACAATATCGACGGAGGCCAGAAAAAGGTGTCGGATCCCCTGTGTTAGCTGCCATGTTGGTGCTGGGAACTAGGGTCTTTGCAAGAACAGAAATTGCTATTAACCACTGAACCATCTCTCCTGTCCTGGAGCCTGTATTTTAAACAGACTCCCTAGGAAATTCTGGAAAACAGAAAATCCACGAGTGCCCTCCTGCTTTTAAAATGAGAACTCTTTAAAGCCGGGCATGGTGACGCACTCCTTTAATCCTAGCACTCAAGAGGCAGAGGCAGGCGGATCTTTGTGAGTTCAAGGCCAGCCTGGTCTACAGAGCGAGTTCCAGGCCAGCTGGGGCTATAGGGAGACCCTGTCTCAAAAAAACAAAAACAAAACAAAACAAACAAACAAAAAAGACAGAGCATGTGGTTTTAATTTTCTTCCCTGGCCTGTTGTAAGTTCTAAGCCTAGTTCTCAGATTCCCAGCACAGAATCTCCAGCAGAGCAAGAAGACACCACTACAGGATGGACAGGCTACTACTTGCCACAACCTATAGACAGGCTTCCCTAGAGACAGATGAAGGAATGGCATGGACGAAGGCCTCCAAGAAGTTAAGACCAGGCAGATCACAGTTGCTGCGGTGGGAGGAGGGACGTTTTTTTGTTTTTGTTTTTTTCTTGGTTGCCTTCATTCTTGTTTCAGCACTCCGTTACGATAGTAGAACCAACTCTTTCTGGTTTCACCATAGACTGAAGACCAACAGCTCTCCAGAAATCCTCCAGGCCTTCAAAGGCATGATTGGGGCTGCTGAGACATCCAGACTTTTGAACTAAGCAACCACAGTATTCTCTGCCTCTCCAGGGTGATGCAGCCATTGTGGGAGTACTCAGACCCTGTCCTATAAGTCAATCCAATAAATCTTACAGATATATACATGTTCATTTTATGTTCTGTGCCTTTAGCGAAAGAACCCTAATACAGGTTATGGAAGAGGGAAATGTGTGAAGGCAACAGGGCACAGGACTGGGACTCTCTGGGTCCTTCCAGTAGTGGGGGCCAGGGAGGTTATAGCTAATGAGAGTGTGCACAGACCCAGGCTCACGTTTTCTTCTTCTCAGAAAACAAAGGGCCTGGAGTACCAAGCTAGCAAACCCAGGGGTCACAGCAGCTTTTTACAATGGCACGGCCAGATTAGACATCAGAGCCCTGGGTGGAGGAAGCTCAGAGAGTTAGGGGGCCAGGCAGATCTGGGACATGAGGAGCTACAGACAGTGAACCCCAGGGATGGATAAGTGGGGCCAGGGCCAGGGAGAGGGGCCTCAGGGCCTCTTGTGTTCAGACAGGGCACAGGGGCAGGTAGGAGGATGGGGATGTAAAAGGGAATCAGGAAATCCACAGTGTTCCTGTATAATTGTCACTGCACTCCTGAGTCAGTTGCTGTGTGATCAGAATTCTTCCTTTACCTCACTGTCTTGGTTATCTCATCTGTAAAATATAAATTCTAATACTATCTCCCTCACAGGGTTGTATTAAACGAGCTTGTTCAGAGTACTTGTTTAAAGTGCCCATGACACAGACTTGATAAATGTCACCTATTATCTCATGACTTTAATATTCGATAGTGTTTATTATGATGTTAACTTCCTGTTACTAGCTGCTCACACTCTTCCCCTCCCTCCGTGTTTTGGGTTGTTGCTTCCATGGTCTTTGCAAGCCTCCCACCAGTACAGCCACTGTGCTCCCCTGTTAGGCCCTGGGCTCCCATTAGTATTCTTGCTCTGCTTTGCTTTGAATGTGAGAAACAGGTATAAATACTGCAGGTCCCTTTCCCAGCATCCGATCCTTTAATCCCCTCACAGATGCTCCTCAATTGTCTCGCACAATCATCAACAATACACAAATATGCAAAATTACTTTCTGGAGAAAATTTTAGGTGATTCAGAGACTCTATTGTCTATCTGCTAGGCTTTTTGTAAGAAGAGACTGGCTAGGTGTTTTAGATTTGACAATACATAAGGTCTTCTCAGTGTCTGTTAAGAACAGTCATTTTACATAACACTATTGACAACAGCCAAGATATAGAGTCAGCCTCAGTGTTCATCAGTGTGTGAGTAGATAAAGAAAATATGGTTTGTGCTTGTGTTTGAGGATCTGACAAGCTGCTACCCAAAATAAAGCTCATTTCATTGATTATGCTTGCTCAGGGTCTCCCAACTTGGACCACTGAGGCCACTCGGGACATCTATGTCCATGAAGAGAGAGCTGCACTGAGGAAAATGGCAGGTGCTCAGCCCACCTCTCCCCATACTCTCCCTTCCCCTGACTCAACTCTACTCATGGCCCTGACCTTCTAAGTTAGCCCTAGCCATTGTCCAACACACTGCTGCTAAGGTCTCTAAAACACCAAGAGATAAAAGCTGTACACAGTTCATGAAAAAAGAAATGAAATGAATGAGCGCTTGAAGTTAGGGATGTAGCTCAGTTGGCAGAGTCTAGTGTGCATGAGCCCCTAGCTCATTCCCCAGCACATCAGAACTGGGCATGTGGCACATGGCTGCAGTCTTAACAGTGAGAATTAGAGGGGAGGGGGATCAGATGTTCAAGATGATTCTCTGCTACGTACAAAGCCTGCTCCTGGCTTCTGACATATGATTAAATTTAGCCTCATTGAGTCATTATAGAATGACTTTTGCATCCAACTCATGTAGTACAGGTAGAGCTGCTGTAGAGTTACTATTGGCTGCGGTGGGACCATTTATGCTCTGGAAACTGGAAGATGCTACAAACTGGTCCTGCCAGGAACATATCACTGGACATTAACCCTTTGTCTCTGAAAAACATTGGAAATTTTTCCTTTGGTTTTTCTGTCTTTTGATTTTACTTACGATGTGTTTTGCTATACAAAATTAATATTGTTTTGTTGCTTTATATACTTCTAATTTTGACATTTCTGCATTTCCCCCTTGAATTTCTAAGGAATTCCATCACCTTTTCTTCTATTATTTATGTAGAGTTTTATTTTAAAGAGAGGCCAGGTGTGGTGATGCATCTTTAATCCCAGCACTCTGAGACTGAGGCAGGCTGATCTCTGTGAGATGGAGGCGAGCTGGGGCTACAGGGAAACTTTGTCTCCAAAAAAAAAAAAAAGCTAAGCATGGTCAGGTCAGGTGCTGCCAGCACTGTGGGGTGGAGACCTGAGTACTGCTGGGGCTGCACACAGCCTCATGCTAGGGTCAGGAAGGCAGGACACTCAATGTCTGTTTTAGATTCTGCACATGCTTGTGTGCACGTATATCCCCCCCCATGTTGAGAAATTTGTGATCTAGAGCATTTGCCAAGCATGCGAAAGGCACCAGATTCAACCCTCAGCACAACAAACAAACAAAAACAAAAGAAAAAAAAATACATGGTCTTTGACTCACCGGAATTCATTTTATAATGAAGAGTTTAAGACTGCTTCCTTCTCTCTTAGTGACCCTTAAGTCTTTACCCTTTAACTTTTTTTTCTATTGCTATAGGAAGCTACCTTTAGTGCTTATCTAATTTCTAGATTCACTTGTTTCTTCTTGAATCTCTTGTTCTTTTACTCATGTGCTTTGAATTTTTATCCCCTCAAAAATTCATGTCAAATTTTAGTTGCTTTTCCTTTTTTTTTTTTTTTTTTTGTTTTTGAAGACAGGGTCTTCCTTTAGTCCCAGCTGGCCTGGAACTCTCTCTGTAAATCAGGATGGCCTTGAACTCACAGAGATCCACCTGCTTCTGCCTCCCAAGGGCTGGGATTCAAGGTGTGTGCCATCACACCCGGCTGGCTCATTTCATTTTTTTTTTGTATGTGTATGAATGTACTGTCTGCATGTAGGTTTGCGCACCCACGTCGTGCAATGCCACAGAGGCGTTGGATTCCCCTGGAACTGGAGTTAAAGATGGTTCTTAGATGCCATGTGGGTGCTGGGGATCGAACCCGGGTCCTCTGCAAGAGCGATCGTCACTCTTAATCGCTAGGCCATCTCTCCAGCCCCCGTATTTTAATACAGAGTCTTGCTCTGCAATCCAGACTGGCTTCCAGATCTGCCCACTACAGCCTCTTTCTGCTGGGATGGCAGGCTTTGTAAAGAGTCAACTTTGGAGGCCATCAAAGCTTGGCACTCCTGGTTGGGCTCAACATTCCCCGGTGGGCTTAGTGACTTTTTTTTAAATTTTGTCTTTTTGAGACAGGGTCTCCCTGTAGCCCCAGCTGTCCTGGAACTCATTATGTAGATCAGGCTGGCCTTGAACTCACCACCTGCCTCTGCCTCCCAAGTGCTGAGATTAAAGGCATGTGACTTTTTAAGAGGGCTTTGGGGTGTGGATTCTCTCCCCATCTCTTTCACTTTTTTTCCATTTCTCACTCTCATTCTCTCTCTCCTTCTCCTCTCTTCCTGTCTCCCTGTCTTTCTATCCCCACCCCCACACACCTTCCAGTTTCCACCAGCATGTACTTTGACCTCGGACTTCACAACTTCCAGAACTGAGTCACTAAATTCCTCTGAATTATAAGTGCCCAGTCTCAGATACTGTGCAACAGCAGCACAAAATGGGTTAAGGTGGAGAGGGTTACCCAGTAACACACTGGACACATTCGGCTTTGGAATTAAAACAAGCCTCTTTTGCTCATTATGTTTTATCTCAGCAATAGAAAAATAACTAATACAGCTTCCTTGGTAAAGTGCTTGCCTTGTAAGTATCAGAATATCTGAATCTCCTGGACATGGTGGCACACGCCTTTAATCCCAGCACTCAGGAGGCAGAGACAGGTGGATCTCTGAGTTCAAGGCCAGCCTGGTCTACCTAGTAAGCTCCAGGACAGCTGGGACTAAAGGGAGACCCTGTCTCAAAAAGACGAGAGAGAGATAGAGAGAGAGAGAGAGAGAGAGAGAGAGAGAGAGAGAGAGAGAATCTGAGTTGGATCCCCAGAGCACATAGAAAGCTGGGCATGTTGGGGATGGGTCAAGGTGGTGGGGGAGAAAGAGGTAAGGGCGGGCTAACCAGAATTGAGGCTGTATGAAAAGCCTTAGGGAAACCCACTATTTTGTAAGCTAAAAATTGTAATTTTTAAAAAGAAGTTTGAAGCCGGGTGTGGTGGCGCACGCCTTTAATCCTAGTGCTCGGGAGGCAGAGGCAGGTGGATCTTTGTGAGTTCAAGGCCAGCCTGGTCTACAGAGTGAGTTCCAGCACAGCTGGGGCTACAGGGAGACCCTGTCTCAAAAAGACCAAAAAAATAAAAATAAAATAAAGAAATTTGAACAAAATTACCCTGTGTGGGTGGACATTGCTTCCCCTAGAAGATACGGGTTATTATACAAAAATCTCAGTGCCAGGAATGCGACACTTCCATTAATATTTGGTCAAGCAGGCCCTAGGGGCCCCCAAACAACACAAGATAGTGCCGTTGCTCTTGACTGTCCACCGTAAGTCGATGGCAAGAAGATACCACATACTTTGGAAGCAGGACATAGAGAACTCAAGTTGGAACGGATCTGGAAGTTCCAGTTTTCACAGTGCTGGAAGGTGCCATGCAAGCCCTTAGGGGTGTGACGGCTAACCTTGGCTGCAACTTCACACACCTGGGAAGAGGGAACCTCAGTGAGGAATTTTCCCCTCAGGTTGGCTGTGGACATATCTCTGGGGCCTTTTCTTTTTTTTTTTTTCTTTCCTTTCCTTTCCCTGTCTTTTGTTTTTTTGAGACAAGGTCTCCCTGTAGCCCCAGCACAGAATTCACTATGTAGACCAGGCTAGCCTCCTTCTCACAGACATCCACCTGCCTCTGCCTCCCAAGTGCTGGGATTAAAGGTGTGTGCCACCATGTCCAGCTTTCTGGAGCATTTTCTTTGTTGATAATTGATGTGGGCAGTGTCATCCCTGGAGAGGCGGGCCTGGAATGTCCAAGAAAGATAGCCAAGCAAGCCAAGGGAAGCAAGCCGATAAGTGGTATTCCTCTATGGTTTCTGCTTCCAGGTTCCTGTCTTGAGTTCTTGTTTTGGCTTCCCCCAGTCATGGACTATAATCTGTAAACTGAAATAAATCCTTTTCTCTCAAAGTTGCTTTTGGTCATGGTATTGATCACAGCCTCAGAAACCAATCTAGTACAAGGGGCAAAAAGCAGAGCCCTGACTGAATATCACAATACGGACCTGTCAGGCAAGATGCTCCCAACTGATACAACAGTTGTTGGCATGATTGTTGTGGGGCAACCAACCCCTTGATTGGATTCAAGGCCGCCTCCACAGGAGGAGATTCCTTCCTGGTCCTATAAACCTGGTCAAAAGCCAATGGCTGGGGACATTATTGGCCCTGTGGTGGGGGAGACCTACTACTATTATTTTGCTCAAATGGACATGTCATACTACTTTCCTTATGCTTGTACTAATAAATTAATGCTGTTCTTGACCTTGGTCAAGAAACTTCTTTTTGCAATGAATAGCAGTTAAGACAGATACTCATAACTGGTCAGAGTGCTGTGAATAAGTGACTGTTGAATATTCAGCCCTAAATAAGACATGAATATTAACATTCTCCTCAAGGCTCAATGAACATCACAGAAGAGGAGGCAGAAATAATGTAAGAGCTAGAGGGTGGAGAATAGTGATGTGAAGTGCTGTCTTCTGGACATGACAAGGCCACTGAACTCTGGAACTCACAGCAGCTGTATAAGACCTTCACATAAGATCTGCATACGCACAATGAAGTCAGTCAACATTCTAGCATATATGGGGCCCCCACCCCTAGCTGAGGAGCTACTGACAACTGATGGCTGCTAGGGGAAAGGGAGTCATTTTTCTTCGAGGACATGTCCACTGGTAAGCTGCCCATGCTCTGGCGGATGGCCCCTGCCCATGAGCATGCAAACAACACCAATTGGACTCAGTAAGTTATATACATTTTGTTTTACTTTTTCTGTCTTTTCAAGACAGGGTCTCCCTATAGCCCCAGCTGTCCTGGAACTCACTATGTAGACCAGGCTGGCCTTGACATTTTATTTTTTTAATTATTTTTTTTATGTGTATGAATGTACTGTCTGCATGTAGATTTGTGCACACGTGTTGCACAATGCCACAGAGGTCAGAAGAGGGCATCAGATTCCCCTGGAACTGGAGTTAAAGACATTTCTCAGCCACCATGTGGATGCTGGGGATCAAACCCAGGTCCTCTGCAAGAGCAGTTGGTGCTCTTAAAGGCTAGGCCATCTCTCCAGCCATTGCCTTGACATTTTATTTATTTATTTTTATTTAATTTTATTTATTTCTGTATGTATATGAATGTACTGTCTGCATGCAAGCCTGTGCACCCGTGTCGTGCAATGCCGCGGAGGTCAGAAGAGGGTGTCAGATTCCCCTGGAACTGGAGTTCTCCTGGAATTGGAGTTTCAGATGGTTTTCGGCCGCCATGTGGGTGCTGGGGATCGAACCCGGGTCCTCTGTACGAGCAGTCAGTGCTCTTAACCGCTAGGCCATCTCTCCAGCCCCTGCCTTGACATTTTAAAAAGACAACATTAAAATGGGAAGGGGCATGTCGTGGGGATTTTAAGGGGAGTGGGGAAAGGGGATCTGGGGTAGATATGATCAAGGTTTTATATGTGTGAAATTGTTAAAACATAAGTTAAAAATATTATTTAAAATTTATTTTTATTTTATGCGCATGAGTGTTTTGCCTGCATGTATGTAAGTGCACCACATGTGTATAATGTCCACAGAGGCCAGAAGAGGGCATCAAATCCCATGGAACTGGAGTTAGGGACAGTTGTTAGTGGATATGTGGGTGCTGGGAACCTAACCCAGGTCCTCTGTAAGAGCAGCCAGTATTCTTAATCTGAGCCATCTCTCCAGGTGGTACACACCTTTAATTGTAGCACTTGGGAGGCAGAGGTAGGAGGATCTCTGTGAGTTCAAGACCAGCCTGGTCTACAGAGTGAGTTCCAGGACAGCTGGGGCTAAAGGGAGACCCTGTCTCAAAAAGACAAAAAAAAAAAAAGTCCTTAAAAAAAAAAGTCAGGGCTGGAGAGATGGCTCAGGGGTTAAGAGCACTGACTCCTCTTGCAGAGGACCAGGGTTTGATTCCCAGCACCCACATGGTGGATAAGATCCATCTTAGACTAGGCATGGTGGTGCACACCTTTAGTCCCAGCATGCTGGAGGCAGAGGCAAGCAGATCTTTATGAGTTCCAGGCCATCTGGGACTACAAGGAAACTCTGTCTCAAAAAGACCCCTCATATATATATATATATATGGTCCCTTGTAGGTTCTGGGTTTTCTGGGCCACTACAGTGGCAATGAGCTTCAAGCTGCAGTGGCAGTATCACTTCCTGGCCGCCATTACAGTCCAGCCAAACACAGACACTCGGTAGAAGCGGCTGGGCCCTGTGCCCTCAGATCTGGTCCTTCTGCTGCTCACACAAACGTTCCAGCACAATGTCATGGACAGGAGAGCCTGCTCTTCAGCAACATCGAGCTGCAGCAGAAACTGGCATAGAATCAATCGAGCTTGTGTTAGAGGAAGAAAGGGAACCTCCCCAGTGGTTGGATAAGAATAAGTATAGCTCCTAGATCATGTGGCAGAGGCCAGAAGAATGAGAGAAACACATCAATGGGTTTCCTGGAGTGGCCAGAGGAACTCCGTGTTTACCCTGTACGAACTGACCAGTGGGGAAGACACAGAGGATGAAGAATTCCACCCGTTGGATGAGGCCGGCTTCGTGGGCTTGGCAAGCCCCACAGCAGAGCACAAGGCTGAGATTCCCACCATGAGCGACTGCCATGTGGTTCTTCTAGCAGAGCTCTTCTAGCAGAGACCTGTCTCCCTTTACTTCTTACCTCCCACCTTTCTGAGGAGACAGACTTGGTCTCCCCACACACTGGATCTGTCAACTCCCGAGACTCAAAGGGTCAAGTCCCCAAATCTGCGGCCTAAGGCCACGTTTTCCATTTGACCCATTATGTCTGTTCCTGGGATAGGGTAAGCCCAGGGTGCCAGGGAGAAAGGATGTGCTGCTTTTTGCCCTAACCTCCTCTCCTATGCTAGACTGTAACCGAGCCAGGCTCTAGACCTGACGTTTTACCCGGGTTCTCACACATAACTACATGCCCACATGCTTCCACCAAGCTCCTCTCTTCTCCCCACCGCCACCCCTTCAGCTGCTGTTGCCTCCCTTCTCATGCTGATGCTGGATCCTTTCTGGATGGGAGAAACCCTGGCTGCAGACAGCGTTCCAGGCACTGTGAAGATAGGAAGCCCCACAGGGGACCTGGCAGTGACAGAGGGACCCACACTAATTTATGATATTAATATATATATATATGAAATCATTAAAAATAAAAACAATGAATAGGAGCTATGAAAACATTAGGAAGCCTGTAAAATAAGATAGTATGGCCATGTGTGACTCCATTTTGTGCAGCTATAACAGACACTTGAGACTAGGTCATTTATAATGAGAAGAAATCCATTCCCTCACAGATCTGGAGCTTGGGAGCTTCCAGGGCAAGATGGCATCATCCAGAAGGGCCTTCCTTTTGGGTCTTGACCTGGTGAAACAGGCTGCCAGAAGGAGTCTACACAGCAAATCCCTTTTATAAGACACTATATTCACCCAGAGAGTAGAGTCCCACAGTCTAACCACTTCCCAATGTCATCACAATGGCAATTAAATTTCAACATTCATTTTGTGGGAGAGAACCATGCAAACCACAGAATTCTACCCCAGCACACTTCCAACAAATCTGTTCTTCTTACATGCAAAATACATTCCTTCCATCTAAGTAGTTCCAAAAGCCTTAACTAATTTCAACATCAACTTTCCCTCCAGCTATGAACCTATAGAATCCAATAATTTACATGCTTTCAGTGTTGACACAGGCATGAAATAGCCATTCTCCTTCCAGAGAGAAAACAAGAAAGGGGTAATAGGTCCCAAGTAAATCCAAAAGCCCATAGGGCAAGGTACACGAGAACTCCCGCCCCACTGTCCCAGGCTCCTGATGGCCACTCTGACCCCTTTGCTGGTGCGGCCCATACACCTCTCACAGGTCAAAACCAGGACTGTGACTCTCCTGGGCTGTTGTTGCACATTGGTGCTCTATAACTCCAAGGTCTCCTGGTTCAACACCCTGGCTGCCCTGAATATTGCCCTGGAGGAGGCTCTAGTCAGTGATGCTGAGGTAAGAGAGAAAGACAGAGGATGTGAGGGGTCAGGAGAAAGCTTCTCTAGAATCTGGTTTATGTTTCTCACTAAGGGTCAAGAACACAACTGACTAAATCAGGAAAGATTGCCTACACAGATCGTTTTCCTTAGAGATAACGCCAACAAGAATGTTCAGAAAAACAAATGGACTGTGATTGCTTAATCCCCAAATACTGTGACCTTTGAGTTTAATTTTATCAGCCTTCTCCTCTGATCCTTAATCTAAAAATCCACCTCATAAACCACCTTCGGATTGCATATACTAAGGAAATTCTTTAAGATAAAAGAAATATGTAAACTAGTTCATTTTTAACTTAATTTTAAAACTTTATTAAATTTTAAAACTACTTAATCTTTGGTCGGTGTGGTGGCATACACCTTTAACCTAGCACTTGGGAGGCAGAGGCAAGAGAATTTCTGTGAGTTCAAGGCCAGCCTGCTACATAGTGAGTTCCAGGACAGCCGAAGCTACAGGGAGACCCTGTCTCAAAAAGACCAACCCCCCCCCAAAAAAAAACCCTAATCTTTGAACCTAGTTGTAAACTGGTTATAAATTACATCTTTTGGGCAATATATCTTCAAAAGCTATAAAAACATCAGGGAGAGGGAAAGGGAGGACGGGAAGGAGGGAGGGAGGGAAGGAGAGAGAGACAGAAAGAGAGAGCACTAGCCACACCTCCTGTGTTGTAAATTCAAAATGTGCACTATCATTACTTAATTAACCCAACTCTACTCTGTACAGACTCCTCTTGAAATTCTTTTCTGGGAGCTAGCAAGATGACTCAGTGGATAAAGACCAAGAGCCTCAGAACTTGATTTCAGACCTCTAAACTTAGTCTTAGTGAGTTTATATTGTCTCATGAGTTTAAATATGTTGTCAGCTTCCAAATTGCTATCTCCACATAGGTTTCTATCATGTGTTCAAGATTAACACAAAATGGGGGTTGGGGGGGAGCAGCAGCAGCAATGTGGTACTGTGTGCTGTGTATGTTTGATTAAAAGAACATGTGCTTCGAGCCAGGTTTGGTGGCCCACGCCTTTAATCCCAGCAGAGGCAGGTTATCTTTGTGAGTTCAAGGCCAGCCTGGTCTACGTTGGGAGCTCTAGGCCAGCTGGGGCTACAGGGAGACCATTTCTCAAAAAGACAAAAAAAAAAAAAAAGAGAACATGTGCTTCGAGGAGTGTGGCAGTGCACCCCTTTATTCCCAGCGCTCAGATGGATCTCTGTTAGTTCAAGGCCAGCCTGGCCTGCACACTGAGTTCCAGGCCAGCTGGGGATACAGGGAGACCCTGTCTGAAAAAGACAAAACAAACAAGTGCTTCAATATGGGGAAGTCATGACTAGGATTGCACAGGCCTAAGAGATCCAAACCAAATCTTGGAAAGGAAAAAATAAAAATAAATTCTGGAATGTTAGATCAAAATTGGAAGTAAAATTGTGAACTCATACTTTTCAACAATGCATAGGGAGAGGTCAGGAGAGGTAGCACATACCTGCAGTCCAAATACTTGACAGAGGCAGGGAGATCAGGCGTTCAAGGCTAGCCTCCACTATATAGAAAATCAAAAGCTATCCTGGACTATATGAGATCCTTCCTCAAAAACAGATAAATAAATAAACATAGGTAGATACAGAAATAATAACGTAAATGTGTATAGACTTTAGTGGTTAAGAGTACCTGCTGCTCTTGCAGAGGACCCTGGTTTGGTTCCCAGCATCCATATCCGTTGACTCACAACAACCTGTAATTTCAATCTTAGGGAATTGAACGCCTTCTTCTGGCCTCCTCAGGTACTGCACACACGTGGTACACAAACATACAAGTGGGGACACACACACATACATGTAAATAAATAACTTTTTCAAAATCTCATGTATGCCAGGCATGGTGTCCCATGCCTTTAATCCCAGCACTCAGGAGGCAGAGGCAGGCAGATCTCTGTGAGTTCAAGGCCAGCCTGGTCTACAGAGCGAGTTCCAGGCCAGCTTGGGCAAACCTCCCCCCCACCACCACAACAAAAAATCCTCATGTGTATATAAGTGAATATATGTTAAAAATATATCTACATATTCTTTAGGTCTATCCTTTAAGAGAGTCTTACATCAGTAATAGTAGATAGTAATAGTAATAGTAATAGTAATAGTAATAGAGCACATTTACTTGTGCTAAGACCTGGGTCTCTAAATTCCATTTTCCATTAAAGAGAACAATGAAATAGTTGACCTGAGCCCACAATGCATTTTAGGGTCTAGGAAGTACAGAATGAGCCTGGATCTTCTTATGCACAAGTTGGATGTGATGGTGCATGTCTTTAATATCAGCACTTGAGAGGCAGAGGGAGGCAGATCTCTGTAAGATCAAGGCCGCCCTGGTCTAACAGAGAGTTCCAGGCCATATGGAGCTACAGGGAGACTCTGTCTCACAAAGAATAATGGGGACATGTTAGAAAGACATGAAGACTATGTTGGCTAAATCTGAAATGAATTGAACTTCAAAATGAATAATGACCAGAGATTATTCCTATTCAATAAATCAGGAAATCATATATAAACATAAATGAACAAATTAAAAATTTGAAGGATGAGGTATTTGCAAAGTCTCAGATTACCTTTTCACAGAAGATGTATTCATTATAATGGAAAAGAATAACTTTTCAGTGGAGAAACTTTGCCGGCCCTACTGTGCCCAGACGATCAGAGTTAGCATCATCAAATGTCATCTTTTGGAATACAACAGGAACACAGCACAGATCCTGATATACCTAACCCAAGATGCATACACTGAAAATAATTACAAGCAGTTATCAGATAAACTCAGATGGAAGGTGTCCAACAGAGTTGCCATCCACCACTCTTCAAGACTGCCAAGGTTATAAAAGTCAAAGACCACGGAACTGTTCCCGACTGAAAGAGAGTAAGGATATGACAACAAAATTCGGTGTGTAATTTTGAAAAGCCACCCAAATGCAACACATAATTTCCTGACTTTTGTTATAAAAGGTGTTAATGGGACATTTGGGGAAGATTGGATGGAGGATGGAGATGAAATATTAATATTTTTTTATTTTGGAAGCTATATGATGATTATGGAAAGTGTATTTTCAGGAAATACACAATATTCAAGGTTCAGGGCTAGTTGTGATGGTGCATGCCTGAAACCCTACCACTTAGGAAGCTGATGCAGAAGGACCCAAAGTTTGAAGCCATCCTAGGCTGCATACCAAGATCCTGTCTCCAAAAGCAAATGGTTTAGGAAACAAGATTCACAATTCTTTTGTATATTTGAGACTATTTCTAGAAAATGAACTCAGATATCCAGTTCTCGTCACCTATGCCACTTTCACACAAGCCCAAGACATCATATTCTCTTGTTCACAAAACCACCACGATCATTTTCTTCTCTCATAGCTTCTGTGACAGGTCAGGCCTTTGGGGAGTTCAGCTGGGTGTTTTTGGTTAGAGGTGATTGTATGCAGGTGCTGACAGATGGCTGGAGTTGGAATACAGGGGAAGAAGCATTTCTCTCCTTGAGTGGTCTCAAAGCCTCTCTGTATGGCTTCTCCAAGCGGGCTAACTTGTGCTTTCTTTCATTGTGATGTCCTGGGGTGGCCAAATTCCTTATGTAGCAGCTGTGGGTTTTCAAAATTAGTGTTCCAGTGTAGTCAGAAGCTACACAGTCTTTCATGGTCTAGCCTAGTCTATCACTTACACATACACCATATTCAATTCGTCCTAAGAGTCACAAAGTCTACCCAGTTCACAGGTTGAGGGGACTCAATTCTCACCTCTTGATTGGGGAAGTATCAAAACAAGTAAGAAGATCACGGGGACTAATCCATCTGTCCCAGTGGCTGGTCAGGTTCTGTGCCCTTCCTGTTTCTCAAACTCTCTTGCTATTTACCTTCTTACTTCCTCTGCTCCAGACCACTGACTTCCCCACTGTTCTTTGAAAACCCAAGCATACTTCTCCCTCAGGGCTATTTCACTGTCTCTTCTCATTGTCTAGAGCATTCTTTCTTCAGTTATCTAGATGGCTTGTTCTCACCTCCTAATTCCTGACCTCTACGGCAATACTTCCTATTCTGTTTATGAAATAGCAATCACTCTATCCTAACCCTATGCTCCTTTTCTCTCTTTTTCTCCATTATATTTCTAAATGCCTATCATTTAAAAACTTTTACTTACTTTTTATTTATGTGTGCACGTGTGTTGTGTGCGGGTATCTACTGAGGTCAAAAGATGGCATTGAATCCTCTGGAGCTGGAATTACAGGAGGTCCTGTGAGCTGCCTGATGTGGGTTCTTGGAATTGAACTTGGGTCCTACTGAAGAGCAAGATGTGCTCTTAACTACTGAGCCATCTCTCTAACCTGGCATTTATATATTTGTTTTCTTCTTTTTTCTCTCCCCAATAGAATATTAGCTCCAGGAGAGCAAGGACAGTATCTCTTGTCTAAGTTTTTTCTCTTTTCTTTTCATTTCTCTTGTGTGTGTGGTGCTGGGGATCAAAGCCAGAGTCTCATGTTCACTAACTTTCGCTGACTTACATCCCCAGCCCTTTTACAGTATTGAAACTGATACCTTGGTATCAGGCTAACAGTCACTGAGAACTGGAGATTTACCATCAGCTAGTTTGGGAGTAAATTCTCCAGGTTGGGGTTGGAGAAAAGACAATACTTTCACCCAGTATCTTGACTGCTGCAGTGTTGTGTGAGACCCTGAACCAGAGATACCTAGCTGACCTGTGCCTGTGCCTGTATTCCTGATTCATGGTAACTGTGAGATAATACCTATCAGTATTTTAAGCTACTAAGTTTTGGAATAGCAGTAAGGGTCTCAGAGCCTGATTGTTTCATTAATGGTTCCCAATGAGATGCTTGTCTATATCTGCACACACAGAGGCTGGCTTGCCCATTTGGCTTGCTTTGAACAATGGAGCATCACAAATGTGAGGACTTACACATGAATACTGCCTCCACCCCACCGCCAAGGAACCCAGACACCAATCTGAAAAGCCAAAGACTGCAGAGCAGATGGACCAACATCCAGTTCTCCAGGCTTTTCTAGCCATCCAGCTAAGGAGCCAGTTGTAACCCCATGAGTCAGTCATGAGAAACCAGTGCAAGAACCTGAACAACTGTGTGAGGAACTAAGTCATGCTGTATTAAGTCAGTGAAAGCTGGAGCTTTGGCTGAATTAGGTAACTGATATACCCTCCTTTTCTGGGCTTCTTTTCTAATCTTTAAAAAAAAAGTATTTATTTTATGTGTGAGACTGTTATGCCTGCAAGAGCGTAAGTGCACCTGTGCCATACAGTGCCTGTGGAGGACAGAAGAGAGCTTGGATCCCCTGGAACTAGAGTTATGGACAGTTGTTAGCTGCCATGTGGGTGCTGAGATTTGAACCCGTCTCTCCTGCAAGAGCAGCCAATGCTTTTAACCACTGAGCTATCTCTCCAGCCCCCTTTTCTGATCTCTCTACCCAACTGTAATCCTAGTTATAGCTTCTCAGACACTGGACTTGTGTATCTTTCAGTCTCACTCATCTAACCTGTGATGAGAGACATAATGTAAATACATACCCACATTTCCTGATACATGGATATGCATTTCTAGGCCTATTATAACAAATTGGCAGGAACTGTGGGGCTTCAAACAATTGGCTTGAAGCCAATTCTCCTGTGGATTTGAAGGCTCTGAGCCAAAAGCAATGTATCAGCAGGGTTGGGGGCTCTCCTAAGGGTTCTAAGGGAAAATAATCCCATGCCTTCTTCTAGGCTTCTGGTGTGGCCAGTGCTCTTTGGTATTCCTTGGCTTGCATCCCTTAAACACGTCTCTGCCTCTGCTACCACACACTGCTCTCTTAGAAGCTCTCCTTGTCTTCCTATCACATGGGTAAAGCAATGGCCGACTACCCCAATGTGAGCTCACTTACGTCTGCAACCTTTCTTCCAAATAAAGTCATGTTCTGAAGTACTGGGGATGCAGTAGTGTATCTCCACATTTCTTTGGGGGAGATACAATTCAGCCTATGACACATGCTTACAGTCCCAGCCTGCTCTGTATATTCTAGAGCTTTTTAACTACTCCAGTCTTCAGTGTGACAAGACAATAATCCCTAGCATTTCATCAACAGACATTTCTTGAATGCCTACTGTTCACAGGGCTCTCATATGCACTCTTCTGGATTTAAACGAATCTGTATAAATATTTGGCCGTATGAAGTTTGGGTACCCTTCTAGATTAACATTTAAATTAAGATCTGCATTAATTTTGAATTCAGTCCTGTCCAAACTCAACAGAGAAACAAAGACCCACACACATGTCTCTATGTGTGGCGAAATAACTGTGCTAGCCCAGCTGGCAGGAGGTCTGGCAGTCACTCACTCACCCTTCTGTTATCAACAGCCTTGAGTGAAGCCCAAGCTGGCGGCTTCTGTGGGCCTGTTAATGTGACCACACACTTCTCCCACTTTACAAGTCCATGATCCTGAGCTTTTCTGCTTTTTTCTTCGTATTTGTTTGAACTTTTATCTAATCCAGATAACCAAAGATTTGTTTTCAAGTGTCTTTGGGGGCTGGAGCCTCACACGTTCCCACTTCTGGAGATTAGTGCTTTTCCACACCTTCGGTTTGCTGGTGTTGTGTAACCACCCCACCCGCGCCCTGTGCCCCGGGCTTTTCCCATTCTTTCCTATGCTGTTTACATAATCCTTCCCTTTGCTTAGGTCTTGAATTGAATATTTAATTTATTTTTAGTCTTTCCTGTGTGGTAATGACTGTATGAGCTACTAATTTTGTTTTTGTTTTGAGTACAGGGCTATCTGCCTCACCTAGTCACCCAGATCGGTTTCGCTCTTTGAGCAAATAAGACACCTTGCCACTTCTCTCTGAAATAATTTCTGCAAGTCATTTTGAACCTTTCATTTGACAGGGATACACCATGGTTCTTTTCAGAGCCTCCTTCCTGGCTTGGCTGTGCACAGCACAGAGAAACATGCTACCAAAGGGTGGGGATACGTGTCCTTCACTGAGCGCTTTCTTCTGCCTGCTACTGTAGGAGCAATTCATACACATTGTAATGACTGTGTCTATTTTACAGATAAAGTGCTATTTAACTATCTGTCTTCTGCTTCTTTTCTTGGAATATGCCCAGCTTTGAGTTGTGGGCCCTTAACCTGAGCCTGTCATTGTCCCTCTATGTTCCAGTTCAATCCTCAAAGCCACCTCTGCAAAGCACTACTGCCACCATATCTAAAACAGCACATTGTTTTCTTCATAGCACTATTTCAAATTATCTTATCATTTGTTTCTTCCTTACGATGGACTTTAAACTCAAGCAGCAGAAGCTGTTTTGTTTAGCACTGCATTCTGGAAGCCCCCCTAATAATATTATTATTTTTATTTTATATGTATGAGTGTATTGCTGGCATGCATATAAAGTGCACCCCTGTTGTGCAACAATGCCCATGGGGGTCAGAAGAGGACGTCGGAACCTCTGGAACTGGAGTTCCTGACGGTTGTTACCTGCCTCCTGGGTGCTGGGAATCGATCCGAGGTCCTCTGCCAGAGCAATCCGTGCTCTTAACCACTGAGCCATTCTCTCCAGCCCCAGACTAGTAGTTTTGACTGCTGTGAAGTAACTGTAGTAAGGTACTTTTGGTTCTAAAAGTGGGTTCTGGGAGACAAGGGACACCTCTCAGGGTTGTGTGACTTAAAGCACTTCACTTGAAAACTAATGACTGACGAGGGTTCAAGGTCACCCCTGCAATTTGAAGAGGGCAAGTCAGGTAGTGGAGACCAGAAGGAGGGAGAAAAGGAGTAGAGTGAAAGCCAAGGTGGAGGAAGGAGGGAGGTGAAAAGGTGTGAAAAGGTGGGACAATGGGATCGACAGGGGCAGAGTGGGGCATAAGTGTAGCCAGGTGGAGGGCGCACTGGGTTGTTTAGGCAGAATGGGGCGCACTGTATCCTGGGACTGGGCAGGAAGGGTGAACAGACGAGGGGCTAGGCGTGAAGAAGAGCATAGAAAGAATGGAGTCAGGCCAAGCAGTGCCAGGAGCTAGGAGGGGGTGCCCAGGAGTTGCCCACCAGGGAGAGCGGAGCCAAGCGCTGACTGGTGGTTAATGCTGGGCAGCGTGCGGAGGGCACCGAGGTCTGGGGCCCAGAGGCGCGGGGTGGATGGGGGAAGCGGGGCGCGGCGTGGCAAGGGGACTCGGGCGCCGGGCCGCCGAGGGGCGGCGCAGTGTCGGGCAGCCGCGGGCGGGGCGGCCCCGGTGGCCATTGCTCACTTCCGGGAGAGCCGGGGCGCCCAGGCCGCCGCCCGCTCGCAGCGCTGCCAGCCGCTCGCTGGGCCGCCGAGCCGGTGCGCGCGCAAGCCAGGCCGCAGCCCTTGCGCCGGAGCGAGTTCCCGCCACCGTCCGCGGCCATGGGGGCGCCGGCGCGGCTCCTGCACGCCGTGATCATGGGGGCCCCCGGCTCGGGCAAGGGCACCGTGTCCTCCCGCATCACCAAGCACTTCGAACTGAAGCACCTCTCCAGCGGGGACCTGCTTCGCCAGAACATGCTGCAGGGCACAGGTGGGAGCCGGAGCCAGGGCTGGCGCGGTGGATCGCCCGCGGGTTTGGCGGGCCGGGGACGCAGGTCCGCGGTTGCGAGCGCGACCTCACCGCCTGGCAAAGAGCTCGGGCTGCGCCCCGAAACCTCCGGCCTCCGGGGGCAGCTTCGGGTAGATCGCGGGGGGAAGGGACTAGGAAGTTGGGCCACGGTCGAAGCTCAAAGATGAAAGGAAGCACTTGGCTTTGTTGGAGAGGAGCATCCTACCCTGCTGGCTGCTGCTGGGGTCAGTCCAGAGGGCCCCGCCATCCACGTGTCTCAGTACGCCGAAAGCAGGCTTTGGTTCTGCCAAGGTTAGCTTTCTTTTCTCCGCCCGCCCCCTCTTGGTTCAGCTCTGTGAGATCGTGTGGTTCTGACCTTTCCCTCTTCTCAAGGTCAAGCATTATTCATTCTCCTTGCAGTCACAAAATTGGCTTGGAATTTCATACTACCAGATATTTCTTAGGCACGAAAGCTGTCCTTGTGTGTGGTTACATAAACGACTGTTTTGTTTCTTCTGTCAAATTCTTTGAACTCAGCACAAAATCTAGTCAACAAGGCCGGGTGTGGTGGCGCATGCCTTTAATCCCAGCACTTGGGAGGCAAAGGCATCACGCTTTTAATCCCAGCACTCGAGAGGCAGAGGCAGGCGGATCTCTGAGTTCAAGGCCAGCCTGGTCAACAGAGCGAGCTCCAGGCCAGCTGGGACTAAAGAGAGACCCTGTCTCAAAAAAAAAAAAAAATCTAGTCAACAAACTAAACTTTACAATGGGTGAACTTTATAAGTTCTTTTTTTTTTTTTTTTTTTTTGTTCTTTTTTTGTCTTTTGAGGGACAGGGTTTCTCCTGTAAACCCCAATGCCCAGGAACTATGTAGACAAAGCTGGCCTTGAGCTCACAAAGATCCACCTGTCTCTGCCTGGGACTAAAGGAGTGCGCCACCATGCTGGGCTTTAAATTCTATTTTAAGCAAAGCATTTTTATTTTTGTTCCTTTATTTCTTGAGAAGGATCTTGCCATTTGTAGCCAGGTTAACCATATACTGGAGACTGTCCTGCCTCAGCCTCCTTAGTGGGTACTAGGGTTGTGAGGCAACTATACCACTGCCCGGCATGGTGGCACACGCCTTTAATCCCAGCACTTGGGAAGCCGAGGCAGGTGGATCTCTGTGAGTTCAAGGCCAGCTTGGTCTACATAGGAAGTTCAGGCCAGCTGGGACTACTGGGAGACCCTGTCTCAAAAAACAAAACAAAAAAAAGTTAACATTAACAATATTCACCTTTACTTCCAAACCAGTAACTATTTTGAAATTCATTGGAGACTCGTTTACATAGAAAAAAAATGCCTGTACAAAGCGTTAAAAAAATCGGAAAGTAAGGAAAGAAAGCTCAGACAGAAGAATGTAAATGCATTAAATGAAAGCAAAGCTTTCTCGGGCTGGAGAGATGGCCTGGCTGTTGAGAGCGCCGACCGCTCTTGCAGAGGACCCGGCTTCGATCCCCAGCACCCACATGGCGGCCGAGAACCGTCTGAAACTCCAGTTCCAGGAGAGCTCCAGTTCCGGGGGGGTCTGACATCCTCTTCTGACCTCCGCGGCATTGCATGACACGGGTGCACACACCTGCATGCAGACAGTACATTCATACACATACAGAAATAAATAGAATTAAAAAATAAATAAATAAAAAAAAAGAAAGCAAAGCTTTCTCATTCCCTGCCTCAATCCCATTCTTCAGAGAGGAGCAGTGTAATTCCTTCTGGAAATGTCAGCACAAGCACAGGTATGTTGATCCCTTATGTAACGTGTAATATATTTACTCGGTACCAGTATGTTTGCATTCTGTGTCCAGCATATCATTCCATATGGAGACAGAAATCCATTCCACTATGTTTGTATAGGCATCTGCTGAATCTACTATGATTTATGTAACTAGACCCCTCGCTTTGATGGGTATTTAGGTATTTCCCAGTGAAGTTGTTTATTATTATTACTATTGTCATTTGTTTAAAGAAACACTGACATTCAAATTGAAAAAAAAAAATCAACCCAGTGTTTTTAGTTTTTCTCTTGGAGTTAATTCAAACCTCTTAGAACATGTTTTTCTTTTTGGAAATATTTTATTTTTATTTTATGTGTATGTGTGTATTGCCTGCATGTGTGTAAGTACACCTGTGTTGTGCAGTGCCTATAGAGGACAGAAGATGGCGTCAGGTCCCCTGGAACTAGAGTTACAGACAGTTGTTAGACACCATGTGGGTGCTGGGAATTGAACCCGGGTCCTCTGCAAGCACTTGATGCTTGTAAACTTTGAGCCATTTCTCCATCCCATAGAGCATGGTTTTCATTTTCTTCCAAAATTGATCTTAAAAAAAATAATTAAAATGTAATTTGTTTTATCAAAAGGTCAAAAGGTCGTTCTTTGATTCTTGCTAAATGTTCTTAGTGTAGTACACTGCAGTTACAGAAAACAGTCCCTAGTCCTGTAGACTCTGCCTGGTTGGTGTATGGCTATCCAAAGTACAGAAGCCTTCAGGGATAATCTGCAACCTGACTGCACAGTGAGCCTAAATGTGGGTAGGGAGCACCTTCAGCAAAGAATGCTCACTGACTTAGAAAAACACAAAATATTTTTAAGAGTAAATGAAAGGCTATTTAAAGAAACTTGAAATCAGAAGACACAATACTCCTTGCTAAACTGTAACACTCCGTGACTCTTCCCGGCCTCTCCCTGGAGCTCTAAACCGGAAGAGGGGCTGCAGAGTGGGGATAGAGGGACACACAAAGATGTTTGAGAAGAGACTGCAGAGAGGGAGAGGGACACACAAGGATGTTCAGCTGCTCAGCTACACATTCTAGAGTCTTTATGGGCAGTTCCTCTTTAAGACAAGACAAATATTTCTTTAAGAAATTAAAGAAGTAAGGTATCTTTAAAAAAACAAGGTCTCATCCTAGTTCCAGCTGGCCTTGGATTCTTTAGGTAATTTGAGCTAGCCTTGAACTTTGAAGTCCTCTAGCTTCAAACTCACAAGTGCTGGTATTACAGGTTAGACCCATCAAGCCCTGGTAGGAGAACTAGAAGATCATGAGAGAAGTCTTTGTAAGGTCAGAGTTCAAGGCCTCTGCTCAGCAGGGTAAAGTTCCAGAGCTCTCGGGGAAGTCCCAGATGGCCTTCTTGGGATTGTTTTCACCATGGCTGGCTCATTAGCTGCTTCTTGATGCCCCAAATAAGGAGGTCCTGTGGTGGCTGGGTCAAAGAAGAATAGGCATTTTTTTTTTTAGCAAGAGGAACAGAAGATGAAGCTTGGGGAGGCGTCATGAGATTGTTTTGACAGATGTAAATAACATGTTAGTTGTCACAGATGTTAGGAGTCTCTTATTACAGAGTATTTTTATAGATCAGTAAAAAATCTGGCATGGTCAGGACTAAACATTTTCTCAATAAATATTTGTGAATGGATTGGTTCTTTCCCACAAAATCGGAGCCAGAAGAGAGGTAATTAAAAAAAAATACTGCTTCGTGTTTTCTCATATTGAATCATAGAAAGAAAAGAAATGTCACAAGAATGTAGGAAAGGAAAGTCGAGGTCCTGCATAAGTTAAATGGCCCCTCCACACAGAACTGATTGTTTTGGTGCTGTCTCTGTTTTTCTTTTCTTTTCTTTTCTTTTCTTTTCTTTTCTTTTCTTTTCTCTTTTCTTTTTTTTTCATTGTTACACTTGTGTGCATTTGTACAATTGTTACATTTTTGGGTGATTTTTATTTTATTGTGAGTATGTATACACAACATTAAGCAATCTAAGACTTAATTTCATGAAGGTTGCAAGATTCAACTTTTTCCCTACTAGTGGCTATTCATTTCCTGTGATGCCAGAGAGAAAATCTGGAGCTTTGTTCATGTCAAGCAAGTGCCATGTCTTTAGCTCTTCAGACCTCTATCCTGGACATTTGTGCTGTTAACCATTCCTTGCTGTAATAAATACTGTTAGGAACCTGAACAGCTTGGTTGCATCTTTGCTTATTTTCCTTGAGGTAAATTCCTAGTGTGGAGTTTCTAGGAACCAATCATACTTTTACAAAAGTGCTGCTGTTTTATAATCCCTAACTATGTAGTTCAAAAAAAAATGGGGGGGGGTTGTCTATTCCTTCCAGCTGCAGTAGTTCCAGCTGCAGTAGTTAACCTGTTTGAGCCTAGACATCTTCCTCATCTGTAAATGTGACTTGAAATCTAAGCCATGAATGTTAGTTATTAAAAGATAAATGAAAATAAGAAAAACCCTCACCTGAGGAGAGTTGATAATACCTCTGGAAATACTGTTGACAGTAACAGGCCTGGAGACCTTACATCACCCACCAGGACCCCGGAGTCAGACATTGCAGTCTGAGACTTAACATGCATAGTGTAATGTTCTTATTCCTCTTGAGAAAAAAACTGACTTCTCAAGAGACTGAAGCATTCCCTTAGTGATAAACAGCCTTTATGTGCTCACTCGAGCAGCACGTGTTCTGAAGTTGACATATACAGCCATTAGTGTGGCCCTACACAAAGGTAAAAACTTTCATAAATACTAGTTCAACTTCAGCAGAAACTGTGAGGTTGGCATCTGAGTGCTCAGAGTTTGGGTCCTGGTAGTACAATACAGTGCTTCTTAACCCGTGACCCTAGACCCAGGACTAGCCCTTGTGAGTCTCATTTGCTCTCATCTCTTTATGGGGAAGTCTAGTTCAGTAGATAAACTTGGATTTCCAGTCAGCTCCCAAGCAGCTTCCATATGACTACACATCATTGTGTAGACCCAGAAAGCACACGTGTGCATAATTAGGATCACACTGATGCTAGAACAAATTATTTTTTTATTGTTTTTATCTTATATGTATTTGTGCATTGTCTTCATGTATGCAAGGGCACCCATGTCATGCAATACTCACAGAGGTCAGAAGAAAGCGTGGGAATCCCCTGGAACTGGAGTTACAGACAGTTATTAGCTACTATGTGGGTGCTTGGATTTGAACCCAGGTCCTCTGCAAGAATAGCCAGTGCTCTTAACCAGTAAGCCATCTCTCCAGCCCAGAAAAAAATTATTTTTATAATAGTGATCTATTATAGTCAATACACATATATGGTTTGGAATTCCCAAAACTGAATGAACATTTAGTGAAAAGATTGTGGTCACATAGTTCTTCATGCACACATGACTAGATGCTTATCTGTCTTCTGTTTGTGTTTGTGTTTTATGAACATGGTAGCATAGGTCCATAATGCTCTGAATGTTCAACAATACTTCTTTCCAAAAGGAGTGCCTTTCATTTTCTTCCCTCACCCTTGTTGAGATATGATTCACTTGCCATATAACCTAGTCAGTTAAAATATACATACAATTCAGTGAGTGCATTTTGGTATGTCAGTGTTATGAAATCATCACCACAACCAATTTTAGAATATTTTTATTACCCACAAAAGAAACCTCATACCTATTAGTCACTCTCATCCCTACCCACCCCACCCAAGCCTTTGGCAACACTATTACAGTACTGTATCTCTCAATTTCAATAGTCTGGGCATATCATACAAATGGAATTACAAGGGGGGTGGAGAAATGGTTCGGCAGTTAAGAGCACTGGCTGCTCTTGCAGAGGACCTGGGTTTGATTCTCAGCACCCACATGGTGGCTAACAACCTTCCATAACTCTGGTTTCAGGGGATCTGACATGGGCAATGAACAACATATACATGCAGGCAATACACTCAGACACATAAAATAAAAAATATTAAAACAACAAAAACAAATGGAATTATACAATTTGTGTGCTTTCCTGTTTGGCTTTCACTCAGCATAGTTTTTTGTTCTTATGTATTTGCTTTAAAAAAAGTATTACTTGGGACTGGAGAGATGGCTCAGAGGTTAAGAGCACTGGCTGTTCTTGCAGAGGACCTGGGTTTGATTCCCAGCACCCACATGGCAGTTAACAACCACCTGTAACTCTAGTTCCAAGGTATTTGATGCCCTCTTCTGTCCTCCACAGGCATTACACAACATGGGTACACACAGGTATGATACTCATATACTTAAAGATAAAGCAAAAAATTTTAAAGTAAAAAATTATTTTTCAACATATTTTTATTGAATTTTGTGCATTTCATACATTTTGCTCATATTTAGACCCCCTCCACTATCTGTACTACCCCTTGCCCCCCATTGGATTTCATGCATTCTGTCATATAAAGGCCTATCAAGTCAAGTTTATGTCCCCAATCCCCAAATGGCCCATGGTGAGAGTTCATCTAGTCTCTCCCTCACCCTGATCAGGAGTGGTCAGCTGCCAGTAGTTCCTCAGCTAAGGTTCGGGCTTCTTACCCATTTCCCCAGTTCTGGGCTGGGTGTTTGTCTGGTTTGAGTTTGCATGGGTCTTGTGCCTGCTGTCACCATTGCTGTAAGCCCAAAGAGCAAGTTCCAGCCGCCTGGAAAATGGTTTCCTTGTGGTCCTCCACCACCCCTGGCTCTTAGAGTCTTTCTGACCCCTCTTCTGAAATGGTGCCTGGGCCCTGGGTGGAGAGGTTTAATGATCCCGTCCAGGGACATGAACTCTGCAGTCTCTTGTTCTCTACATTTTGGCCCACTGTGGGACTTACTGCTTTTTATGTTTATTTACTAATTGCTCTGTGAGTATTTGTGGGGGCTTGCCAGGGCCATGGTGTGCATCTGGAAGTCAGAGGGCAAATTGTAGGAGTAGGTTCCGGCCCCCTTCCATATGGGTCCCAGAGATGGAACTGGTCATCTGGCTTGGTAGCAAGTGTCACATTCACTACTCATTGAACCATCTTGCTGGCCCTGTAATTTTTGTTTTGAGACTGTGTCTCACTATGTTGCCCAGACTGGCTCTGAACTCTTGGCCTCCTGTGAGCCTCCTACCCCAGCCTTCTGAAAAGCAGAAACTATAGGTGAATGCCAATGTGCCCAACTAAATGTAGGGGTTTTTCTTTCATTTTTTTTAAATTAATTTTTATTGTGTATAAATGTTTTGCCTGTATGTATGTAAGTTCACCTGTATCATACAATAATACCCTTGGAGGCCAGAAGAGGGCTTCGGATCCCCTTGAACGGGAGTTACAGATGGCTGTGTGCTGGGAACCAAACTGGTGTTCTCTAACTGCAGCTGGTGCTCTTAACCACCTCTTAATGTCAGTTTTTTAGCACTCATTCAAGTTATACTACAGTACATTACTCCTTATTGTTGAATGATGTAATTACATTTTGTTTATTCATTCATTAATTGAGTTGATAGACATTTGGATTAGCTTCTTTGTGCTTAAATAGTTCAAAGAGCAATTTTAAAATTATAAATCAGTTAGTGAATATTATTCAAAAAAGTAAGCTTCTGCTAAATTATTCGTTGTTTTTTTTTTTCCATTCTTTTTTGTTCTTTTTGGTTTTTTTGGGCAAAGGGTCTCCCTGTAGCCCTGGCTGGCCTAGAACTTGCTATATAGACCAGGCTGGCCTCAGTCTCATAGAGAATCTGCCTGCCTCTGATTCCAGAGTGCTGGGATTAAAGGCATGTACCATCATGCCTGGCTTCACAGATTGATTTTTTTTTTTAATGTGTATGAGTGTACTGTCTGCATGTAGGTTGGTGCACCCGTGTCATGCAATGCCGCAGAGGTCAGAAGAGGGCATCGGATTCTCCTGGAACTGGAGTTAAAGACGGTTCTTATCCGCCACATGGGTGCTGGGAATCGAAACTAGGTTCTCTGCAAGAGCAGCTGGTGCTCCTAACCACTGAGCCATCTGTCTAGCCCCACACAGATTGATTTTTAACAAAGTAAGTTACATCTTCTAAAATTCTACAGCTAGAACCCAGGAGAACTGTGACGCTTGCCTGTGTACCCTCACATCCATCTGTCCACTCAGTCATCCATGATTGCTTCAGACACTAATGTGTGCTGAGACCGGTAGAGTGGGGTGATTCACTGGAGGTGTTCACAGTCAGTGTGAGCATAGGGATAGGTAGGTGCAAGGACGTGTGCATTAATCACCATGGCTGCCATAACACCATACCACACACTACGAGGCTTGAATGGCAGGATTTATTTTCTCACAGTTTTGGAGCCTGCAAGTCCAAGGTCAGGGCCCGGGAAGGGTTAGTTTGTGGGGAGGCTTTTCTTTCTGGCTGGTAGCCAGCCACTTTCTTTCTCACTGTTCCAGGGGCCTTTCCTCAGTACCCTGGCCCTCCAGGTGCCTCTGCCTCTGCCTCTGCCTCTGCCTCTGCCTCTGCCCCTGCCCCTGCCCCTGCCCCTGCCCCTGCCCCTGCCGTCTGCCTCTACCAGTAAGGACAGTTTTATCCGATGATGGCCCCACCCTTATGACCTCATTCAACCTTAATTACATCCTTCAAGGTAAATGTAGTCTAAATATAGTCATGCTGGGGTTAGGTTAAGCTTATCTAGGACACAGCTTAGTCTATGGCAGTATATAAACACATGGCTTCAGCAATAGTCTGGAGGAAAAACTTGTGTTTGTCTGGAAGATTGAGGCTGTCTAGCCAGAAGAGTCCTTTAAGATGCCTGTTTTCTGTTACAATCTCAAACTGGAGACTGAGTAGTTTATAAAAGAATGAAGTGTATTTGGTTTAGTTGTAGTGACTGGAAGTCCAAGATCTGATGGCCACATTGGCAAAGGTCTTGTGCTGAATCATCCCATGCAGATAAGTGAAAGCGCAGTGGGTGCACGAAGAAGGGAGAAACCAAAAGCAGCAGCCTTGATTTTCAACAACGCGCTCTCAAGGTAACAATTCCGTTCTGAGCACTCCGTCTCCAGAGAATTAGCCCAGCTCCAAAGGAGCAACATAACTCTTCTCAAGGGTGGGGTCCTCGGGACACAAACACTTCTCAAAGTTCCTACCTCCTCTCAACACTTTCATTGGGCACCAGATTCTTCCCTAAGTTCTGGCATTGATAACATTTTTCTGTATCTTCTGATTTGTTTATTCTGGACAAGCCACATCCAAACCATCATGATGATTCAGATTATCTGGCAAAAGAAGGAGCCAAGGAGCTTGTTGTACAAGGGCTATGAGGACCAGGGTGTGTAAGTGCCCTGACAGGTGGAATGTGCTGGGAAGGAAGGTGCAAATGGGGAAGGAAAGGAGTAAGATGAAGCCAGGAGGACTGAGCCCTGGGCCTCGTGCAAGGGTTCTACTATTAGCCCTGTGTAGTTGAACCGAGGGAAAGGAAGCCTGTAGATCCAGAACTGAAACCCTTTCAAGTGAGTCACTGAAGAGGAGTTAAGAATGGGAGGGTGGGGGTTAGCACAACAGCCCAGGGAAATTTGGGTGTTCAGTGGTTTGTTTTCAATGTGATTCTTGTGAAATATTCCATACCTGGAACTACTGTAATATCTATGTATGAGTAGAATAAGAATTAAAAGAGCACCAGGTGTGGTGGCCCACACCTTTAATCCCAGTACTCAGGAGGCAGAGCCTCTGAGTTCAAGGCCAGCCTGGTCTACATAGAGAGTTCCAGGACAGCTGGAGCTAAAGGGAGACCCTGTCTCAAAAAGAAACACACACAAATACACATACACACACAAATAATGATAATAAATAAATAAATAAATAAATAAATAAATAAATAAATATTAAAAGAGAATTCAAGTACCAATCACCAGGGAGAAAACCCAGGACTTTGGGGGCCCTCTCTGTGCCCCGCCATGTACATTTCCTTCCTTCCCCCAGAGGCAACCACTGTGTCAACTGAAGTTTTTAATACTGTTTGAGAATGATTTCTGCAAAAGCCCTTGATGGTGTTTGACTTTTTTTTTTTTGGTCTTTTTCGAGACAGGGTCTCCCTGTAGCCCCAGCTGTCCTGGAACTCACTCTGTAGACCAGGCTGGTCTTGAACTCACAAAGATCCGCCTGCCTCTGCCTCGCAAGTGCTAGGATTAAAGGTGTGCGCCACCACACCCGGCATGTCTTGACATGTTTTTACAGGAAGTTTATAAGGAAGCTAGACGCAGCGCTGGGGTGGGGTAACTCCCTTTACCACTCTTCCTTTCCTACGTATTAAAGAGAACTTGGACTTACAGGTTTCAGGTCCTTTTATACTGCACTGTTGCTCAGACAACAGGTTTGAATACTCTTATTAGACAGGAGATGTGGGTAATTTGGGTAGCACTCTGTGAGGGACCAACCTAAAAAGGAGATTATACAATTAAAAAGGACTTCTATGTAATAAAAATATTTATTTCTCAGACTAATGTCTGATTTCTAGTTATTATCTTTAAAACTCAATTGCGGCTTTCCTTGTTTTCCTTTTTACCCTCTCTCCTTGTTTTTACTTGCATATAACTTTATAGAATATTAGCTTATTATGAATACTTTGCTTTTGAACTAGTGTTTCGTAGTTTCGTGGCTCTCAAGATTATTGTTTTTCCCTCTTTTATTTTTGGTTGTATTTTGTGGCACTGGAGAACAAACTCAGGATACTACATATTCAAAATTAGTTTTTGAATCAAAGAATAAATGATCTTTTATTGAAAATCCTGTTAGGATATATAGAATATTAAAGTATAGGCAATTGAATGAATACAGACACATTTACTAAATGTCACATCCTGGATGCCAGTCTTTGTACTTCCAGGTATGAAAATGTAATATTTGGCTAGCTTAGCCTTTTGTTGTTGTTGTTGTTCTTTTCGAGACAGGGTCTCCTTGTAGCCCCAGCTGTCCTGGAACTCACTCTGTAGACCAGGCTAGCCTTGAACTCACAAAGATCTGCCTGCCTTTGCCTCCCAAGTGCTACCATGCCCGGCGCCAGCTTAGCCTTTTCAGTAGACAGTGGGATCTCCTTTTACTGCCCCTCTCCTCCCCTCCCCTCCTTTCTCTCCTCTTTGCTTTTCCTTTTCCCTGAAACCCAGTCTGGCTGGGATCCTCCTGCTTCAGCTTCCTGAGTGCTGAGATCAATTTTTTTTTTTCACTAAACACCAGCTGAAGTACTATAAGCTTTGGATTTCAATAACTACTGTGATAAATGACTACTGATAGAGAAAGTTTCCAAAGTGTTGTGATAAATAAAAATAGTATTACATTATGCATAGGATTATTTCTGTATGTATACAAAGCTCAAAATACCTGGAAGTTTTTCTGTTAAACAGTTTGAACAATAATTGTCTCTGAAGTCATGGGATTAGGAATGTAGTGGCTTTTTTTTTTTTTTAACCGCTAGAAATTTTTGTTTGCTTGGACTTTTTTTTTTTTTATGTGAATTTGTTGTTGATTAGCTCCACCCAGAGTTGCGTTTTTTCTATATTGTTTATTTATCATTCTCGTGTTATTCTCGCTGCAGTCTTTTACTGAACCCGAAGCTCACCAGGATCTCTTGTACGCACATCGTCCTCAGTATTACACCGTTAAGCAGAAGGCTGTACTACTAAGCTATACCCTGAGCCAAGAGAGTTTTAAAATTCTTAATTTTAGGGGGCTGGAGGAGATGGCTCAATGGTTAAGAGCTCCGACTTGCTCTTGTGCACTGAGGACCCAGGTTCGATTCCCAGCCCATATAATCCCCACATCATATTTGTGGACTAAGGATGGAACTGTCTTGTAACATCCGAGTTCCAGTACAGTGATGTGGGAGTTCGTAAGACGGCCCCGTACCTTTCGTGGAATCATCTCTCTGCGGAATCTTATTCGTCTCTGATACTCGAAGGGTCGCAAACTTTAGATTACATGTAGACAGTACACTCATACCATAAAAAAAAAAAAATTCTATATAACATAACTTAAAAACATATGTGTACTCATTTAATCTCTTCAATTTTCTTTACACTAATTGTTACTCTCTTATCTATAACTTACTTTTTCTAGGTGCCTATGCTCAACATGTCTCCTGCTGCAGCCCCATTGCTGTGATCACAGAGAAGCTCGCACTCTTTTTTTGTATTACGAGCCCCATATCACCTTCTTACAAGGCTCCTTCCACAGGTGACTCTCTGTGCCTCCGTAGCAGTGCTAGGATTAAAGGCATGTACACCATCGCTGCAATTATTTATTTTATATGTATGGAGTGTTTGCCTGTATGTTAAGTTGCAACAGTGTTATGCAGTGCCCTCAGAGACCAGAGGAGGACATAAATCCCCTGGAACTAGAGTCCCAGAAAGTTGTCAGCCACCATGTGGGTGCTGGGAAACAAAACTGGGTCCTTTGCAAGAGCTTCTAGTGTTCCTAAGTGCTGAGTTTTCTCTCCAGACTTTGTTTGCTTAATTATTTATTTGGAGTGTGTGTGTTGTTGGTGTGTCTGTGTGTGTGTAGTTCGCTAGCTTGTGCCATGATTCAAGTGTTCTGCATCACTTTGTGGAGATTATTTATATCAACTACCCATAGTGTGGTGTGTGTAGGCTCCTATTATTACGCACCGCACAAATAACCTGAGGTTGAGCGTCAAACAATGATTCGTGAAGATGAGTGAGTTCTTCGCGTCTCGCTACCTTCTCAGCTCACTGATCGTGAAACGTTCAGGCTTGAGGTTTCTCCAGGCCCCTGAACTAGAGAAATCGCCTCTTACCCTCATCTGAAATCTTCATCCTACCCTTCATGCGCGCGCTCCTCTAGTCTATTTTTAAGACAACAAAGAAATAGGAGCAAATCTTCGCATATACAGACCCAAGTCAAGAAGATCATCCATCATTATCAGCCTAAGGTTGGATTCATACCAGAGTCGTGCCAGGAACATGATTCGAGCACATAAGTAGCGAGAACAAAGATCCAAATACAAAATCATCTAGAGGCACATGATAAAGTGGGTGCTGAGAAAGACCGAGAGCAATAACCGAGCACCTATACACCCTCAATATAGTATCATAAGCGCGAGCAAACGCTCGCTTGACAAAACATCTCCAGGCATCGCCTTACTATGCTTAGGAAAGACGTTCCCAGAGGGAAAGGACGGGAGGGATGGTGATTGCCTGCACATTGTAAATCGAAAGACGCCATATTACAGGAACATCCACAGCACAGGTTCCAGAGTACACTCCTAAGAAATAGGAGCGGAAACGAGCAGAAGATTCCCTTCAATAAGGTTCGGAAAGCTCCGTGCAAGGCCCCCTCTCATCAACTCCTCGTTGTCTTAGCTCTAGAGTGACTTGAACTGACAGAGGCCTTCACTTAGCCGGGCAATTATGGCTGACCGGATATACTGGGGAAGATTAAAGGGTTATTCTGGCAGAAGCTAGTACAATGGAAAATATAGAGGAACTCAAGCTAGTCTAAGGGAATGCTTTGACCTTTTTTTGCTGATGATATGTTTACTTAAGGGATGCTAAAAACTCCACCAAAAAACTCCTAGAATGCGCTGATTAATTGAGCCTAATGCCCAAAAGCTATGGCAGGATACACTAGGCAGAATTAACCTAGAAATAATCCAGTAGGGCTTTTCTTAAACCTACTCGACCACAGAGCGCAAGAGCAGGACTGTGAGACAGGTGTATGATAACACAAGAATGTAGGAACTTCCCCCTCTCCACAATATGAACGCTTCTCTCAAAATACAATTAGAAAGCTTAACCTTTAGTGGATCAAACCGTGAATCCCAAAGATACCAATGGGATCTCTTGACACAAACAAAAATTTTGTATAACAAGCCTTGTGTACAAGTAAGAGAGAAAATTAGAAAAGACGCACCAATCGAGGAGAGGATGTTACAACGCGTCCCCCTAGCCATGGAATGTGCTCGTATGAGAGTGGTGGAAATGTAGAGTGATAGATTTAAGACAGAGGGAAAATGAGTCTTAATTGCTATTACCTGCTCAACCGGAACCTAGCTTGTATAGAATGTGTAATCGCGCAGGATGCGCACGAGATGTAACCACACAGTCCGCAACAGCGAGGTATGTTGGCAATATACGACACATAGGCTTTTGTGAAAAAAAGAGTTAGGTCCTAATTTCACTTTGGAAAATAGACATAAGACAGAGACCCCCAGAAATAGTCTCAAACAAACCCTGAGTGAAAAGAGCAATCATGGGGGATTCTCTATACCAGGACTTCATCAACCATGATGACTTACAGCATCTATGCGAGTGGAGTAGTCATAAAAACACGAGGCCTTGGTACTGGCACAAAAACAGCGCTGTTGTACATATGGCACCAAACTTTAAGTAATCCCTCGCAAGCACAACGTTAGCACATACCAATATTGTGCAGCATCTCATATTTTGGGATCACAGCAGGCACAGTGAAGACACAAAATGGAAGGATAAAAGAGCATCTTCCACGCAAGTGGTTTTTGGCTATACGGGCGTGATCACCACTTGTAGAAGAAATGGAAATTAAGACCCCTACCTCTTGCCCTCGTCATTAATAAGTCCTCCATGATGACTTATAAGTATTCTCAATCATTGAACCCCAAAACTCTGAAGGCAATGAGAAGAAAAAGTTGGCGCAGAGCTGTTGTTACCAACACATTAGCGCATAGAAATAGCTTCCTATCAGACAGCGCTGCACAGAAATAAGAGTACTTCAATTTCGACCAACATGGGGAACCTCAATGCTACAAAGTTCAAATAAGCTTAGTGACACTTCAAGAAACGAAAACAATCAAAGAAGTGGAAGTTCCCCACAGAGAGTGGTGGATGGCAACCTTCACTAGACAAAAACATCATCGACAACAGCAAATTGGATTTCCAGAATATAAACTACTCAAAAAACAATACGAAGAAAGAAATTAAATGACCCCAGCTCATAGATGGAGCAATAGAGCTCGAACAGAGACATAATCACATGTTGAGGAATTAGAGATGTGCTGAGAAAACACCTTTAAGAAGTGTTCAGCATTCCACTTAATCATTAAAGAAATCAAATCGAAAAACCACTCTAAGAATATCAAATCTTTACTCCAATAAGACTGGACTAGGATGATCAGAATAAACAAATGATACCAAGTGCTGGTAGAGGTCTTGTGGGAAAAGGTTGAATCTGAAGTCATCCATGACTCGTGGGCGCAATGTTACAACACTGTCAACTGCAGCCACTCATTGGGAACAGTGCAGTGTGGAGCAATCTGGAAGTTTACTGGTGAATGAACTTGCCACCTGATCCAGGCATACTCTTTACTCACTTAGGACATGTACCCACCACGACATCATCATTTACAGCAGTAGATACAATGCACATGACCATGGTTTATTTCAGCTCTTTTCACAATTACAAGGAGGCTGACATGCCAACCCAAATGCCCCATCGACACTGCAATGAGTGGATTAGAGAGATGGAAACCATATAGGTTGTGGAGAAGAACGTTACCATTGACACAAATGAGTTCTTTTCTGCATGTTCTGAGTTAACATGAAAAATATAGATGACTCCCGGTGGAGAGATGGTTTGCACCCTCTAAGTGGATGCTCAAGGAGTGCCGGACCGCTCTTACAGAGGAACCCGGGTTCGTAGTCCCCAGCACCCACATGTCGGCCAAGAACTGTCTGAAACTCTGCACTTCGCAGGGACAACCTCCCTATGCTCCTAGTGGGGAAAGATCCAGAACACAGCATATATACTGACAGTCTGACCTGCCCGGTCATGCTATGCGAACATGGGTGCCAACAAACTGTGTGCTTTACTACAAGACGAGCTACATTCTGCATACACTCATGGCAGTAAGTAAATTCGTGAGAAAAGTTAAGTAAAAATGCTTACAATTAATAACAGTTTTAACAAAAAGATTATAAAGATGACATCATGAGCTCATTTGCAGGGTAAATGGCTGAGAGCTAGAGACTAATACAAGTTGTCAGGATCTTGTAAGATATGGAAGAGTAAGAACATGCCCAGATGGGTGCCCAGAAAAAACAATTGACATTAGAGTGGAGGCTGGTAATCCCTGGTGCTAGCACCCAATTACCATAGATCTGTCATGGTTAAATGGCATCTAAAGTGGTACAAAATAACTGTTAACATCAACTGTGTGTTTTCTGTCACACATACCCCTTGTGCTCTATATGATTTGTCTTTGATCTTCTGATTAAGAGCGTGATACTAGCATCAAATTAAAAAAAAAAAGAAAAAGATGGGCGCCCTCCAGCCCAGGTCTTTGTAAAAAAGAAATGAGGGCTGGAGAGATTGGCCTCGAGCAGAGTCACTGGATAGGTGAGGCGAGCGTGGAAGAGCGTGACTCTTACAGAGGACCGCTCAGGGGTATTTTGCGATCTCCCAAGCACGCCTCACATGGTGGCTGAGAACCATTTGTGTGAGAACGTACAGGTCCAGCTGGGATGAATGACACCAGCAGCGAGCCCTCTTCCTGCTGACCTCGGTTGGAACATTGACCATGACAGGGTGTGCGCAAACCTACGTTGCAGGACAGTACATTTATACACATATGAAAAGATTTTAGACCATTTCAAAAGACGGCGAACAAACAGCGGGTGTGATGAGATAGATTTATAACATTTAAATTTAAATAGGCACAAAATTTATTTAGAGAAATGTAAAAAAAGAAAAAATTAGGTATTTTTAGTTGGTTTTTCTGTGTGAGACAGGTTTTATTTTATCTTGATTTACAGTTTTCTATGGTTGGTAGTGTCTGAGAAGAACAAGACCAAACAAACAAAATAATAAAGTATANTTCAGCAATAGTCTGGAGGAAAAACTTGTGTTTGTCTGGAAGATTGAGGCTGTCTAGCCAGAAGAGTCCTTTAAGATGCCTGTTTTCTGTTACAATCTCAAACTGGAGACTGAGTAGTTTATAAAAGAATGAAGTGTATTTGGTTTAGTTGTAGTGACTGGAAGTCCAAGATCTGATGGCCACATTGGCAAAGGTCTTGTGCTGAATCATCCCATGCAGATAAGTGAAAGCGCAGTGGGTGCACGAAGAAGGGAGAAACCAAAAGCAGCAGCCTTGATTTTCAACAACGCGCTCTCAAGGTAACAATTCCGTTCTGAGCACTCCGTCTCCAGAGAATTAGCCCAGCTCCAAAGGAGCAACATAACTCTTCTCAAGGGTGGGGTCCTCGGGACACAAACACTTCTCAAAGTTCCTACCTCCTCTCAACACTTTCATTGGGCACCAGATTCTTCCCTAAGTTCTGGCATTGATAACAATTTTTTGTTTAGTTTTCTGTATCTTCTGAGTGTTTATTCTGGACAAGCCACATCCAAACCATCATGATGATTCAGATTATCTGGCAAAAGAAGGAGCCAAGGAGCTTGTTGTACAAGGGCTATGAGGACCAGGGTGTGTAAGTGCCCTGACAGGTGGAATGTGCTGGGAAGGAAGGTGCAAATGGGGAAGGAAAGGAGTAAGATGAAGCCAGGAGGACTGAGCCCTGGGCCTCGTGCAAGGGTTCTACTATTAGCCCGGTGTAGGTAAAACCGAGGGAAAGAGCATTAGATCCAGAACTGAAACCCTTTCAAGTGAGTCACTGAAGAGGAGTTAAGAATGGGAGGGTGGGGGTTAGCACAACAGCCCAGGGAAATTTGGGTGTTCAGTGGTTTGTTTTCAATGTGATTCGTGGGAAATGTTCAATACCTGGACTACTGTAATATCTAGGTATGAGTAGAATAAAATTAAGAAGAGCAAACAGGTGTGGTGGCCCACACCTTTAATCCCAGTACGCAGGAGGCAGACCCTCTGAGGTTCAAGGCCAGCCTGGTCTACATAGAGAGTTCCGGACAGCTGAGCTAAAGGAACCCTGTCTCAAAAAGAAACACACACAACTACACATACACACACAAATAATATAATAAAAAAAGAAATAAATAATAAATAAATAAATAAATTTAAAAGAGAATTCAAGGACCAATCACCAGGGAGAAACCCAAAGGACTTTTGGGGGCCCGCTCTGTGCCGCCCCGCCATGTAACGTTTCCTTTCCTTCCCCCAGAGGGACCCAACCCTGGTCAACGAAGTTTTTTAATACGTTTGAGAGATGAGTTCTGAAAAGCCTTGATGGGGTTTGACTTTTTTTTTGTTTTGGTCTTTTTCGAGACAAAAAGTGGTCTCCCTGTAGCCCATCTGTCCTAGGACTCAACTCTGTCCCATTCGGTTCGTTAACTCACAAAGATCCCTCCTTCCTCATTTCCTCGCAAGTGCTAGGATGAAAATGGTGTGGGTGCGCGCCCCACACCCTGCTGTCTTGAGCATGTTTTTTACATGAATTTTATAAGGTCTATAAACGCAGCGCTGGGGTGGGGTAACTCCCTTTACCACTCTTCCTTTCCTACGTATTAAAGAGAACTTGGACTTACAGGTTTCAGGTCCTTTTATACTGCACTGTTGCTCAGACAACAGGTTTGAATACTCTTATTAGACAGGAGATGTGGGTAATTTGGGTAGCACTCTGTGAGGGACCAACCTAAAAAGGAGATTATACAATTAAAAAGGACTTCTATGTAATAAAAATATTTATTTCTCAGACTAATGTCTGATTTCTAGTTATTATCTTTAAAACTCAATTGCGGCTTTCCTTGTTTTCCTTTTTACCCTCTCTCCTTGTTTTTACTTGCATATAACTAACTTTATAGAAATTTAGTTATTATAATAATTATGCTTTTAACTAGTGTTTAGTAGGTTCGTAGCTCTCAAATGTTGTTTGTTTTCCCTCTTTTATTTTTGGTTGTAATTTTGTGGCACTGGAGAACAAACTCAGGATACTACATATTCAAAATTAGTTTTTGAATCAAAGAATAAATGATCTTTTATTGAAAATCCTGTTAGGATATATAGAATATTAAAGTATAGGCAATTGAATGAATACAGACACATTTACTAAATGTCACATCCTGGATGCCAGTCTTTGTACTTCCAGGTATGAAAATGTAATAGTGTGCTAGTTAAGCCTTGTTTTTTTTTTTTTTGTGTTTTTGGCTAGCTTAGCCTTTTGTTGTTGTTGTTGGTTCTTTTCCCGACAGGGTCCCCTTGTACCCCAGCTTTCCTGGACTCCATCTGTAGACCAGGCTAGCTTGACTTCACAAAGATCTCTGCCTCCTGTGCCTCCAAGTGCTTGCCATGCCCGGCGCCAGCTTAGCCTTTTCAGTAGACAGTGGGATCTCCTTTTACTGCCCCTCTCCTCCCCCCTCCACTCCTTTCGCTCCTCTTTGCTTTTCCTTTTCCCTGAAACCCAGTCTGGCTGGGATCCTCCTGCTTCAGCTTCCGAGGGCTGAGAGAATTTTTTTTTTTTTTTTTTTTTTTTTTTTTTTTTTTTTTTTTCACTAAACACCAGCTGAAGTACTATAAGCTTTGGATTTCAATAACTACTGTGATAAATGACTACTGATAGAGAAAGTTTCCAAAGTGTTGTGATAAATAAAAATAGTATTACATTATGCATAGGAATTATTTCTGTATGTATAACAAAAGCTCAAAATACCTGGAAGTTTTTCTGTTAAACAGTTTGAACAATAATTGTCTCTGACGAGTCATGGGATTAGGAATGTAGTGGCTTTTTTTTTTTTTTTAAAATTAAAAGAAAATAATTTTGTTGCTTGATTTTTGGTATTTTTTTTGTCTGAACTTTTTTTTTTTTTTTTCTTTTTTAGACTTGTTAAATAAATAAATAAAGATTGAAAAAAATAAAAAATACTAATTTTTTACTCTTTTTATTAATATTTTTAAAATTAAATTTATTAGGTTATTATTTATTATATTTTTTCCTCTCACCGGGTTGGTTTTTGAAATTATTTTTTTAATATGTGCTCAAGTAGTCTGTCCTGCCACGTAGGTTTGCGCACCCACTTTGTCATGTCACAGTGCCAACGGAGTGTCAGAAAGAGGGTGTCGAGTTCCCTGGAACCGTGAGTTAAAATGGTTCTCAGCCCACATGTGGGGTTGGCAATGGCAAAGAAGAATATAAACGTTAGCATACCGTAGGTCTCTGTACAGAGCAGTACAGGCGCACTTAAACTGCTTAGGACCATCGCTCCAGCCCTCTATTTCTTTTCTTATTCTTTTTTTTTTTTAAGTTTAATCTATTATATATGTTTTAAGGTAGATCATTTATGCAAATAAAGCAACAGTTTTTCGTTTATCAAAGATCACATGCCAGTTACGTATAGTCTTGCCATCAACAATTAGGGTAATTGGTGCTAGAAGGGATGACCATTAATTGTTTCTGTTTTCTGGACTGTGGTACGTTCACTCAGCATGACTATCTTCTAGCTCCAGCCTTTACCTGCAAGCTCAATAGGATCATCTTGTCTCTTTTTAACTTTATTTTGTGAATTTTTTAATTACATTTTCTTTTTATTTCGTGTATGTGTAGTGATGATTAACTGTCTGCCATGCAACGTTTAGGCACCCGAAAACATGTCTGTGCAAAAGCCGCTGAGGTCAGACATAGGGTGTCGGATTGCCCCTGGAACGGAGTTCTCCTGGGATCGGGAGTTTTCACACAGTTCGTTGCGCCGCCATGGATGGGTGCTGGGGATCGAAAAACCCGGGTCCTCTGTATTAAGAGCAATCGGACATCTCTCTAAACCACTAAGGCCATCTCCTTCGCAGCCCGAGGTCTATCTTTCTTTATCGCTGCATAGAAACTCCATTGTGTAGATGTACCACTTTTCTCTATCCACTCATGCAGTTGAAGGGGCATTTGGGTTGTTCAGCTCGTTGCATTTGTAAGAAGAGCTAAATAAACCATGGCTGTGCTGTATCCTTTGCAGTAAGATGAGTCTTGTGGGAGCATTCCTAGGAGAGTATTGCTTGGATGCAGGTGCAATTCATTACCAAGTCTTCCCAGATTGCTTCCACACTGCTGTTAGCCAAGTGGCTGATAATGATGTACATTCCCACCAGCGCAGTGGATGACTGTTCCCTTTTCCCCACAAACCTCTACCTAGCACTTGGTATCATTGTTTCTATGAAATCCTACCAGTCTTATTGATTTTTTTTTTTTAAGTGTTTCTTGTGGTTTTCAATTTGATTTCCTTTTACTTAATGATGCTGAACACTTCTTAAAGGTGTTTATCCTCAGAACTCTAATTCCTCAACATGTGTATGTCTCTGTTACAGACTTGCTTTGCTCCATCTAGTGAGTGGGGTCATTTAATTTTCTTTCTGCTCTGCTTTGTTTTTGAGTAGTTTATATTTCTGGAAATCAAATTGCTTTGTCAGATGTGTTCTGCAGTGAAGGTTTCCTCCACTCTGTGATTCTTTTTTTTTTTTTTCTTTGTTGTTTCGTTTTGTTCTGTTTTTGATTTATATGAGGTTCCCATTAATGTCAATTGTCATCTTAATTTCTTCGGCAGCTGCTGTCTGATTTAGGGGAAGTCTATTTCCTATGCCTATGTGTTGTAAGTCTGCTGCCACTATTTTCTTCTATTCCTTCAGAGTTTGGTTTTTTTTTTTTTTTTTTTCGGTTTTGGTTTCATCTTGATACTTAAACATCATGTGAGTTGACTTTTAATACGGGCAATTGAGTAGGGGTCTTAATTTCCATTTCTTGCTACAAAGTGAGTGATCCGTTTAGCCAACAACCACTTAGCAGGGAAGATGCTTCTTTTCTCCATTGTTTGTGTCCTTCTTGGCCTTTTTCCAAATATGAGATGGCTGAAAATGGGTATGTGCTCAAGTTGGAGGATTACTTCAAGTTGTTGGTTCCATTGGTACAACAGCGTCCTGTTTTTTGTGGCCAGTAACCAAGCTGTTTTTATGACGTATAGCCCTGTAGTATAGTTTAAAATCTGGTATAGATAATCCCCCCATTTGCTGCTTTTTTCACTCAAGGGTTTTTTGCTATTCGGGTCTTTTTGTTTTCTCAAATGAAATTAAGGACTTTTTTTTGTTCCAAGCCTGTTGAAGAAACTCTTGGGGATCTATTATATTGGATTGCATTAAATCTATACAAGGTTTGGGTATAAAAATAGACATTTATTGTAACTATGATTAATTTTCCCGAATCCATGAGCATGGAGGGTTTTTTCCATCTTCTTATGTCTTCTTTCCCAATTTCTTATTCATTCGGCTTTAAAAATTTTGTTGTAGAGATCCTTGTATCTTTGGTTAGGGTTTGTGTCCAAGGCTAATTTTATTGTTTTTAATGAGCGCTTATTGTGAGTGGGAAGTCTCCTTGTCTTCCATTCCTTCTTCAGTTGCTTGCGTGTTGGTTGTAAAGAAAGCTTACTGATTATTCTCGGTTAATTGTGTACTCCTGCCCATTTTTGGCGAACGCTTCTTAATATCATGCATTCTAAGAGTTTTCTCGGTGGAGTTTTTTTAGCATCCCTTTCAGGTAAAAGAATCCATATCACAGAAAAAGGGATCAGTTACTTCCTCTTTTCCAAATTAGTACTCCTTAATTTCCTTTTTCCTTGCCTTATGCTCCTAGTGCAGGAGTTTCAAGCACTAATAAAATGAAAGAGGAGTGATGAGAAGGGGCAGCCTTGCCCGATGTCCTACCTTAAAGGGAAATGCTTTCTGTCCGTTTCCTCATTTAGGATGATATTGGTGTGGGTTTCCTAGTATATGGCTTTGATTACATTGAGGAATGAATGCCAGTCCCCGTCCAATTCCCTCTAGGACTTCTTAAGCATGAAGGGATGCTGAGGAGTTTTGTCAAAGCTTCTTCTGTCAAATGTCAGAGTTGATGGTGGTGGCTTTGTTTGGTCTTTCAGTCCAATTCTATATGCTTGTATGATTTATATTGATTTTTTCATATGTTGAACCATCCTGCATATCTGGATAATCCCAGCTCTGGTATGGGAAATGGGGATGATCTTCTCTGATTGGTGTGTCTATATGCGATTTTGCTCATTTCTTTTTCTCTAAAATAAACTTGGGAGCCGCTGAGATGGTTCAGTGGGTAAAGGCATTTTAGTCTCATCGGCCTGATAACCTGAGTTTCCAGACCCTACAAGGTAGCAGGGAAGAACTCACTCTCCAGAATCATTGTTTGACCTCCCAGGTGTGCTGTGCTGTAATAAAGGAGCCTACACACACACACACAAAACACAGCACACACACACACACACACACACAACAACACTCCAAAAGAACAACGATTAGGCCGAACAAAGTCTGAGAGAACAACTCGCGCTTAGGAACACTAGAAGATCTCGCAAAGGACCCAGTTTTGTTTCCCAGCACCCACATGGTGGCTGACAACTTTCTGGGACTCTAGTTCCGGAGATTTATGTCCTTTCTGGTCTCCGACGGGCACTGCATACACCTGGTGCACATTACAACATGCAGCAAAACACTCATAAACAGAAAAAAATGAATGATTTGGCAAGCCATGGTGGTACATGCCTTTAATCTTAGCCTCAGGAGGCAGAGTGCAGGAGGATTTGTGAGTTCAGAAGGCCAGCCTGGATCACATGAGCCTGAGTTCCATGGACAGCTGGGCTAGTACAGGGAGACTCCTGTCTATACAAGACCAAAAAATAAACTGAACATAAATAAAATAGTTAAAATTAGGAATTAAAACAATTTTTTTATTTAATTTTTTTTTTTAATGTGGATGAGATGTAGCTGTCTAAACTGTAATCCTTGGTGGAACCCGTGTCATGACAATGTCCGCAGAGACTCAGAAGAGGGCGTCAGATTCGCACTAGACTGGGAGTTTACAAGACAGTTCTTACCGCCACCATGTGGGTGCTGGGATCGAACCTGGGTCCTCTGCGAAGAGCATGCCAGTCTCTTAAAACCCATTGAGGCCATCTCATGCCAGCCCCCTAAAATTTGAGATTTTGAAAACATCTTCTTGGCTCAGGGTATAGCTTAAGTAGTAGAGCACGTAGATAAGAGCATGTAGCAGTGTCCCTTGGTTTGGGTTCAGTTCTTACACTGCAAGGAAACACACAAATAATAACAATAAAAAAAACCCAACTCTGTGGATATAATTCACATACATTGTGAAGTGTGTGATTCTCTGGACTTACTACCTACAGTTGTGTCAGTACAAGAAATTTAAACATTTTTGTTGTCCCCCAAAGAAGCCCTGCTTGTTCCCATTAGCAGTCACTCTACCATTCCTTCCCAGCTGCCCCAGACCTGCCTGTCTTGGGCATTTTTTGGAATTGGAATCACACAGCAGGCAACTTTGTGTCTGGCTTCTTTTTTTTTTTTTAATTTTATTTTTTATGTGTATGAATGTACTGTCTGCATGTAGGTTTGTGCACCCATGTCGTGTAATGCCGTGGAGGTCAGAAGAGGGTGTCGGACTCCCCTGGAACTGGAGTTAAAGACATTTTCTCAGCCGCCATGTGGGTGCTGGGGATCGAACCCGGGTCCTCTGCAAGAGCAGTCGGCGCTCTTAACCACTAGGCCATCTCTCCAGCCCCTCAAGTATTTTTCTAGGAGGGGAATTATTAGATTTTAGAATAACTCTGTTTAATGGCTCAAAAATGCCATAGTGTTTTCTAAGTTGCCTATATTCTTTTATAATCCCAGCAACAGTTCTTCTACATTCTTGCCAATACTCAATGCCATCTATCCTGAGTGAAGCCACTTTAGTGTGAGGTAGTACTTTGCTGTGGCTTTCATGTATATTTCTCTATTGAATAATAATGCTGAGCATATTTATTGGCCATGATTTATTTATTTTATATGGGTTCCTAGGAGACATGTATTTATTCAGTTTCTTTCTTTTTTTTTTTTGAGACAGTTTCTCACTATGTAGCCCTGGCTGGCCTGGAACTCACAGATATCCACCTCCCTCTGCTCTCCACCACACTAAAATGGGCTTAATTTTGTAATGTTTTGTTTTGTTTCTGAGACAGAGTCTCTGGTACCATAGTTCAGGCTGCCCGTGAGCTCTCTATGGGGCTGAGGGTCTTGAAGTTTGGGTCCTCCTGGTCCTGCTTTCTTGGTACTGGGTTACAGCTACAGGCAACCATACCCATTTTAGGCTTTCGTGAAAACCCAGGGCTTCTTGTATGCTCAGCAAATGCTTTTAAAAACTCAGCTACGCTGGGCGTGGTGGATCATGTCTTTAGTCCCAGCACTCAGGAGGCAGAGGCAGGTGGATCTCTGTGAGTTCAAGGCCAACCTGGTCTACATAGTGAGCTCCAGGACAGCTGGGACCAAAGGGAGACCCTGTCTCAAAATACTAAAAAAAAAAAAACCTCAGCTACATCTGTAGTTCTTTCCCCCAGCCCCCTGTTCCTTGTTTTTTTTTTTCTTAAGGTATGATCTTGCTATCTATCTCTGGCTTTCACTATGTAGCCCAGGGTGGCTTCAGACTTAAACAAGCCTCCTGACTTGGCCTTGAGTGTTTTACCACACCTGGTTGTTTTGTTTTTTGGCAGTGGTGGTAAGTGTTCTGAGACAGGGTCTCATTATATAGCCTGAATGGCCTAGGACTTGTTATGCTGACCAGATTGGTGTTGAACTTGGGGCAATCCTATTGCTTTTGCTTCCTTTCTGTTTTGAGACAGGGGTTCATGTAGTCCAAGCTAGCCTCAAACTCTCTAGTAGCTAGGGCTGGCTTTGAACTACTGATTCTTCTACTTCTGAGACCTGCTGGTATTACATACATGTGCTGCTATGCCCAGCATAACCTCTGCTTATAGCAGAAAAGCTGGTGGCTGGTGATATGTGCTTCCACATGGGCCTGCAGTCCAGAGGCCTCCTTTAGATAACTAACTCCTAAGGTCTGCAATAGGATGAAGCAAACTCACTTAGTGGCTTTTCTCTGTGTTGTAGAAATCGGTGTGCTGGCCAAGACTTTCATTGACCAAGGGAAGCTCATCCCAGATGATGTCATGACGAGGCTGGCCCTTCATGAGCTGAAGAACCTCACCCAGTATAGCTGGCTGTTGGATGGTAAGTGCAGGGTCCCCAGTATCTCTCTGCTAGAAGTGGTAGTGATGGAAGAATGAGGCCTTGGGAATATGGACAGGCTGTCACTGCATTGAGGGCTTAGGCCAGTCACCACTGGGTCCAGTTTTTAAAGTTTTATTAATTAAACTATTAATTTGAGGCAGGGTCTTATGTATCCCCGGCTGGCCTCCAACTTACTGTATAGCTAAGGACAACTTTGAACTGATCTGCCTGCCTTCACCTCCCAAGTGCTCAGATTAAAGACATAGGCTACAAAGCCTGGTGTAAATGGTGCTGGAGATCAAACCCAAAGCATTGTGTATGGTAGCCAGGAGCCCTACCAACTGGGCCATATTCCCGGCCCATGTCTGGTTCTTTATTTGAAAGGAAAGAGGGAGTCAGACTGTATAATTTCTAGATTTTTTTCAGATATAATTCCTTCCCTCACTTTTAAGGATTTGGGGGTTACTTTTTAATATTTTATTAAGATTTATTTATTTAAAAAATTTTTTTTTAATTTTATTTATTTCTGTATGTGTATGAATGTACTGTCTGCATACAAGTTTGCGCACCCATGTCGTGCAATGCCGCGGAGGTCAGAGGAGGGTGTCGGATTCCCCTGGAACTGGAGTTCTCCTGGATTTGGAGTTTCAGATGGTTCTCGGCCGCCATGTGGGTGCTGGGGATCGAACCCGGGTCCTCTGTAAGAGCGGTCGGCGCTCTTAACCGCTAGGCTATCTCTCCAGCCCCCTCTTGTGCCTTTTAAATACCACCTTTGTCTGTTTTAGAGCTCCATTTTCTAGAAAGTAGTGAACTATATGTGATTAATTCACCCAGCATATACTGCACACAGTGTATTTGTATGTATGAATTAAGAAGTACATAATGAGTATACCCAGGTTCTAATGATTTGTAACTGTTATCTATGTCCTTATTTTCTCCCCCTAATCTCAAAGAGAACAGAGGAAAATAAAAAAAAAATAAAGTAAATTTTGTACTGATATGTTTCCAAAAGTGCTCTAATGNAAAAAAAAAAAAAAAATAAGAAGTACATAATGAGTATACCCAGGTTCTAATGATTTGTAACTGTTATCTATGTCCTTATTTTCTCCCCCAATCTCAAAGAGAACAGAGGAAAAAAAAAAAAATTAAAGTAAATTTTGTACTGATATGTTCCCAAAAGTGCTCTAATCGAGTCAGCTAGTAATTTTTTATAGATCCATCCCTTCATCTCTCTCTCCATCCCCCACCCTCAAATTATGAGACAGTTTATCATACTGTAGGGAGCCATAGAACACAGCAGCTTAGCACACTGCTAAGATCTAAGCTTATTTATTTTTAGATGTATGAATGTTTTGCCTGCATGTGCATTGGTGTACCATGTGCATGCAGTGCCCACGGAGTCCAGAAGAGGGCACAGGATCCCTGGAACTGGACTTATAGGCTGTTATTAGTTGCCATGTGGGTGCTGGGAACCGAACCCAGGTCCTCTGCAAGAGCAGCCAGTGCTCTTAACCACTGAGCTCTCTCTCCAGCCCCTTGTTTTACTTTTTAATTTTAAAACTTTTGTTTTGTTTCAAGCTGGCCTTGAACTTGTGAGCTTCCTGCCTCAGCCTCCCAGGAGCAGAGATTACAGGTGTATGCCACCATACCTGCCTGAGAATATTTTTGTAGTGAGGAAAGCTTAGTACAAAAGAAAGAAGACCCCAGAATAACTTACAGTGTGCTGTAGCATTTCTCCATTGAGAGGTGTGCCAGTCTTGGACAGCAGGTTGGCTCGTAGTCTCTAATCTGCCTGTTGACAGAGGGAGGACACCAAAGAAATGTTTTTAAAAACCCAGTCCTTTACTTCAAGATCAAAGTTCTAATACCTTGTCTCATAAGAGGCGTGCTAATCAGGTCTTCTGTTTCCTTCTCTCCTACTCAGCCCCATCTCCACTACTGCACTTAGTGTTGCCCACAGAGCCCAGCAGCCCAGCTACTTGCTGAGGTGGCAAGAGAAGGCGTCCTGTTTCCTAACTACACAAAGGTTCCAAATGACTGGACTTCAAGAGGACAAAGGGAGAGATGGGGTGGAGTATTACTCTGGTTTATCAGGAAGGAAACCGCAGGCTTGCCTATACTGTCCATCTACATTTGCATAGAATCTCCAGGATTCAGAAATTCTTTAAACACTTACGGAAGGTCTTGAGTGTTGTAGAGGCTGACAAATACAATACCCTCTACATGCCAGGCTACCTGTATTTATTCATTACCTAAATATCAACTGAGTGCCTTCTAGGTACACAAAGCTGTTCCAGGCACTGAACCTAAACATGAACAAGATCTTTACTACCAGTTAAAAAAAAAATAAAATAAAATAAAAAAAGTCCAGATTAAATGTTGATGTGAATAATGAGCTATGTGGTGGGCAGGCAGCTGCTTACTTCCTTGTCCAATAAAAAACATGGATATATGGCTCAAAGTTTTCAAGTTTCAGGAAGCCATGCTCCTTTGTATGATGGAAGAGTTTAAAAGTATCCCCATTTGCAGGGGGCCTGTCAGTGTGTTCAGGGTGGAAGAATGGGCTGCATAAAGGCAGAATGGATAAACTGCCCAGCCCAGGAAAAATGGCAAGTTTTCCTCCAGAGCAACCTATGGTCATCAGTGGAGTATCAGGAAAAATGGCAAGTTTTCCTCCAGAGCAACCTATGGTCATCAGTGGAGTATCTGGGAACTGGGCCAAAGACAGGGCAACAGGGGAAGGGCCTGGAGTGTGGAATGTTTATTGTTTTTTAAATTCTTCCATTGTTGTATTGCAACAATGTCTTTCCCTTTAAAAAATTAAAGAAGATATAAATGTTTAAAGAGAGAAAGACCTGTGTCTCAGTGATCACACCCTTCCACAACAACTTTTTTATTACCTATATGTAATTCAAGCAGACATTTCTGTATAGTAATAAAATGTACAAGTATATACAAACTTCCATATATCATTAGATACATTTTTCTCTCTCCCTAAGTAATAGCTAATAACATTTTTTCTTTATATATTGTTAGGCAGTTTTTTGTTGCTCTGACACAGACTTCAGAGAGACAACTTAGAAGAGGAAGGATTTGTTTTGACTCCTGGGTTTCAGAATCTTTCGTCCACGCCATTGCTGGTGTTGTGCTGGAGCCCTAGTGAGAGCGTGGTCCAGCAGCTCTCTTCATGGTGGCGGGAAGCAGTGATGACACACGAAGCAGCCAGGACCAATATACCCTTCAGAGGCAGAGCGCAGAGCTACTTCGTCCACCAGGTCCCACCTCTCACTAATGCCATGACCCATCCCATGATCCAGCTATTTCTCAGTGGCTGGATCCACCATCTGGGGACCAAGCCTTTTAAACACGAGCTTTTGGAGGGCACACTTCATATCCAAACTGTAACATATATACATGTCCATACGCAACTACTTTTTGTATTTTGCTTTTCAACTGAATTAAACTACATTTGACAGATTTCTCACTGGAATAAAGATGCATACACTTGCATTTGATGTATGTATCATACTTAAACCCTACCTGAGGAATGCTTGGGCCGCAACCAGATTTTCCATGTTTTTAGTGGTGCTAGATATCCGCACATTTTATTTTGATTCAGCTCTTTTATCCCCATGGATGTTTCGCTCTAAGTTACTGAGTTGAGGATAAACATTTAAATCAGGATTAGGTCAACAGAGAGGTATTTTTGTTGAGACTTTTTTTTTTCCAGTGAAAACTCCATGGTTACAATTGTAGGTGTTAGGTTAGACAGCTTGTGTTCCATTTCCCTTCCACTCTGTAATTAATAGCTTTATGAGCTAGAGCAAGTTACTTAGGCTTGCTGTGGCTCAGTCTCTTTGTTTGTTAAGTAGGAACAATAATAGAACCTTTCTTATGGGTATTATGACAGCTGAAACATTTAATAAAACATTTAACATATAGATGTTGGCACCTAGTTGGCATTGGTGGACTCAGCCATTATATTGTATTTAACTCATTAAATGTATCAAAATTGTTTCTATCAGAATGACTTGCTTTGTTGTAAAATTTAGACTAAATGATTGATTTTTTTTTTCAACATACGGCTATATAAAATGTTATGACTGAGATTTTGCCATTACAGGCTTCCTATGGAGGTTTCAGTCCAGGTTTCCTAATTGTTATCACTTCATAGGGTCTAAGTCACAAGCAAAATTTTCCACACCTCAGTGTTAACAAATGTATTTTAGCTCTGATGGGTTATTGCATATGCAGCTTTAGCCTTTGTCACTTAAAAAAATTTTATTATTTTTTATGTGTATGAGTGTACTGTCTGCATGTAGGTTGGTGCACCCGTGTCATGCAATGCCACAGAGGTCAGAAGAGGGCGTTGGATTCTCCTGGAACTGGAGTTAAAGACAGTTCTTAGCCACCATGTGGGTGCTGGGAATCGAACCCGGGTCCTTTGCAAGAGCAGTAGGTGCTCTTAACCGCTGAGCCATCTCTGCAGCCCCAAGCCTTTGTCACTTTTGAAAAACATAGTACTTCCACCAAATTTAGCTTTTCCTTTTGTTCTGGACAGAGTGTCCCTAGTCATAACATTATAAAGTAAAAAATTGAGATCAGAATATTTCAAATTCCCTAATGTACGTGTCTATTTTTTGATTCAATAATCAGCTCTAGTTGCCTTTTTTCTGTATTTTTGAACCACATTGTTTATTTTAGCTGTTCTGGCTGGGTATCCGTTTCTGAAATGCTTGGGACTACGTGTGCTTCATGTTTTGGAGATTTTTATCCTTTGGGTTATTTGAATACTTTGCCAGCTGATCGTTCCTAATCTGAACACCCCAAATTCCCCCAACTGGACACTTTCTGATATCATTGGATTTCAGATTTCTGGATTAGGGACACTTACTGCATATTGTGCTTACTGCACAGGGTTGCTCCTCTATGCTGTTTTCTGTAATATTCTAAAAACAGCCTTCTGGAGTGACACTGTGACTGATGAGTTCAGGTCTTTCTCCCTCTGCTTGTTCTTCTACACTGTTTTTCTATAATATTCTAAAAAACAGCCATAAAGTTTTAAATTTTCATTTATGTGTATGTGTTCATGCTATATGTGTGAAGGTGCCAGAGGAGGCCAGAAGACAACAGATTCCCTGGAGGTGGAGTTTCAGGCAGCTGTGACACATGATATGAGGGCTGGGAAGTAAACTCCTGTCCTCTGCAAGAACAGCATTTGCTCTAAACTGCTTAGCCATCTTTGCAGCCCCTTTTTTCCAGAGGCTCATGTAGCCTAAACTGGTCTCAAACTGTTACTAATATGTAGCCGAGGCTGGCTTTGAACTCTTTACCCTTCTGTCTCTGCTTTCAAAGTGCTGGGATTACAGGCTTACCACCACACCAGACAGGAATTCAGATTTTGTTCACTGACACATTCTAATTAGATAGTAGTCAGACAGGGAGTCTCTCTAATGTGAAGGACAGTGAGACTTTTGTTCTGCTCAGGCTTCAAGCTGTTTCACTGAGGCTTACTCACACAGGGAAGGCAGTGTGCTCTTATACAAACACCTTGACGTGCATACTCAGAATGTTTGACCAAATATCTGGACACCCTTTTGCCCAGTCAAGTAGACACACAAAAAATTAACCATCATGGTTCTACTAGAGCAGTGGTCAACCTGGTAGCATCCCAAATTGGGTTCAATTTGCCTAATATTCTTTTTTTTTTCCTTCTTGATTTTGTCTCTTCTCCACACTTTTCTAAAGGTTTTCCAAGGACACTTCCACAGGCAGAAGCCCTGGATAAGGTTTACCAGATAGACACAGTGATAAACCTAAATGTGCCTTTTGAGGTCATTAAACAACGCCTCACGGCTCGTTGGATTCATCCCGCCAGTGGCCGAGTGTACAACATTGAATTCAACCCTCCCAAAACTGTGGTGAGTAACTCAGTGGGACTGTCCCTGAGTTCATTTACCCTCACCAATTAAGCTCTGTAAACGTGGACAGCCTCTGGCTGGTGGTTCTGGTCCACTCAGCTGTAGGAAAGGTGTTCCTGCTGTAAACACCAGTTTTAGTGAATTAGGAAATGTCTCCCATAGGCTCGATGTGTTGACTTCTTGGTCCCCAGCTGGTGGTGCTGTTTTGGAGGTAGGGCTGAGCTGTAGAAAGTAAGTGAACCAGTAGGGCTGGGCACCTGCGGTTACACATGATCCTTGGTCCTTTGCCCGCCCCCCCATGACACATTCGTACCATGATGTTCTGAAGCCCAAGCTCATGGGGTCAAACAGTGAACAGAACCCTCTGAAACTATGTGCCAAAACAAATAGTTCCTCCTTTTTCATTGTTTTTCTTAGATATTGGTCACAGCAATTGGGGGGTGGGGGATCAATACATTTTCCTGTTAGTTTTTTTTTCTTTTTAAAATTTATTTATATATTTTTTATCAAATATAGACCCATGTCCCCTCCATCCCCCCACCCCACCAGAGCTCATGCATTCTGCCAAACATGCTTTTCATCTCTTTCTCAGTCTTTCTCAATATTCTCCATGTGGAAGTTGACTGTTTTGAGCAGAAGTTCACTGTTTCAGTCAGTTCTTTGACGCAGTCCTTTCTGTTGTTGTTGTTTCCAATATGCATCACTCCCAACTGCTTTGGACAAAAGCTCAAGGGGCCGTGCACAAGAAATACAACTAGGTAATTGGCACTAGCATCCACAGATGAGGGATACCATTCGTCGTTTGTTTTTCTGGGACTGTGTTACTTCGCTCAGCATGATGTCCTCTAGCTCCAGCCATTTTCCTGCAAAGCTCATGATGTCGTCTTTCTTTACTGCTGCATAGTTTTCTAAATAAGTATTAATTTTTTATTCTATGCCAGGGTGTGTGAGGGGCAGTGGGGACTTTTGACACTGGTCGACTGTTGGAATTCCCACCACCTCCCACTAGCCCATAAGCTGGGAACCAGCCCTTTAGAGCTTGGGGCTATTGGAAGACAGTCCAAATGCAAATTGTATAGCACTACGGGGTCTCGTGTTGGAATTATCTTTACTTTAGGTTCTGTTGAGGCATTAGCACAGTTTTGTGCTTGGTGTTTGAACAGATGTCTGCATAGAAAGAACTGCTTATCAAATACCCTTTGGAGACAAGTATGGATAACATTCTTTCTGACGGCTGCTTTAGGGCATCGATGACTTGACAGGAGAGCCTCTGATTCAGCGTGATGATGACAAACCAGAAACTGTGATCAAGAGACTCAAGGCTTACGAAGCCCAAACAGAGCCAGTCCTGGAATATTACCAGTGAGTTCCTGCTATTCAGAGCTTCTACTGCACAAAGTTTTTGATTTTTCTATACTTCGACACTGAAATACTAAAATATTAGAAGACCCAATTGCAAATGGCTTAAGCAGTAAAGGAACTTCTTGGCCTGTGCTGTAGAGGAGTCAGGAAGGTAGGCAGGGCTGTCTCCTAGGTGCTATCAGTCTTGCCATTCTCTTAGCTTCGCCAGCTCGTGCACTGATTTTGTCCTCTGACTATCTGCATGGTTGCAGGCATCTGCTGGAAACAGCTAGGCCTTACCCTTCTGTGCTGGATAGCTTTAGTGTCAACTTGACACACCTGGGTTGAGGGAGCCTCAATTGGGGAATTGGCTCCATTGGATTGGCCTGTGGCCACATCTGTGGAATATTGTCTTGATGGTCGAGCAGTGTGGGAGGGCCCAGCCCACTATGGGTGGTGCTACCTCTGGACAGGTTGTTGTGTACTGTATAAGAGGGCAGGCTGGGCATGGGCCAGGGGAGCAAGCCAGTGAACAGCATTCCTCCATGGCCTGTGCTTCAGCTCCTGCCTCCAGGTTCCTGCCCTGAGTTCCTGCCTTGGGCTCCCTGAGTGATGAACTGTGACCCAGGAGATGTAAGCTGAATAAACCCTTTCCTCCCCAAGTTGGTGTTGGTCAGTATGTTTTGTCACAGCAATGGAAGATAAACTAGAACACCTTCCATGAAGGACCGAGGAAATCTGTAACAGATGCTCTGAGCATCACTCCAATGAAACCAAGAGAAGGTCTGGGTCATTGCCAGTGCCCGAATCACCACGTGTTGAGAGAGGACACTTCTCCACACAACTTCAAATGATAACCAGCCCTTCTCAGTTCATTTGTTTGGCCAGCAGTATTTATTTATTATTGAGACAGGGTCTCTCTTTACTCCCAGCTGCCCTGGAACTCACTATGTAGGTAGACCAGGCTGGCCTCAAGCTCAGAGATCTGCCTGCCTTTACCTCCCAAGTGCTGGGATTCAACGAATGTGACACCACGACCGGCTGGCCAGTACTCTTTAAGTGCTATTAAAACATGGTTTCCAAAAAAAAAGCCAGGCGTGGTGGTGCATGCCTTTAGCCCTAACACTTGGGAGGCAGAGGCAGGCAGATCTTTGGGAGTTCAAGGCCAGCCTGGTCTACAGAGTGAGTTCCAGGACAGCTGGGGCTACAGGGAGACCCTGTCTTAAAAACACCAAAAAACAAAACAAAAATAAAACCAAACAAACATGGTTTAGCCTGCTTTTCAAGGAAATCCATATTATACAAATACGAGAGCTACTCAGAGGTGACACCTAACTAGGGCTAAGAAACAATCCTCCCTTCTCCCAGAGGATGAGTGTCCCCCTCCTTCCCTTTCATTTGTATGTCTAGTCATGAGTCAGGGTCAAAGCAGTGTATGTATGCTGTGCTGGTGAGAACAGAGGCCAGCGCCAGAGGAGCCAAGTTCGAACTGAGCTCACTAATCAACACGACCTTGACCTCCTGCTTATTCTCTGCCTGTTTTTTTTTTTTGGTCTTTTCGAGACAGGGTCTCCCTGTAGCCCCAGCTGTCCTGGAACTCACTCTGTAGACCAGGCTGGCCTTGAACTCAAAAAGATCCACCTGCCTCTGCCTCCCAAGTGCTGGGATTAAAGGCGTGCGCCACCATGCCCCGCTAACCTGTTTTCACTTTCATAAAAGAGAGGCTGGAGAGTATGTGTAACTCTTAGAATTGTCTTGATATATAGCAGGCACTATGTAATTATTTGTTGTGGTTATAATCAATGTTGAATTAGAAATAAGTATGCAATAAAATCAGAAGTCACAGTCTCCAAACTGTCCTACTCATTCTAATAGCTTATTTCTGGAAGATGAAATTACAAGAGCTGGCAGTTCATTTTCTATAGTAACTGTTACTGTAAGAGGTTGTGTTTGTATATTTAGCCTGGTTCTGAACATGACTAATTCTGTGGCTCTGGGCAAGGCACTGAAGCCACACTGTAGCTAACAACCATCAGTAACTTCTCCTTGACCCTTCTTGGGCACTTCACACACTTGGTACACTTACATGCAAGCAAGAGCTTATACACATAAGATCTTAAAAATGGACATGGGGGGCTGGATAGCCTAGCAGTTAAGAGCACCGACTGCTCTTGCAGAGGACCCGTGTTCGATCCCCCAGCACCCACATGGCGGCTAAGAACCGTCTGTATCTCCAATTCCAGGAGAACTCCAGTTCCAGGGGAATCCAAGACCCTCTTCTGACCTCCTCAGCATTGCACGACATGGGTGCACAAACCTACATGCAGACAGTACATTCATACACATACAAAAAAAAAAAAATGAACATGGACTTAAAATTCAAAGAGCCTTAAGAAGAACTTTACCAATAAGTGCAGTTATTTTTAAATGTTCTTCAGTCCTGTTTTTCAAGTCTTCTCACCTGTGGAACTTTGATGGCATGGTCTCTCTAAGAATGTAACATTCTTATTCTTTGGTGAACTAATTTTTGGAGCTGATTCTATGTCTTTAGAGAAATCAAAATGGCAAGGATTCATCCTGGATAGAGCTTTAGGAGTGAGCAGGTGCCTCAGTTTTGCTCTCAGTGCTGCCCACTTCCGGTACCATGGCTTGATAGTAAAATGTCCCCACGTGCCTTCCAGTTGTTGAAAGCTTGCTGTCCTCAAAGCTCTGCTACATGCCCAAGTTTAGATGCTGCACTCTACAAATACCTTTGTATAATTTCCCTCTGCAGCAGATGCTTTTACAAAGAAAACAGTGGATGTTTTTACATTAACTATGAACAATTTTATGAGGTGTCAAGAAGGGAATCCGTTTGCTCCTAGTGAAACCTCTGGACACCAAGTAAGAATGGTTGTAGAGGTATGACGGACCCTTATTGGAAGTAACAAACCAGAGTTCTTCATCTGTTCTCAGGTACCCTCTGCACACCAGAGAAATGTGCATGGGTTAGATGCCTGGCAAGGGTTCAGAACCTCTAGGCAGTCTGTATTGTGAGAGGCAAACCCAGGACTCGGATCCTTATGCCTCATTCTACCCCAGACTGGATACTGAAATAATCTTTGCCTGCTGGTCTGGTGACAAGCCAGACATATCTGCAGGGAGAAATAGAGAAATCTGATAGGAGAAACTCAGAAAGGTAGAACAGAGGGAATAGAAATGAACTCTGGTAAAAAGGTGACAGTGTGTGCTAGGTAAGCTCTTTTACTTACGTGGACAAAGCAAGACAAAGGCAAAGTTCTATTGTCTGACAAGCCCTGTTTCAGAACCCTCTAACTTGGGGATTTGGGCTGAGTCACTTTCCAAAAGACAGTTTTATCAGTAAAACAGGAATATTGAGCTTTTAAAACAGTAGGCATAAAGCACTTAGTACAGGTTGAACAAACCAGCCATGCTCAATAAATGGCACCTCCCATTCTTTTTTTGAGTGCCCATTTCTGTGTGCCAGAAGGCAAAATGGAAAGTAGAAACTAGGTGTTACGGCTGGAGAGATGGCCTAGTGGTTGGGAGCGCCGACCACTTGCAGAGGACCCGGGTTCAATCTCCAGCATCCACATGGCGGCCCAGAACCGTCTGAAACTCCAATTCCAGGGGAATCCGACGCCCTCTTCTGACCTCCGCGGCATTGCACGACATGGATGCACAGACTTGCATGCAGACAGTACATTCATACACATACAGAAATTAAAAAAAAAAAACAAAAAAACTAGGTGTTAACAATGTCCAGCAAAGTTTCTCGATCAGAGACCTATACTCACAGGACTTGTAAATTCAAATGAACTTTACAAGATCACTTTGAAAAAGCTCACTAGGCCAGGTGTGGTGGCGTATACCTTTAATCCCAGCACCCATGAGGCAGAGGGAGGCGATCTCTGAGTTCAAGGCCAGCCTGGTCTACATAGTGAGTTCCAGGATAGCTGGGGTTACAGGAAAATGCTGTCTCAAAAAGACCAAAAACAACAAAGCTCATTAGAACACTCAGATCCACATATTTTATATATTTACTATATATTTACGTTTGTTTTTGTTTTTCATCTTTAGGAAAAAGGGGGTGTTGGAAACATTCTCTGGAACAGAAACCAACAAGATCTGGCCTCATGTGTATGCTTTCCTACAGACAAAAGTTCCAGAAACTACCCAGAAAGCCTCCGTTACTCCTTGAAGGTGATGACTTGATGGGCAGGCCTCCGTGTCTTGCATTCTGAAGTGTCTCTTCTAAGACTCAGCATGTATGATTTGAAAATTATGACCGATTTCTAATGACTTTATTCTGGATACCACTAAGGATGTGCCAAATGAATCAGTTTGATTTGTTAAAATAATCCAGTATGTTTTACCTACTTGTCTTCTATGGGTGTGCAGTTTAAATAGTAAAATTTAAAATGACTCTCAGAAAAATTAAAAGAGCAATCTGCAGTCATCTAGCCTTTCAGTTAGCCAGCCAAAGTGGTTGATAACATTTGTCTGTAATGTTTTAGAAAATTATGTATCAGTTGAGGCAAATATCTCCTTAGAGGCTTTTTTTTTTTTTTTTGGTCTTTTTGAGACAGGGTCTCCCTGTAGCCCCAGCTGTCCTGGAACTCACTCTGTAGACCAGGCTGGCCTTGAACTCACAAAGATCCGCCTGCCTCTGCCTCCCAAGTGCTAGGATTACTGGCCCCCTCCCCAAGATATTTTCTAGCCAGGATATGGTTCTAGGAAATACTATAAAATCTAAAAAAAAAGCAACCAGATTTATAGCTCTGTTGTAAAAATGCAAATTCACTGTTGCCTTTATACTAAAAATCATGGAAGCTGGCCACATATGATGTATCTATCGATAGTCTACTAGCATTTTCAATTTGCTATAAAAAATGTACCCATTAGCGCATAAGAAAATATGGCTTTTCTTTTACATGTATGTACTGAGGGATCTGATTTATGTTAGAAACAGACTTTTATAAGTTTTTAGATAAACAATAACACTGAATCAATTTTAGCAGACATTTTTGATTTTCAGATGTGTCCAGATATTACTCAGGTTAACAAACAGGATTTAGGATCTCCTATCAGTGTCTCCTTTTTCCCCAAATATACAATCTGCCTTGAGTCAGCCAAACCTGGGAAACAATCCCTAGACATAAATACCAAGCAATTAGTAAGCAGGTAGTAGCAGTGAATTTGTAGGATGTTAAGGTTAAAAAGAACCATGAACATATCTGAGCTCCCTAAAGGACATTTAAAAAAATTTTTATGTGTATCAATGTACTGTCTGCCTGTAGGTTGGTGCACCCATGTCGTGCAATAGTGCAGAGATGAGAAGAGGGTGTTGGATTCTCCTGGAACTGGAGTTAAAGATGGTTCTTAGCCTCCATATGGGTGCTGAGAATTGAACCCAGGTTCTCTGCAAAAGCAGTCGGCACTCTTAACTGCTGAGCCATCTCTCTAGCCCCCTAAAGAACATTTTTATTCTTGGACTAAAAGCCTTGCATTCTTTTGCTTCTTTCAAGTGCCGGGATTACCATGAGTGCTATCGTTTGCCATCCCTTAAAGGCAAAGAACTCTTCTGGTATCTAAGCAGCAGATCCATCTTAGGGCCTTAAGGGCTGGGCAAGCATTAGCAATGAGCTACATCACCAGCCCTTAGTTACTGAGACAGGGTTTCACTATGTAGCCTAGGCTTCCCTTGAATTTACTACGTAGCCCTGACTAACTTCAAACTCATTATCCTCCTTCGTCAGCCTTCTAAGTGCTAAAATTACAAGTGTGTACCTTCAAAACCAGCCTGAGAAACCATCTTAAAAAAGCTCGTTTTAGATTCTTTAGTGGGGCAAGGTTGTGTTCTTATGTATTGTGGTCTGAAGTGTGAAAATACAAGAGGTAGAAGAAAACCCAATTATATCTTGTGTGGGAGACACACACTTATTTAACTTGGTGCTAATCAAAGAATCAAGCCCTTGTACAAGCCTTTGAGATTTTGGCCCATTATATTCCAGTCACTTAAAGTGCAAATGCCAGGAAGTGGTTCTTACATCTTATGTATTTGGGAATGGAGGAGAGACTTTTCTTTTGATTTGAAAAAAATTCACTGTTGGATCATTCAAAATGGACTAGACCTTTTAAGAGGATTACAACAAACATTTTGTTCTTTCAGAAATTTCTATGATGCCTTGTTTGTATGTTATTATCTGCTTTCTAAAAATGTTGTGAACTACCTAAACTCATGAACTGCCACTAGACATACACAAGTTCTGTTACAGTCAGCACTTTGTCTCCAGTCCTTTATAGGCCACTCCACTCACCTTCCTGTCGGCTGCCCTGATGTTTCATTGGCTTCATTCTAATAAACTCTCTTCAAACAGTCTCCAGGATACCTTCACCTTATGCAATTCTTTATCTCCTTTACTATATATAGTACTGTAGTGACACTGGCTTCACGACACCCTTAGGAGATGTGGAAGTCAAAAAGGGTTGGAGAGGGGCTGGAGAGATGGCCTAGCGGTTAAGAGCGCCGACTGCTCTTACAGAGGACCTGGGTTGGATCCCCAGCACCCACATGGCAGCTAAGAACCATCTGTAACTCCAGTTCCAGGAGAACTCCAGTTCCAGGGGAATCCGAGACCCTCTTCTGACTTCCGCGGCATTGCATGACATGGGTGCACAAACTTGCATGCAGACAGTACATTCATACACATACAGAAATAAATAAAATAATAAAAAAAAGGGTTGGAGAACATGCCACAATAATTTTTTTTCCTGTGACCGTTCCTTTCCTAAGACCCAGTTAACCAAAGTTTTATACATACAACCATTTGGAAAAGATGGGCTTTTTTCCTTAATAAAGCAAACGAAAAGAACCTGTTATTGGATAGGCTGATGTCACAGACATTAACATTATTTCTGATGGAGAACTTCTGAGGGCAGGTGGATCTCTGTGAGTTCAAGGCCAGCCTGATTTACATATGGAGTTCTAGGCCAGATGGGACTACAGGAAGACCCTGGCTCAAAGACTCCTTACCCCCAAATGAATATTACTGCTGAGTAAATTCTGCTAATAAGTAGAATGTTGTGAGGACCAGTGAAGACTTTTATGTCACATGGAAACACACCCTGGGACTGAATACCCTGGCCAACTCCTATGCTTTAGTCAAAAGATAATGGCTGGGTATGGTGGCACATGCCTTTGAGGCTGGCAGGTGGACCTCTGTGAGATCAAGGCCAACCTGGTTTACATAGTGAAGTTCCAGGCCAGTTTGGGCTACAGGGAGACCTGCTCAAATAAAAAAAAAAGTCCAGCATCTAAACACCTGCCACCCTACTTTCTTAGAGTAGCATCATACATATGTGCTGACATGACTGTGTATGTGGTGTGCATATATCTGTGTACACAAAGGCATGTGGAAGCTCAAGATTGACCTTCGGATTCTTTCTCCATCACTCTCTACCTTATTCATTGAGCCAGGGTCTCTCATTTGAACCCAGAGCTTACCAATCTGACTAGGCAGGATCTTGGGATCTGTCTCAAGTGCTGGAATTACAGGTGGGCCACTATGCCCATACAACATAAACATGGGTGCTGGGATCCCAACCTGGGTCCTCATGCTTACAAGGCAAGGGGGTTTATCCACTGAGCCATCTCCATAGCTCCCCCTCCCCCCTCGAGACAGTCTCATGTATCCTAGGCTGGTGTCAAACTTGCTATGTAGTAGTGCATGACCTTAAACTTTTGATCCTCCTGGCCTTCACATCCCTATGTGCTGAGGATTGAACTCAGGGCCTCGTGCAAGTTGAGCAAACACTCTACCAACTGAACTATATCCCAAGACGCTGGCTATTTCGTCTCTCATCCTAGCCATACACAACAGCATTCAGAATATCCAGTAAGATATTCTGGACCCTCATAGCTTGGAACAAAACTGCTGTATACTAAAAATAAGTCATTGTAATCAGACACTAAGTTATAAAAATTACTATAGTATGTGCACCCAAGAGCAACAATAAATCTGTATTTTTAAGCATGTTTATAAATTGTGTTTTCTCATTGACAAAATAATACCCTCATTTGAAAACTGCAGCTTACAACTAAACATCTTCATTCTGGAAGTTATGGTTTAAATTTTTTAACAATTAAAATAGTCTAGCTGGTATTAAAGAGCTATGTTAAAAGCCAATATGAATTTTAAATCTCCGACATCCCCTTGTACAGCAAATTTTATTCTATAAATATTTTGCCTGCACATATGTAGGTGCACCACATACGTGCCTTGCCCAAGGAGGCCAGAAAAGGGCATCAGATTCCCCTGGAACTTGGCTTCCAGACAAATTTTAGCTGCCATTTGGATGCTGGGAACCAAACAGGTCCTCTGCAAGAGCACTAAGTACTCACTTTTGTGCCATCTCTCCAGCCTCTCCCTTATGCTTAAAAAAAGGGGGGGGGAATATTTTTATTTACAGAGAGCGAGAAAGAGAATGCACATGTATACAGGTGCCCACTGAGGCTAAAAGAGGGCACTGGATCCCCTGGAGCTAGAGTTACACAGGAGGTTGTGAGTCACTTGACATGGGTGCTGAGAATCAAACTATGGTCTTCTGTAAAATCAGTATGTCCTCTTAACCCCTGAGCCGCCTCTCCAGCCCCAGCCCCCTTTAAAGACTGCTAATGACCATGAATATTTCCACATATGTAACAAGTGGTGCCATGACAAGTATAGATATTCTTTCATCCCTGCTTCTTATTTTCCCAAAGGATTCTAAATGTCTGGAGATTAAACGGCATGAAGAATCAGGACGTTCAGAGACAAGTGAAAAATGTAGGTACTTTTCTAGCTTTAGAAAAGACCATGGTATAATCTAGTTCTTTGTGGCTTATATGAAGTTGAAAATATTCACTACTGGATAGTAAACAATCCCCATTAGCTTATGCATAAGCAAACTAATACTAATGAATTAGCTTCTCAGACATGAAATAGCACATACACCCAATACAGGTGGGAAATGAAGGCTACAGCATTTAAAGGTTTTAAAATGTGAATGACAATGGCCTCAATCAAAACAAGTACCGCTTTTGTGCTGTATCAATTTAAGAATTGAAATCATGGTTTATTCTGAGACCATTAAATTGACATTTTTGTTTTTCTCTGAAAACATCCCAGGGTTAACCTGAGAATCACTTTCCCTAACCTAAAAAATTTTCAGCCTGTAGAAAAAATTACTTAAAAATCACTTAGAGAGATGACTCAGTAGTTGGGCGTACATACTGCTCTTTCAGAGGACCTAGTATCCAGTTTGGTATCCACACTGGATAGCTTACAACTGCCTACAACTCCAGAACTTTCTCTTCTAGCCAATATGGGCACCTGCACTCAAGTGCACATATCACAGACAGACAGACAGACACGCACACACACACACAAATTAAAAATAACCTTCAGGGGGCTGGAGAGATGGCTAGGTGGTTAAAAGCACAGACTGCTCTTGCAGAGGACCCGGGTTCAATTCCCAGCACCCACATAGCGGCTAAGAACCATCTTTAACTCCAGTTCCAAGGGAATCCAACACCCTCCTCTGAACTCCGAGGCATTGCACGACATGGGCGCACCAACCTACATGGAGACAGTACACTCATACACATAAAAAATAATAAATAAAAAAAATAACCTTCAAGTACTTATTAAAAGAGATATGTGCTCTTTGGGGAACTTTTTTTTTTTTTTCTTTTGAGACAAGGGTCTCCCTATAGCCTCAGCTGGCCTGGAACTCACTCATTTTGTAGACCAGGCTAGCCTTGAACTCACACAGATCCGCCTGCCTCTGCCTCCTGAGTGCCAGGATTAAAGGTGTGCACCACTACGCCCAGCTTAAAGACAGTTCTTAGCCGCCATGTGGGTGCTGGGAATTGAACCCAGGTCCTCTGCAAAACCAGTTGGTGCTCTTAACCACTGAGCCATCTCTCCAGCCCCTGGGGAACATGTTAATTCACTAAAAATCTTTTCTCTTGATTTAGTTGTCAGCACTCATGCCGTGGGGTACACGTAATGCGTGAAGGTCAGATGACATACACTGAGGGAACTCAGTTCTCTCCTTTCACCATTTGGATTCCAGGGATAGAACTCAGATTGTCAAGTTTTTACCCACTGAGCCATCTCACCAGCCTTTAATTTACATTTTTTTTAATTTTATTTATTTCTGTATGTGTATGAATGTACTGTCTGCATGCAAGTCTGTGCAACAGTGTCATGCAATGCCGCGGAGGTCAGAAGAGGGCGTCGGATTCCCCTGGAACTGGAGTTCTCCTGGAATTGGAGTTTCAGACGGCTCTCGGCCGCCATGTGGATGCGATTTACACTCTTAAAACAGGAATACAAATGCTAGTCTGAAAAAAAGCCTCATATTCCCAAAGAGAAATTATAGGGTATGATAAGATCCCCAGGAAAAATTTCTGAAAGACTAATGTGTAACTGGAGAATATTTATAGTAATTCTAAACCAGTATTACCTCCATGACCATTGAGAGAATGACAGTTCACAGGATAAGTAGAATATTCAGCTTCCCTTAGGAATACAAATGCTAGTCTGAAAAAAAAGCCTCATATTCCCGAAGAGAAATTATAGGGTATGATAAGCTCCCCAGGCAAAATTTCTGAAAGACTCATTAATGTGTAACTGGAGAATATTTATAGTAATTCTAAACCAGTATTACCTCCATGACCATTGAGAGAATGACAGTTCACAGGATAAGTAGAATATTCAGCTCCCCAGTGCTGGGACCACCCGTATGTGCCAACATACTCAACATATGGCACTGGGGATACAACCCAGGATTTATGCATGCTGGATAAGAACTTTAACACCTGAACCATCTCTCTAGTTCCCAGCTATTCATTTAAAAAAAAAAAAAAAAAAGCCGGGTTGTGGTGGCGACAGCCCTTTACTAGCACTTGGGCAGAAGCAGGCGGATCTTTGTGAGTTCAAGGTACAGCTGGTCTACAGAGTTCCAGGACGCTGGGGCTTATAGGGAGACCCTGTCTCGAAAAGACCAAAAAAAAAAAAAAAAAGGCCATAGAAATTGTTTGCTAGTTAAGAGCACACACTGCTCTTCCAGAAGGACTTAGTTCTGGTCCAAGTACCCAAGTCAGGAGGCTCACAACTGCCTGTTAACTCCAGCTCCAGGGGTGAACACCCTGAAGACACCTGCACACACATGGCAGATAATCACATAGACACATACATATACATGAATAAAAATAAAAAGAATCTTAAAAAAAGCAATCTTTTATTAAATAGATTTTACCAACAACAGTCTTTGTTGAATACTGAGATATCAAATAGTTTCCATTTATTAGTTTCTTTTCTTTTTTCCTATGGAAAATTCCCTGACCAGAAATATGGTATCCATGTGCTAACTACTCCTCATTCCTTCTCATGAAAACAGATGAGAGGAGGAGTTAGCTCTCAGTACTATGGGGGCCACTTTCAAAACAGAGGAAAATAAAGAGATGCCAACTTACTGCTCCTGGGCTAATTACTGCCAATTATGAAGTCATCATCTTTAAAAGCAAATTATGACATCAGTAGTTCCTAAAACAAATCACATTTTCACACACTGAAATGCAGAACACTTTCTTCTGAAAAAAAAAAAAATCTGGTGACAGTGATTTCTATTGATATGTCTCAGAAAAAAAAATAAAAATTATCTTTAATTATATATTCAAGTTTGCTAATTTATTCTTTTTTGCCAGTTTTCAGCCATCAATAGCTTTTAATTAAGTAAGACAAAATGAAAGTCAAGATCATTTGGATGACAGCAAGCAAGTCCTGGAGAGAAGTGATGCTGGAATGGAGAAAATAGTTTAATCAATGTCTGCAATCACTGATTTTGTTTTTTTCTAGAATGTCCACTTGATATGAAGGGGAAAGTGGAGAACATTCTCCAGAACAAGAAGAAAAAAAAGAAAAAAATGGGAAAAGAAAATCAAACATACTATGACTAGGTCATTGGTAAAAAGGTTACCAGTTGATGAATACTACCATATAAATTAATCAAACATTTTATTATAGAGTATATATTTATATGAAAAATCTCAAAAAGATTTTTTTGTTCTGGAAACCAGGAAGATTGTAAGATTACAGAAATGTGATTCACCGATTCCAGTCCATTCTAAAAGTACTAAGGGCCCAATTACCTCAGCTGAGACAAGGTAAAAGAGGCCACGGTTAGTTTTGATCCCCACATGGCTGCTTAGCATTATTTGGCTTCTCAAATTGAGACATGTATTGCATTTCCAATCCCAGTTAGCCATCTTCCAAATGTTTGTTAGGAATCTCAATAGGTACTGAGCCAAAGACTCAAAACAAATCAAGGCTAATAATCTTGTCACTCAAAAGATTAATTCTTAAATAATTAGGATATCTTACTTAGCATTGTCTCTAATTCTAAATAAAAGAAAGTCATCAAATATCCTGGTAAATCTACAATGAGTTACATAGGAAGTAAAGCTCAGAAGCATTCTAAGTAGCTGAGCTAGAGGTGAATAATAAACCCATCTTGCTACCAAATTCTTAGACATCAGTGCAAGGCAGATTAGCTCTATGACATTCCTCAAGGCTACATCAGAGTAAAACAATAATCTTAATTTTAAAATGACCTTCTTCTTGTTTGTTCTTATAAGCAATAGTATTCTTTTAAAACTTACTCCCTGAGAGGCCCTAGACTATGAGATGAGTAAACAAATTAAAAGATTGAAGTTTATCTTGTTAAAAAAAAAACAAACTATGAACTTATCATTTTCATAGTCATTATACACAGTAAAATCAAATTCTGAACACAGTTTTGAGAATACTTTGGGGGTAAATGATTATAATGCTTTTAGTATTAAATTTATACTAAAATCAAGAATTTAACTGATGGTGCCGAAAATCCAAATGTAATATCTTAAAATAAAAATGTGTGCCACCCAGATTACTTAGTAAAGTAGGTTACCAACTATTGATTTATTATTGCTTTTAATATGATGAAACACCAGATTCGACAGTTAAACTTCAAAGTGGGATACAAGTGCATTTTTATCTTTAATTCTCTCTGTAGACTAGGACATGTACATACCATATAAAAAGACTGTAGCAGGTGCCTCCTCCAATCAACTAGTTCCTGTAAACATTGCATTGTGCAGATTTTCATACTTTGATTCCAAAATTGAGGACAGTTAAAGGCAAATTTAGTAGCCAAGGGGTGAGGGGAGAGTCTAGTTTGACTCCTGCAACATATGGTACCACTCCTCCCTTCATAACAAAACAAAACAAAACAAAAAACCTAGCAGCACATAAAAAAAGTTACAAAACATCTCAGTACTCTTTTTTTTCCCTCCCGTCAAAAACCAAACAAAAATAAAGTGCAGCACCCATAAAAGTGTCAAGAAAATAGCCAAGTTCTTCCTTTCTTGTAACAAAATAGTACTTGGCCTCAGCAGTCTCAACCAAATTATACAGTGTCCATCATTTTGGGTTCATCATCTTCTTTATGTATCACTGAGTTTAAACTGCAGAGAGCTGTACTGATAGAATACTGAAGATAATCTGGATTCTGGGGGGAGAAAAAAAGGGAAGGGGAAAAACACTTGATAACCAGTTTCACACCAGTACACACAGCTACACATCTGTTTTTGTTATCTCTATTCCTCTGTAGTGTAGCAGAATAAGATGATGCATTTTTGGAGTTGGCTTGGGCTAAAACCAAAGAACTAAATAAAGTAGGGTGTTATTGCTTAATCCAACCCAAAGAGATGTGATAAAAGACAGAATGGGTATATATGAACAGAAAGTAACAAACATCTTTTAAATCCTTTCAACAAAACCTAATCTTTTTTGAGCCTTTGGTCTCAAGCTGGCTTGGAATCTGCTATGTGGACCAGACTGGTTTTAAACTCAGAGAGATTCACCTGCCTCTGCCACCCAAGTGCTGGGATTAAAGGAGTGGGCCACCATTCCTGGAAACACTGTCTTTTTAATTCTTGAATCATACAATGCTAAACTTCCCAGTGAGTATACATGTATGCATCTATTATTTTCCCAGTGAGTATACACGTATCCATCTATTCATTCTTTTTATTATTTTTTTTTTAATTTATTCATTATTTTTAAAAAATGTTGAAGCTGGGCATGGTGGTGCACACCTTTAATCCTAGCACTCAGGAGGCAGAGGCAGGTGGATCGTTGTGAGTTCAAGGCCAGCCTGGTCTACAGAGTGAGTTCCAGGACAGCTGGGGCTACAGGGAGACCCTGTCTCGAAAAGACCAAAAAAAAAAAAGTTGAGAGGAGAACAGTTCAAGTTTCATTTATTTTTTTTTAAATAGAAGAACTACTGCTTGTCTACTTCTAAAACTAAGAATAGATAACAAAAACACTGTTCAATAAATGCATAAATAAAGCCATTTTTTTTTAAAAAAAAGGATATAAAATCTTAAAACTCAGGACTCTAAGAATTTCTTCCTCACAAATTCATTTCTTCTAACCAGTTATTCTGAGTACCTTCCAGCTATTTATAGACTATTTTTGGTCTTTTTGAGACAGGGTCTCCCTGTAGCCCCAGCTGGCCTGGAACTCACTCTGTAGACCAGGCTGGCCTTGAACTCACAAAGATCCGCCTGTCTCTGCCTCCCGAGTGCTAGGATTAAAGGCGTGCGCCACCACACCTGGCTATAGACTTTTTATTATTATTATATATCCCACGCTGTCCTTCAACTTGGTATCCTCTTGCCTCAGCCTCCAGAGTGCTGGGATTACAGTGGTAGGCCACCATACCTGGCTGGAGATAGATGCCTTAAACCTCTCATCTCCCAGGGAGGCAGGGTAGACTGAGGCATGGTGAGTCTTTGTCTCAAAAAAACTAAAGACAGAGGAGTAAAAAACCTGCAACAATTCTGTGATTTCTGTGTTTTTTTTTTTTGTTTTTGTTTTTTTAATAGTAAATGGCAAACGCTATCCAGAAATCTGGTTATTTTCAAGCAAGCCTTTTATTTTGTTTTCTTGTCTTTTTTTTTTTTTAATGTCTACCTCTATGTAGTATTGTTAATCTTCAAAGAGGAAAACTTAAGCTTTATAAAATGATAAATACTACTCTCGTTACATTTTCTTGTTTCAGAAAGCAGTACTAAGTTCTTTTTAACAATCCATACCAACTTCCAAAGCCCATCAAACAGAACTTACAATCACTCTACTAGGACTGGGCTCCACATTTCCATGACAAAATTTTGGGTATTGGCTGAGGAGATTCTCCAGAACTCATTCTCCCACCACACTATCATGGAGGCTTGAAAAATAAAAATCAGTATCCCTAACCTAAGTGACACTTAAACTCTACTGAGAGCCCCAGCTGTCCATCTGATAATAGTCTCAGCACTTTTCTTGTCCCAGTAACCAGTCCTTCACAAGAGCACATGACATGTACTGTTTGTAGGCTATGATTCAACAGACGGAATAAGCAGTGAAACAGGACACTCAGAATTAGAATATTAGCCTCACCACTTATTCTGCTAATTTTAGGCCAAGTATTTAACTTCCTTAAGTTTCAGTTTATTTATCTGCAAAAGTGAATGAAAATTAACCACAGCATTTTTTTTTTACTGTAGAAGATTAAATGATGTTATGTCAATGTACAACCTGTAAAGTAATACAAAATATTATTGTTATAGTAAATTTTTTTTCAGACCTCAAACTGCCCACTTGGTCCTTTAGGTGGGCTTCCATCATCTAGTCAATAACCTTGTGCTTCTAGCAGGAATCTACCCAGCTCTCCTCCCCAAGGCACTCTAGGCCAGGACACTTAAATTCTCACACTCTAAGGGACAACTGCTCTGGTAGCTCATATAATAGAATCTGTAGAACCTTGATAATGGTAATAACTCAAGTAACAGAATTATAATGATCCCAGCCTCTTCTACCACAAATGACAACAGGGGCCTGGCAGCTGGTACCAGCTGTTATCTGATGTATGTAATAATAACTTCTCTCAAAGCAACTTTTTTTTTTTGTATTTTTGAGACAGGGTCTCCCTGTAGTCTCAGCTGGCCTGGAACTCACTATAAAGACCAGGCTGGCCTAGAACTCATTGAAATCTGCCTGCCCCCGCCTCCTGAGTGGTGGGATTAAAGGAGTACACAACTGTACCCAGCTCAAAGCAACTTCTTAATAATACAGGTTGCTTATGATATTTTCATGTGTATATGTTGTCTTTTTGTGTTAAGACTCAACCCTTTAAACCTCTTTTTTACTGACCTCTGTATGAATCAGGTGACTTTAATTTTAGGAGGTTTATGAACTGACTTAGACATAGTCATAAAATTCACTACTTCCCCATGTACTGTTTCTCAGGAACTGACAAGAAAAATCATCACTATATTTAAATAACATTAAAATAACCTTTACAAATCTTTAGGGGGACTATTCCTGACACAGCTAACTAAAGGAGAACACTGCTAATAATTTAAGAATCAGAACATAAAAATTTTATCCTTGAAGATTTTTTTGGTTGAGTTGAATATGATAAATTGCTTTCCTTACTATTTTAGATATACTTTAGACTAAAATGTTACTGAGGATTTAACAGTTCTTTTAAATACATTTAACTAAAATGGTAAAATTCTAGTGACATAAGGTCAAGACATCAAACATCTCAATTTTTACCATTTTATGAGGATTAAAGATAAATACAGGACTCTCCTCACATTCTCTTCTGAATGACACTTTCCATTTCCCAATGTAGGCAACAGAATAAACTGGCTAAAGCTGGTCTTAAAATCTTGGAGCCTGGAAATGAGAGATAACTGAGCTCTATTAAAGTGCTACATCTAAAATTGAAATGGGCAGGAATTATCTGAAAGTATCTTAAAATTAGAATCCTAAGTAGTATCAGCTATACTACTTAGTAGCCTGATCCCCTATTCTTTTCACTATAAATGTTTTCACATTAATGGCATAGCTTCTATCTTGATCTAACAGCAGACTCTGAAGAGGTTCAACCAGTTGCCAACACTACCCATATACTATATTATGGGGTTTTTAATATATATAGATATACATGCATATCTATATATATCCCATACACACACACACACACATACACTAAAATTGTTACTTAAGATTATTACATATATTCATGCAACAGATCACCATAGTTACCATTCACATGTCTGCTCTGAAGTTAATTCAATCCTAAAAAATTCGCATCAGTATAGTTTACTCAGAATGAGATTCTTGTCAGGAGCTATCTAGAATTTATGACTGGAATGCCCAATAAGTGGTGACACTTGACTTTAAGAGAGTTAGGTACAGCTCATCTTTTCCACACTAAATAAAACAAGATTTAGTGTCACTAAACACCTAAGAGACAGAAGACAAAGCACATGAACTAGGACAAGGGGCTAGTTTCTGAGGCAAGAATATTTAAAATGGACATACATGTATTATATATGAGTAATCCAAAAGGTCAAAAACATGTTAACTTACTTATGAAATAAATATTTCCTTTTCCAGCTTACCTGTGTTAAGGATTCTAATGAGCCTATGCATCCAACACCAGAATGGAGAGCATGATTCTGAACTGTCACAGGTTGAAAACTTTGTGATTGAGAGTAAAGTCTCACTCTTGACTTAAAAGCTTCAAGTTCATTTTTGAATGCTTCAAAATAACCTTCTTCCTCTGCCTAGAACATAAAAGCAAAGACTGTTTTTCAAAACTACTAAACCAGAGAGTAGCTTCTAAAAAAGCATATAATAGAGCTGGAATGGAGAAAGTAAGCAGTCAAAATGCAGAAGCTACCATGGTCTCCTGTCATATTTGTGGAACTATTTCTTATACAGGGATATTAATGATTAGTTGGTTCCAATTTTTTGTTTCAAAAAAATAATAAACAAGACACAACTCTCTACATACATATACACACAACTATTACAAAGTGGCAGCCAGGTCTGGTGGTACAAGCCTGTAATCTCAGCTATTCAAGAGGTTGAAGCAGGAGGCAAGTCCAAGGCCCGGTGGTCTACAGACTAAATTTAAGGCCAACTTGAGCAACTTAGTGAGACCCTGTCTCAAAATAAAAAGTAGAATGTACCTCAGTGTTAGAGTACCTGCTTAACATGCATTAAGGCCCTGGGGTTTTGTTTGTTTTTTAACCCAAGAACTATAAAACAAACTTTACTCACCTTTTCAAATTCACTTTTTTTCCTCCCCTTTCTGAGATGGTCTCCCTGTGTAGCCCAGCTGTCCTGGAATTCACTTTGTAGAACAGGTTGGCCTTGACTCACAGTGATCTGCCTGCCTCTGCTTCCCAAGAGCTGGGATTAAAGGCGTGCACCACCACGCCCGGCATATTCACTCCATTTTTATTATCACTGCCTAACAATCAAGGAAGGTTCAGGGGCTGAAGACATGGCTCAACAGTTAAGAGCACTGGCTGCTCTTGTAGAGGACCAAAGTTTGGTCCTCTACAGCATCCACATGGCAGCTAACAACCGTCCTTAAGTCTAGTTCCAGGGGATTCTAGCCTTCGTGGTGCTGCATGCATATGGTACACTCACACACATGCAGACAAAATACTAATACATATAAAACTTTTAAATTTTGCTATCAGTGGGAGGAAGGATGGGGAGGTATTATCTGTCTAGTAAGACTCCTACCTTTTTAGCCTCTACTTGTAAAAGTTATGAAAACCAAATAAAAATTCACATTCAACTTCATTATGGGACTATTTTTGTGTTCTAGTTAAGCACCTTCTTTTTAACCTTATGAAAAGAAACAAGTATGACAACTTAGGCTGAAGGAAGGGACTGTTAGGCATTCAATGACCTATGCTAATATTGAAGACTGGTCACCTTCAATTCTGTTTTCTCAAAGTAAAATTTTAAAATGTTGGGGCTGGAGAGACGGCTCAGCGGTTAAGAGCACTGATTGCTCTTGCAGAGGACCCGGGTTTGATTCCCAGCACCCACATGGTGGTTAAGAACTCCAGTTCCAGGAGAATCCAACACCCTCTTCTGACCTCCGAGACATTGCACGACACGGGTGCACCAACTTATATGCAGACAGTACACTCATACACATAAAAAAAAAAAAATTAAAAAATTAAAAAATGTACGATAACTGCTATTATTAAATTAAGCATGAGTTTAAACAAATCTATTAATTCCTGCCAAAAAGGATACTTCTATGTGTCAAGTAGAATTTTAGATGAGTTACCATAAATCTAGGTAAAGTCCCAAGTCTGGCATTTACTTGTTAAAACTCTCCTGGAAATTGTAGGACTTCCTTTTTAGATTGCACTTTAGACTACTAAGGCAGTACTATCAGTACCTTGGTAGGTTTTTTTTTTTCTTCACTTTTAAAAATAGAATTAATTTTTGCTCTGCTTATAATAGGAAATGTTCATTGTAGTATATGAAAAAGAAATGGAAATAATTCAAGCATAACCAAAGTTAAACTTTTTTGGTTTTCAATCTCTAACTGCAAATGCTGAAACATGTCTTATGTACAAAAGGTAAAACTAAGCTGGGCATGGTGGCGCATACCCTTAATCCTAGCACTCAGGAGGCAGACAGGCGGATCTTTGTGAGTTCAAGGCCAGCCTGGTCTACAGAGCAAGTTCCAGGACAGCTAGGGCTACAGGGAGACCCTGTCTCGAAAAAGACCAAAAAAAAAAAAAAAAAGGTAAAACTATGTATGTGTGGTCTATTCAGCAAAAATCCCTCTATGTATGCACAGAAATGAGGAACCAGATCAATTTTCCACTGGACTTTTGTCTTAATCATTCCTTTGGCTTTACTTTTACTGCTTATATTATGTATCTCTCAAAAATACAGTTTGATTTTGCCTTCGATAAAATATAAAATACTTAAAACTATTAACTTTATAAAATACATTGTAAAAATTTATACTGACCATGTAACTATAGCTTATTTCATTCATTCCTGGTTTTTTAGCTATACTGATGCTGACTATACCAAAATGAATTATATGAACGAGTATGCCAATTTATTCTTGGGGTTAGGGTGTTGCCAGGCTTTGTACTATCATGAGCACATCTCTTAAACAGTATTACCTCTGGTGCACAGGTTAAGAGGCATTTTAGGACAAGAATTCTCAAGCCTTACAGCCTCAGAGTTCTCTTGGAAAACTTGTGAGGGAGATAAAATTGTATCAGTCAATATTTTCTATGTTAAAATATCAAAATAACTTAAAAACCAGCAACAAACTTATACATGTTGCTATAAACAATGTATTTTTTTTTTTGGTCTTTTAGAGACAGGGTCTCCCTGTAGTCCCAGCTGTCCTGGAATTCACTCTGTAGACCAGGCTGGCCTTGAACTCACAAAGATCCGCCTGCCTCTGCCTCCCTAGTGCTAGGATTAAAGGCGTGAGCCACCACGCCTGGCTACAATGTATTTTTATTTTATAAAACTTGTTTCCAGGGCTGGAGAGATGGCCTGGCGGTTAAGAGTGCCGACCGCTCTTATAGAGGACCCGGGTTCGATCCCCAGCACCCACATGGTGGCCGAGAACCGTCTGAAACTCCAATTCCAGGAGAACTCCAGTTCCAGGGGAATCCGACACCCTCTTCTGACCTCCGAGGCATTGCACAACACAGGTGCACAAACTTGCATGCAGACAGTACATTGATACACATACATAAATAAATAAAATTAATTAAAAATAAATAAAAAAATGTTTCCAAGCTGGGCGTGGTGGCACACTCCTTTAATCCTAGCACTTGGGAGGCAGAGGCAGGTGGATCTTTGTGAGTTCAAGGCCAGCCTGGTCTACAGAGTGAGTTCCAGGCCAGCTGGGGCTACAGGGAGACCCTGTCTGGAAAAGACCAAAAAACAAACAAACAAAAACAAAACAACAACAACAGAAAACTATGTTTCCCATAGCTAGGCCTGATGATTATGTGTCTACTTGAGAGACTGAGAAAGAGTGATCTAAGATCAGGAATTTGAGAATAGTCTGGTAACACAGTGATATACACTCTTAAAGGCCTTAGGAAATAGTTTAGTTGGTAAAGTGCCTGCTGCTCAATGTGAGGACCTGAGTTTGGACCCTTAGAACTTACATAAAAGTTTGGGCACAGCAGTACATGTCTGTAACCCCCCTGGGTGTGGCAGGTGGATCCTAGGGTCTGCTAGCCATCAAGCCCAGCCCAAATGGTGAGCTCCAGGTTCAACAAAAAGCCCTGTCTCAGAAAATGAAGAACAGAGGAAGATACCTGTTGTCAACTTCGGGCCTCCACATGGCATGCCCAGGTGAGCAAAACGCAAAACAACATACACATGTGTATTCACCCATACAGCACACACACTATATATAAATAGACGCAATTTTTAAAGTAAAACTACATTTCCAAAGGCTGTTGTGAGAATAGTTTACTTTTCATCTTAGCAAATCTCTCATGTCTGGCTTAACACAAGACAGATTCTAACATCTGCTTCAGCATTAATCTCTAACTGAAAAAAACAAGTATCTTAGTATTATGAAAAACTAATACAATGCAACACAACACATGCATTTCTTTTCATTGGAAAATCTCTAGCATTTGGAGTACTCTAGCTAGATAGCTTCCTGATATGTCAGGACAAAAGGCTCCTGACCACAGCCTAATCCCACTTAATGATAACAAGTAACTACTTACTTTGGCTTTCTGGAAAAACAAACGAAAACACCCTCTTGGATCCACATTACAGTTTTTGGCCATTTCCATAATAAATTGCATTACAACAGCTTGATGTGCTATTTGTTCCATTAGAGCCCTTTTCTGAAAACAAAGTTACAGAAAATACTTTGAGAGACTGAATCAGTATTCTACTGCAAATTTTGAACTATTAGAGTACTTTTGATTTTATTCTCTTTTTTTTAATTTTTAATTTAATTTAATTTTATTTATTTCTGTATGTGTATCAATGTACTGTCTGCATGCAGGTTTGTGCACCCGTGTCATGCAATGCCACAGAGGTCAGAAGAGGATGTCAGACTCCCCTGGAACTGGAGTTCTCCTGGAATTGGAGTTTCAGTCGGTTCTCGGCCGCCATGTGGGTGCTGGGGATCGAACCCGGGTCCTCTGTAAGCGTGGTCGGCGCTCTTAACCACTAGGCCATCTCTCCAGCCCCTAATTTTATTCTCTTTAGCTGTTAAATAAAATACTATACAGACATAAAAGTGAATATTTTAATTTCTTACTGTTTTTATGGGGACCAGAATAACTACAGGGAGCCATTTTTTGGGCTTGATTAGTATTGTGATTACTGTGTAAAATTTAAAAAGTGAACTTTCTAATTAGTAAAAAAAAGGAGAGTGATTATGGTATGTGGAAACAAGAGTGGCTAGAAGGTGGCAGGGTAAACACACTGGGGAAGTTTGCAGACTAAGTGAGGGAGTGGGAAAAACACCCCCCATTAAACTCCAAAGTTGAAAACAAACAAAAATCCCTTGTGAGTCCTTCTAATAAACTTCCTGCTTTCACTTAAAGTAAATAACATTTTAAAAAAGAATGAAAGGAAGAAATCAGAATCCCACTGACTCCCTTAATCTCCAGGTTCACACAATACCTGCTCAGCTTCTAGATGGAAACACCATAAAATAAGATATTTAGCAGTTTCTTCACATACAAGGTGTGGGTGATCAGACAAAAATCTCTGACTATCATCCCATCGACTCAACATACCTGCAAAACAGAAACAATGAATCATGAATGTCAAATATTGTCCTTCCTATAAGGCAAGAAGAAACAGTTTTAAATTTTTTAATGTTTCTCTTTAAAGGCAATTCATAGTACCAAAGCAATGATAATACTTTTTTAAAATTTTTATTTATTTTTTATGAGTATGAATGTACTGTCTGCATGTAGGTTGGTGCGCCCATGTTGTGCAATGTCTCGGAGGTCAGAAGAGGGTGTCGGATTCCCCTGGAACTGGAGTTAAAGACAGTTCTCAGCCATCATGTGGGTGCTGAGGATCGAACCCAGGTCCTCTGTAAGAGCAGTCAGCACTCTTAACTGCTAGGCCATCTCTCCAGCCCCCTTTTTTTTCTTTTGAAACAGGGTCTCCGTAGAGCCCCTGAAATCTACTATAGACCAGGCTGGCCTCGATCTCACAGAGATCCATTTGCCTCTGCCTCCCAAGTACTTGGTTAACTTAATGGTGTGCACCACCACAAGCAGCTTCAGTTAATACTTCTTAAAGTAATATCCAGTAGACTAAAAAAAATTCTCAGAAAGTTATTTCAGGTAATTAGTCCCACAAAAGAAGTATGGCCAGCTGAAGTCAAATAGTCCCGCTTATAGGAACAATGAGATACTTGGTCATCTAAGGTTAAAGTGAGCACAAATGATTTCAAGACCCTCAGTATTACTTAGTTACAGAACAGAATTTTTTTTTGTTAGGGAAAAAAAGGGAGAAGAATCTCTGCTACTTGTGTGGCTGTAGCAAAGGACCACAAATTATGGCCTGAGTAACTTAGCAGGAACTTGTCTCAAAATAAACACTAGAAAAAAGAGGGCTAGGATAGCACTCAATGGTCAAGTGTTTTCCTATTGTGAACGAGGGACCAGTCTCCATTCCCAGTTAAAAAAACAACAACAAAAAAGCAGAATCTCAAGAAACTGCACATGGCAAACCTAAAGGCTTACTAAAGACTCAGGATACCCCATTATCTTTAATTTATTAAAAACTGTTAAAGAGGCCAGACGTGGTGGTTCATGCCATTAATCCCAGTACTTAAGGAGGTAAAGGCAGGTGAATCTTTTTTAATTTTTTTAATTTTAATTTTAATTATTTTTGTATGTGTATGAATGTACTGTCTGCATGTAGGTTTGTGCACCAGTATCGTGCAATGCTACGGAGGTCAGAAGAGGATGTCAGATTCCCCTGGAACTGGAGTTCTTCTGGAATTGGAGTTACAGATGGTTCTTGGCCTCCATGTGGGTGCTGGGGATCGAACCCGGGTCCTCTGCAAGAGCAGTCGGTGCTCTTAACCGCTAGGCTATCTCTCCAGCCCCAAGGCAGGTGAATCTTTATATAGAGTTCAAAGCCAGCCAGGTCTACCTAGCAAGTTCCACACCAGCCAGGACTATATAGTAAAACCTTGTCTCAAAAAAACCCAAAACAACCAAAATGCCCAAGATCTGGTAAAAATGTAGACATTTACAAATTCAGGAAACTATCAATTAGGAAACAAATTAACTCAGTTTAATAATAAATATGCTTTAATCATTTAAGTCATGTTAGCCAATTATTCACGATGTCCATTTAATACACACGGTAATTAAAAAAATAAATTAGTTGAGCACACTTGAAAATGATTGCTATTTTGTTTCGAACTGTTAAATGAATCCAGTAGTACTTAACATATATATGCATCTTTAGCTAAATTAGTAAGAAATTTAGCAAAGTCAGTATGACCAAGCCATTGTGGAACCTGAAAAGTGATTAATTTTAACTTTATCCAGTTAGCTTCACATCTGAATAAATTCAGTATACAATATTAGCAGCTTTAGACTTTACCTTCACACAAAGCCATCTGAATGGTATTTATCATCATGGAAATTTCATAGGACTATCTTAAGAGAATCAAAGTAAATCTTTCCTCTCAACACAACACAAAACAAATTCCTATATACTAAATTTCACATTAGAACCTAAGCACAAAACCAAAGACAAACATCTTACTGAGACTACATAGCAAACACATGGGGAATCAATTCAAAGTATATGATTTTTATATTATATTCACTAGAAAAGGAAAGGGAAGAGGCAATTTCAGCATTTTCTTCTCAAAAAAAGAATTAGGAGAAGGCAGGGTCTCTCTACATAACCCCTTCCCTCCATCTTTAAACTTCTCCTGCCTCTGCCTTTGCCTCTCCCCAGTGCTAGGATTACAAGTGTATTCCATGCCTAGACTACAATGTTCTATGAACTTCATAAAGTTATTTCCCTAATACTTTTTTCGACAAATGGATAATTTAAGATTCTGAGAAACAGAATGATCCTAAATTTAAAACTTCCTAAAGTATGAAGAATTAATGATTCCTTCAAGTCACAGATAATGAAAGTATAATACCTAAAGCCATAACATGAACCCTATGAATCTGAATCTGTCTCTCTCTCTTTGAGAAAGCACTCTTCCAAGTGAGCTACAGTCCTAGTTCCTTTGCCAGCTTTCTTGCACTTCTGAACAGGTATTATCTTCTACTGTTGTATTATTATTCCATCTATTTTTCTATTTATTTCCATATGGCAGCATTATGACTTACTAAATTAATGAAACTCTATTTGGCTTCTTTTGAGTGGAACATAGCATGAAAAAGATTAGTAGCACTAGTAAAAGCCACAGAGTTGACATTATACTTTAAAGTTTTTAACTTTGGGGGAGCTGGAGAGATGACTCAGTGGTTAAGAGCTCTGGCTACTCTTACAGAGGACCTGGGTTTGATTCCCACCACCCACATGGTAGCTAACAACCATCTGTAACTCCAGTTCCAGAGGAATCCAATGCCCTCTTCTGACTCCAAGGGTACTTAATGGCACCGGTGCACTTATACACATGCAGGCAATATACTCATACACATAAAATAAAAATATTTTTAAAAGTTTTCAATATTTATTTATTTATTTATTTATTTATTTATTTATTTTTTGGTCTTTTTGAGACAGGTGCCTCTATATCCTCCACCTAGACTAGGGCTAAAAACAGTACCTAGCTTAAAGGATTTTTGTGATGATTACAGACATTAATTCATACAAAGCACTTAGAACTTAGAACAGTGCTTGACATAATAAATACTTGATGGTGCGTATTATCACAATAGTCAACAATTCACTCATAATAAATATTAAGACAATTCTTTGGTTTCTCAGAATGCTTACAAATGCTTTAACAAATTAAAATGGTTTAATTACACGTTTCAAACTATGTGTCACACTGATTAGTACCTAAATGTCAATCTATCAGTTCTCAATATTCTATATGACTCTCGAAATGGCTCCCAAATAAACATTATTTCCCTTTCCTTCCTGCACTATGCTTATAGAATGATAGAGTTATAAACCATTTTTTTTTTGGTCTTTTTGAGACAGGGTCTTCCTGTAGCCCCATCTGTCCTGGAACTCGCTCTGTAGACCAGGCTGGCCTTGAACTCACAAAGATCCGCCTGCCTCTGCCTCCCAAGTGCTAGGATTAAAGGCGTGCACCACCACGCCTGGCCTAGAGTTATAAACTATTTACCTTAACTTCTCTATCTGCTAAAAACCTCCCAGCTAGGTTGAAAAAGCCTTGAGAAAAGACATATGACTATTTTTTATATCCTGAGCTCTAGATTGCCAATATTTCTAATCAACTATCACCAGACAACCATTTTTTTTAACCTATATGCCTACACATAAACTCATCTTAATTGAAAACCAAATCCATTTTCCCTACAATGTGTCCTAAGTTTCAGATTACCCAAGCAATCATGCGTGTAATTTTTCTGGTCTGACATTTCATTTTCTCTGGCATCAAACTGACCACCAAATTCTGTGGTTATACTATTATATAATCTTTAGGACAAAGCTTAAATTTTTTTTTTTAATTTTTAAAATTTATTTACTTATTTTCGTATGTGTATGAATGTACTGTCTGCATGCAGGTTTGTGCACCCATGTCGTGCCTCGGAGGTCAGGAGAGGCTGTTGGATTCCCCTGGAACTGGAGTTAAAGTCAGTTCTCAGCTGCCATGTGGGTGTTGGGGATCGAACCCAGGTCCTCTGCTAGAGCAGTCGGCGTTCTCAACCGCTAGGCCATCTCTCCAGCCTCAAAGCTTAAAAATTTTTAGCTAATAAAAATGAAGTACATTTGTTGTGACAAAATTTAAAAGCTGCAAAATAAAAATCATAAGCAATTCTATCACAAGAGAGAATTTCTATCATACAGATACTTTCCTATGCATTCTTCATAGTCTATTCAAGTCTTTATAGGATATTTTTTTAAAACTAGATTTAAAATGAATAGAAGCAAAATGTAATGAGTACAATGAAGATCTTTTAAGTATTTATCTTTGCTATAAATGAAAAAAGGTCTTGTAGGTTTTATACAAATGTTTATAGGTTTTTGATAAAATTTCCAGTGACAGGGGCTGGAGAGATGGCTTAGTGGTTAAAAACACTTGATTCTCTTTTAGAGGACACAGGTTAGGCTTCCAGCACCCTCATGGCAAGAGGGTCTATAACTCCAATTCCAGGGGATCCAATGCCCTTGTCAGGCCTTTACAGGTACTACATGTACGTGGTGTGCTTATATACACATAGGCAAAACATTCATGCACATAAAATAAAAATATGTAAAATTTCCAGTGACAAAATCCTACAGATTCATAGAATGCTGAATCACAGCTAACTATGGCTGGAAATGCCAGTCTCTGAAAAAGTGTTACATGATTCAAAAAGCAAAAACAGTTATGTTAAAGCTGCAAGTAACTTTGGATGAAATTCTTCTGAATTTTAAGAGTAATTGGGCTAAACTCGAATTTTGTATTTCTAAAACAGGAGTCAAAGAAATTAATAAGTACAATTGTAGAGAAAAAAATCAGACTTCAATGCTTTTTAACATTCCACAGTAACAATTGTACCATTTACTATTAGTTGGTAAATTCCACCTAATTATAAGGGTAAAAGCAGCATGAGAAAGAACTTCATCAAACAGCCTAAGGGAAAGTTAGGAAGAACTCAGAAGAATGTGAGTACACATAAGACTAGAGAAGTACCAGTGTAGAGTTCTTATAGCCCTACACAGACATTCCCCATTCACCAGGCCTGCTTTTCCAGAATATGGAATAGAATCCAAATTTGGAAAGTCTCCATTTGGAAGCTTTAATTACAGCTGCCATTCCAGATGTGTTTTAGGGAGTTCCTCAGTATAGGTATCAGTCTGGCAAATGACTTTTCCCTTTACTATAATAAACATATACCATCAGAAGTACCTGTTTTCACTCAAGAGGAATAGCATCAAACTCTCACTGTCTTGCCTGATATCTCATCATCATTAACTGCATCTATGTCGACAGAACTTAAGCAACTGCCCCAGATGCCTTATTAAGATATAACATGCCAGAAAATGGAAAGTAAAGCACATGAAAATTTTGGGAGCCTACTACCTTAGGAACATTTCTGTGGATCCAATGTGCTGCAGCAAGTAGGATATCTCCTCCAAAGTGAAAAGCCAATGTGCATTTCCACTAAGAAACAGGCACAATGTGAATCTGGGAGTGGTAATAAGTCTGGTTGGATTTGAAGACAGCAAGCGTCTGGTTAGTATTACAAGATGAGATACTGGAAGCTCACAACATGGTAAAACAATTGCTTATTAATCACCTGTGGATACTGAGTCTGCCTTTTCTCTTGGCCATCACATTAAATGAGTAATAAGTTCATAAACTAAGGGGTCATGGTGGCACAGGCTTAAAATTATGCACAGACTCAACAGTGTGGACTCCTCTCATTAAGGATGTTCCAGTATCCCAATCCAGTACTATCAATGAATACCTAATTTGCCAGTAGCAGAAATTCATGCCCAAACCCCAATATGGCACCATGTACTGTAAAATTATCCAGCCATCAAAGTAGCAGCATGGGTATCTTAGTCAATTCAATTTCTTCTTGGAGGGAAGAATCTCTCACATAAACAAGCCCATTCTAGATCAGAAACTGCTCTCTCCTTACCAGGCTTCTGCCTATAATGCCTTTGGTTTATTAGATGAACGAGTCACTGTACCACATTATTTTTGATTCATTTTATAGCAAAAGAAATGATGATTATGTACTCATGAAATTCACTATCATGAAATGGTTTACCAAAGACTCAGTCATAGCGTCAGGTAGATTACAACATTTTGGGAGGTTGGGAGGTTTTCCTACACAAAATAGCTTTTAACCAAAGCACTCATTTTTACAACAAAATGAAGGTATTATTTCTCATTTACTAGGTTATTTAGCTCCAAAGCAACCAGGCTATAGAATGTCAGTTGGGCAAATACACCATGAGGGAGACAGCTAACAAATGCCACATCTAGAAAGCACCACCACCAAAAAAAAAAAACAAAAAGAAAGCACCACCAGGAGACTGCAGTTTTCCTACAGTAGAACATGGCCTGGGAGCCAAGGCCTATAGCAGAGAGTAGCAACTCACAAGACTCATTTACAAATGACTGCCCTCTATTCCTGTGATTCAAGACCCTGCCTTTTAAAGATTTTAATATCTGTCCAAAAAAGGACTACTTATTCTTTTTATTATACAAAATGATACTTTGATAATATGTAAAAATGTGAACTTGCTCTGTTTATTTCTTCAGGCATTGGCCTCTTCTGTTTTAGTTTGCTTTCTGAGACAGCCACAGCCCAGAAAGGCCTGGAACTTGCTTTCTAGGGCCCAGGCTAGTCTTGAACTTGTGGTCCTTTGGCTCCAGCCTCTCTAGTGTGGGAGATTACAAAACTGTGTTACCACACCTAGCTTTTCAGGTGCTATTCTTGAATTAAATGTATACTTTTTCTTTGTAGAAAATACCGGGTGTGGTGGCACACGCCTTTAATCTCAGCACTCGGGAGGCAGAGGCAGGTGGGTCTCTGTGAGTGCAAAGCCACCCTGGTCTACATAGCAAACTCTAGGCCAACTGGGACTAAAGGGAGACCCTGTCTCAAAAAGAAAAAAAGACACCCCCCGCCCCAAAAAAAGAAAGTATAGCTGGGTGTGGTGGCACACGCCTTTAATCCCAGCACTCAAGACGCAGAGGCAGGCGGACCTCTGTGAGTTCAAGGCCAGCCTGGTCTGTAAGTTCCAGGACAGCTGGTGCTACAGGGAGACCCTGTCTCAAAAAGACCAAAAAAAGCCGGGCGTGGTGGCACACACCTTTAATCCTAGCACTCAGGAGGCAGAGGCAGGTGGATCTTTGTGAGTTCAAGGCCAGCCTGGTCTACAGAGTGAGTTCCAGGCCAGCCAGAGCGACAGGGAGACACTGTCTCGAAAAGACAAAAAAAAAAACAAAAAAAATTTTAAAAAGTCATCAAGAAAACAAATGACCTAATTAAAAAGTAGACAAAAGAGCTGAGCATACACTTCAGAAGAGTATACACAAATGACTACTAAGCAGATAGAAAGACATCCAGCATCACCTCACTAAAGACTGCAAAGTAAAATAACAGCAAGATATAGTGACACATCTATTGGAATGACAAAAAGGGACAGTCCAGGGCCAGAGAGATGGCTCAGCGGTTAAGAGCACCAACTGCTCTTGCAGAGGACCTGGGTTTGATTCCCAGCACCCACATGGCAGCTAAGAACCGTCTTTAACTCCAGTTCCANCTTACTCTTCATACTTCTAAGTAGCATTCTCACTCCAGCAATATCATCATATCAAGTATAGTTCTCAGAACACGACACACATACATTTTCTGACTGTATTTATATGCTGTTGCTGCCGCCTATCTACCTGGAAAATCCTATCCTTCAAAGAAAACCAAGATAACCTTAACTTACATCAATTTCATCCAACTCTTCTTCCCCCAACAAAAAAAAAGCTATTTCTGGGGCTGGAAAATGGCTCAGCAGTTAAAAGCACTTGCTGTCCTTGCAGAGGACCCAAGTTCAGATCCTAGCACCTACATTGGGCAGCTCACAACCACCTGTAACTCCACCTTCAGGGGGATCCAATACCCTCTTCTGGCTTCCACAAGCAGACACCCATACAGCATATACTCAGACAAACATATACACATAAGTAAAAAATTTTAAATCTTTTTAAAACAGTAAAAGCTATCATATATATATCATATATATGATATATATATATATGATACATCATATATAATCTAAGCAACATGTCAAGGAACTGTGTGAATTACACAGCATCATATCCAAACCTAAAAAAAATATAACAAACTGTTGGCCAGTGAGATAGCTCAGGGGTAAAAGGCAGTCAACACCAAGACTAACGACCTGAGTTCAATCCCCAGAACCCACACAAAGAACTGACTCCCCAAAGTTCTCTTCTGACTTCCACATATGTATCACAGCCATACACACACACTCACACATACATAAAATTAAATAAATATATTACATTTTTTAAAATGAATGCTCATCTTTTTTTGTTTTGGTTTTTTGAGACAGGTTCTTCTTGTAGCCCCAGCTAACCTGGAACTTGCCATGGAAACCAGGCTGACCTTGATCTCAGACAGCTCCTGTTTCTGTCTGAGTGCTGGGATGAAAGGTGTGCATCACCATGTCTAGTATAAATGCTAATCTTTTTTTTGGCGGGGGGTCTTTTCAAGACAGGGTCTCCCTGTAGCCCCAGCTGCCCTGGAACTCACTCTGTAGACCAGGCTGGCCTTGAACTCACAAAGATCCGCCTGCCTCTGCCTCCCAAGTGCTAGGATTAAATGCGTGCGCTACCACGCCCAGCAAATGCTAATCTTTTCATGATAAAATATCAAACTAGAGAAAAAGAAAAAGAATTCTTGACTATCAAGAAATGCAAACAGGCTATTATTGTCTTAAAGGGTGGTATTAACACATCGAATTGCACTATATCTTTACAACCTGGTTTGCTGTCAATCTACTTCATTATGACCCAAGAAAAATCTAAAACATATCTCTGCCAGAAGTATTAATATAACTAGACTTGGGGTTTGTTACATGTATTTTTTTTTTACATCTCATTTTATAAATCCATTTTTATACTCATACCTATGATACCAAGAAGGAAATTCAAGGGACTTACCAAAATGTCTGATTTTTTGCTCATATTTCTGCATAAATGATTGTGATTTATCTTCATCTTCTGTTTTTCTTTTATCTTGATTAATAAAACTCTGAAAAATTAGAAATTAAAATTAGACTTTATATATTCTAATTGAATCTCTTCAGATACTAAATGCTTACCAATCTTTTTTTTGAAAGAATGCACCAAACACATTCAGATTTATTTTATTTTATTTATTTATTTTTTGGTATTTTTGAGACAGGGTCTCCTTTTAGTCCCAGCTGGCCTGGAGCTCGGTCTGTAGACCAGGCTGGTCTTGAACTCACAGAGATCCACCTGCCTCTGCCTCCTAAGTGCTGGGATTAAAGGTGTGCACCACTACACCCAGCCTTTTTTTTTAAGCAAATGACAAAGACCCAATTTATCAGCATTTTTAAACCTACACTTAACATTACATATTTAAACACTGGTCAGAACTGACAAAGTTACCAGCATTCATGCACAACTAGAAAACATCCTTAATTTATACTAATCCAGAAATGTATTACCATTGAGGCAGTAATAACTGTCATTACTAAACACTGAAAGAACTGAAATACTTCTGTAGAAGATTCCTTGTGGCAATGTTCACTTCACAGCAGGCTGACACTAGGGCTCACATCAACACAATTGAAGCAGATCCATGCTGGTGTTAGAACAGTCTTCTCTTAGCGCTATTCAGAGTCACAGGCTCACCTTGGATTATGTTTTTTTAAAAAGCAAAGTGTATACAGAGATTACAACAATTTTAAAGAAAAAAAATGGACCTACAGTGTGTTCCCAACAACAAACTCAGAAGTCTATGACAAATAGAGGCTGTTTATAAATACTTTAGATTAAGTCTATGACAAACAGAGCTGTTTATAAATACTTTAGATTAAGGTCCAGTTATACTGTTCATTTGAAATGTTCAAAAAATGTTCCTGTTAATCCTCACATGGTGCTTGTTATTAATATTCTGTTAAATGCCTGTGTTGAATTCCTTGTTATCCAAGTGAAGCAGCTGCTCCTCACTAGTTATCATTAAGGACTTTAACTGGCCACTGTCTTCAACTTCTGTTCTCTTGACCATTCTCCACACTTCTCTTTGTAGTGATGTTTCTGCCATTAGCTATTTTAGTGGAAGTTGATATTGATTTGAAGTTGCCCATCCCACACTGCCACCAAATGATGCTGAGGAGAATGAAGTGAGGCCCCCATGGCCCAATGACCCGAATGAAGTGAATCCTGTATCAAATGAAGGAAGTCCACCTCCAAACGTCGGAAATCTACTAAAGTTAGAGAAAAATGAGCCTGAACCTGTTTCTGTTTCATCGGGGACCCTTTCGGTTCCCAAAAAGTTATCAAGTGGGTCTTCAAAGAAGTTGAATTGAAAATGGGTCCCCTTCCACCAAAAATGTGAAGCCAAACTCAATCAGACTGTCAAAATGACTTCCACCTCCTCCTCCTCCATCGAACTTTCTCCTGTACTTGTCTTATGTGCCCAGCTTCTTACATCTGGTAACTCCTCCTATGCCTCAGCTACTTGCTTGAATTTTTGATCTGCTTCTTCTTTGCTTTGAGGATTTTTTTATCAGGGTGCCTCTTAAGCGCCTGTTTCCAATACACCTTTTTGATATCCTTGGGTGAGGCATGTTTCTGCATGCCTAGTAATCCACCATGTTTTAACAGCTAGTTGAACAAGTCCGAGGACACTGTGGCTGACAGGGGAAGGTGGGCGGCCAGTCCCCTCAATGCTCCAGCATAGCTGCAAACTGTTCATTAAAAAAATTAAATCTAGCCGGGCGTGGCAGCGCACACCTTTAATCCTAGCACTTGGAGGCAGAGGCAGGCGGATCTTTGTGAGTTCAAGGCCATCCTGGTCTACAGAGTGAGTTCCAGGAGCAACCCTGTCTCGAAAAGATCANAAATCAATCAATCAAATCAATCAATCAAACCATCAATCAATCAATCTAGTCGGGCGTGGTGGCACACTCCTTTTAATCCTAGCACTCAGGAGGCAGAGGCAGGTGGATCTTTGTGCAGTTCAAGGCAAGCCTGTCTACAGTAAGTTCAAGGCTAGTGGCGCTACAGGAGACCCTGTCTCAAAAAACAAAAAAAAAAAAAAAAAAAAAAAAAACCTCATTTGGTAGTGCTCATTAGTTTTGTTTAAAAGACACGTAGAAAATTACAGATTTATCTAAAATCACACAAAAAATGAGTGAAAATTGTGTTTACCTAAATATCCATTAAAAATAGATATGGAGCCAGGCGTGGTGGCACACGCCTTTAATCCCAGCACTCAGGGAGGCAGAGGCAGGTGAGCTCCTGCTGAGATGGGAGGCCACCTGTCACAACATACGAGTTCTAGGCAGCTGGATCACAGAAGAACCTGTCTCAAAAAAGATAAAAGAATAAAAAGAAAAAAAAAAATAAGCCAAAAAACCGAACGACCCGTGTAATTAACCTGTATGTTGATTTCCTATAAGTATTTTCAACTCTAAGCCTACTCTTGATTTCTTGCTGCAAACAAGGATTTTTACTAAAATTCTTTGGATAATATAACAAAAAATAAACATTGACCTGAATTTAACAATTTTTTTTTTCCTTCCCCTTGGGAAACCAGAACAGTTTAATTCTTGAAATAAAGTAAAATAAATTGCTACTACGGCAGTATTTATATCAAGCGGTTAAAAAGAGACCAAGAGGAAGTTTCAATCGAACCAACGCAAAACTAGCAGAACAGTTTCTTAGAACATTCTGTGAAACATTTATACCCTAATGTCATCACTGCCAAAACCAAAAAGTACAAACTAGCCCCGCCAGTTTAAGAAATGAAGACAGAAAGTTTCTATATTTCAAATAAAAGCACCTTGTACTTCTAACTGTTTTGGCAGACCATCTGTCACAGTCACAATAAAAAATTTTTTCCTAGAATATAAGAGAACAATAACAGTATAATATAAAAAAAAAAATAAAGAAGTAAAGCAACATGAAAAGCAAACACAAAAATTAATGAAATACTTTTACATTTTTTGTACCAGTAATAAACCTGGATTTTATACTTATAGCATCCCCAATTGTAGTAACCACTTTCAAGCAGTCAAAGCTCATGTAGTGCTAAATTTTGGTAGGTATGTACCTAAAATTAGAATGATACAAGTGGATTGTCAGGATCCTATAAGGACAGCTCCCAGACTCATAACCTTCCATATGTTTTCACTGTCTTAAAGTACAACTAACTTGTGTTTTCCAATGTTTTATACACATATAAACCATGTGTATACAATCACCAGGAAAGTAGAAGAAAGGGGTTTTAGAAGAACAAAGGGACTAACAGGAAGAGGAAGTATAGGCACACATGGCCAAAAGTATACTCAAGGACCGTTTTTCCCTAAAGCCTGAGGGCCAATTTAGTACAAATATAAAAAAGGACCCCATGCAACTTAATGGAAAATGACAACTTTCACTGACCTAAAATGTTGCAGAATAAAGATTTAAAACTGGTGTCCTAAGTATCACATTATACATTTGATAGACCACGGATTAGACATGTATATCTATGTCATAAATTTTACATGGAAACTGTTCTTGTTTGCCTCCAACTGCTGTGACAAACACCTGACAATAGCCACTTGGGAGGAAAGGTGTTATGATTCGTCTTATATCTCTTGGGTCACAGATTCATCAGTGAAGGACAAAGGTAGACTGTAGGGTAAGGAAACTTGGAGGCAGGGCCCGTGAACAAACAGGCCTGGAGGGATACTGCTTACTGGCTTTCTCTCTGGTCCCATGCTCAGCCTGTTTTCTTATATTATTCAGACCACCTGCCCAGAGTCGGCACCACTCACAGTGGGATGGGCCCTTCATCACTCAGCAATCAAGAAAACCCATGACATGCCAGCCCCACATGGAGCTAATTCCCGTTGAGTCACCCTCAACCCAGCTGGCACAGCTGACATTAAGCTATGCAGCATAGTAAGTTGTAATGTTTATAGAAAGTTCAGATGTGAAGAGGCGATGTGGAACCTGGCTCCCGTCTACTTCTCTATACACTCCAGACATATAAAATTTAGCTTTAAAAAGGTCCAAATTTGCTGGGCATGGTGCACAACTTTAATCTAGCGCTTGGAAGCAGAGGCAGGTGAATCTCTGTAAATTCAAGGCCAGCACTGGTCCTACATTGCAAATTGCAGGCCACACTTGAGGCTTGGGAGACCTGCTCAAAAGACCATAAATAAATAAATAAAAAATGGTCCGAATTCACTCAAATGATGTCTCCATGGGTTAACTAAGGAAAATTATGGCATCTAAATGCCAATCAGTCTATATAGTCTATAAGTAGATGTAGTAGCATCATCTCTTAAGGGAAAACCAATAGTAGATAAGTACAAACCCACCTTATTGTAAAATAAGTTTTCAGCTTCTGTGATTGTCTCCCTTAGCTTTTCTGAACAAACAAAAAAAACAAACCAAAAAATCTTACATGAGTGTCAGTGCATAGACTAGTTCATAGACTCTCAAAAATAAGGCTTAATATGATTACTAAATTTTAGTCTATATTAAAAACATTGATAAATTGGTAGACTTTACCTTCATCGCCACTTCTCATGGCATTTTGAAACACTTCAGAACAAGCCTTTGCAAATGGAATATAGAAAATAATATATTAGAGTTTTGGAATTTTAAAATTCCATGTTTCTCAACCAGGCTAATGATGTCCTTGGAGCTACAGGAAGACCCTGTCTCAAAAAGATAAAAAGAAAAAAAAGAAAAAAAAAAAAACACCAAAAAACGAAGACCCGTGTAATTTATACCTGTAATGTTGATTTCCTATAAATATTTTCAACTCTAGCCTACTCTTTGGATTTCTTGCTGCAAACAAGGATTTTTACTATAAATTCTTTGAGAAGATATAAACAAAAAAATAAACATTGACTGAATTTAACATTTTTTTTTCCCCTTGGGAAACCAAACAGTTTAATTCTTGAAATAAAGTAAAATTTCTACTACGGCAGTATTTATATTCAGTTAAAAAGTAGACCAAGAGGAAGTTTCTAATCTAACCAGCAAAACTAGCAGAACAGTTTCTTAGAACATTCTGTGAAACATTTATACCCTAATGTCATCACTGCCAAAACCAAAAAGTACAAACTAGCTCCCTGCCAGTTTATAATGAAGACAGAAAGTTTCTATATTTCAAAATAAAAGCACCTTGTACTTTAACTGTTTTGTCTAGACCAATACTGTCACAGTCACAAATACAAATTTTTTTCCTAGATCCCTCCAAAGCAGAAATAAACAAGTATTAATAACCTACTATATATACTAATTATAATTTCAACATGAAAGCAACACAAAAAAATTAATGAAATACTTTTAATTTTTTGTACCAAGTAATAAAACCTGGAATTTTATACTTATAGCATACCCCAATTTGTAGTAACCACATTTCAAGCATTCAACAGCTCATGTAGTGCTTATTTTGGTAGTATGTACACTAAAATTAGAATGATACAAAGTGGATTGTCAGGGATCCTGAGAAGGACAGCTCCCAGACTCATGAACCATTCCATATTTTTCAACTGTCTTAGAAAGACAACTAACTTGTGTTTTCCAATGTTTTATACACATATAAAACCATGTGTATACATCACAGGAAAGTAGAAGTAAAGGGGTTTTAGAAGAACAAAGGGACTAACAGGAAGGAGGAAGTATAGGGCACACATGGCCAAAGTATACTCAAGGAGCCGTTTTCCCTAAAGCCTGAGGGCCAATTTAGTACAAATATAAAAAAGGACCCCATGCAACTTAATGGAAAATGACAACTTTCACTGACCTAAAATGTTGCAGAATAAAGATTTAAAACTGGTGTCCTAAGTATCACATTATACATTTGATAGACCACGGATTAGACATGTATATCTATGTCATAAATTTTACATGGAAACTGTTCTTGTTTGCCTCCAACTGCTGTGACAAACACCTGACCAATACCAACTTGGGAGGAAAGGGTTTATTCGTCTTATATCTCTTGGGTCACAGTTCATCAGTGAAGGAGCGGAAGGTAGAACTTAGGGTAGGAAACTTGGAGGCAGGCCCTGAAGCACAGGCCTGGAGGAATACTGCTTACTGGCTTTCTCTCTTGGTCCATGCTCAGCCTGTTTTCTTATATTATTCAGACCACCTGCCCAGAGTCGGCACCACTCACAGTGGGATGGGCCCTTCTTCACTCAGCAATCAAGAAAATAGCCCACAGACATGCCACAGGCCAGTCCAATGGAGGTAATTCCCCAGTTGAGGATCCCTCAACCCAGCTGTGTCAAGCTGACATTAAAGCTATGCAGCATAGTAAGATATATGTTTATCAAAGTCAGATGTGAAGAGCCGATGTGGAACACTGGGCTCCTCTACTTCATCTACATACAAATTTCCAACACTAAAATTTAAGCTTTAAAAAGGTCCAAATTTGGCTGGGCATGGTGGTGCACACCTTTAATCCTAGCACTTGGGAAGCAGAGGCAGGTGAATCTCTGTAAATTCAAGGCCAGCCTGGTCCACATTGCAAATTCCAGGCCAACTGAGGCTGGAAGACCCTGTCAAAGACCATAAATAAATAAATAATAAAATGGTCCGAATTCACTCAAATGATGTCTCCATGGGTTAACTAAGGAAAATTATGGCATCTAAATGCCAATCAGTCTATATAGTCTATAAGTAGATGTAGTAGCATCATCTCTAAGGGAAAACCAATAGTAGATAAGTATACAAAACCCACCTTATTGTAAAAATAAGTTTTAGCTTCTGTGAATTGTCTCCCTTAGCTATTTTGAAAAAAAAAAAAAAAACAAACCAAAAAATCTGTACATTAGTTCAGTGCATAGACAATAAGTTCATAGACTTCTCAAAAATAAGGCTTATATGATTACTAAATTTTAGTCTATATTAAAAACAGTTGATAAATTGGTAAACTTTACCTTTCTCCCACTTCTCATGCATTTTGAAATCAATCTTCAGAAACTCTACTTTTCAAATGGAATATATATAGAAATAATATATTAGTTTGGAATTTTAAAATTCCATGTTTCTCAACCAGGCTAATGATGTCCTTTGTTAATATTTTATCCCCAATAACAATGAACATCATTATACGAACATCATCTTTTTCTTTCTAGTGTGTGCACATGCAATGTGCGTGTGTGCGTGCGTGCATGTGTGTGTTTCTGGGGACTGAACCTAGGGTCTTGTGCATGCTAGGCAGGAGCTTTACTACTGAGGTACATCCCCAGACCTCTTTCTGCTTTTTTTTTTTTTTTAATTTTTTTAATTTTTATTATTTATTAATTTTATTTATTTCTGTATGTGTATGACCGTACTGTCTGCATGCACGTTTTGTGCACCTCGTGTCGTGCAATGTCGCGGGGGTCCAGAAGACGGTCTCGGAATTCCCCTGGAACTGGAGCTCTCCGGAAACCCGGAGTTCGTGACGGTTCTCGGCCGCAGGTGGGTGCTGGGGAATCGAACCCGGTCCTCTGTAAGAGCGGTGGTCGCGCTTAACCGCTCGGGGACCATCTCTCCAGCCCCTCCTGCCTTTTTTTTTTTTTAATTGGAGCTTTTTTTTTCTTTGAGACAAGGTCTCCCTGTAGCTCAGCCTGGCCTGGAACTCACTCTGTAGACCGGGCTGGACCTCAAATTCAGCAGAATCCCCTGCCTCTGCCTCCCGAGTGCTGGGATTAAAGGTATGCACGAACCATGCCACCAGCTTCTTTATTTTGAAGATGGTATCTTACTAAATTGCTCAGGCTTGGCCTTGAACCTGCAACACTCCTCAGCTTCCGAGTAGCTGGGATACAGGCCTGTAACCATCAGACCAAGTGGATCATTTTCGTTCTTTAAAAAAAATGCTATTTATTTTTATTTAGTATTATGAGTGTTTGGGACTTACATGTAATGTAAGTGCACCATGCATCAATGGCCCATTAGCAAGCCAGAAGAGGGGCATGGATCCCTGGAACTTGGTCTATGGACCTGTTTTGTGTTAGTGGCCATGTGGGGTGCTGGAACCAAAACCCAGGTCCTCTGAAGAAGAGCCCGTGCCCTTACCTGCTGAGCCAATCTCTCACACCCCCCATTTCCCTTTCTTTCTTTCTTTTTTTTTAATTGTTTTGAGACAGAATCTCCTGTGGTCCAGCTGTCCTGGAACTCCACTATGGTAGACTAGGCTGCTTGAATTCACGCAAGATTCACCTGCTCTGGCGCCATGAGTACTAGGATATACAGGCGTGCGCCACCCACGCTGGTGACCCAATTTTTCATTTCTTAAAAGACTCTTAATAAGGAACAGTTAAGGTGGAAGAAGAGGACCAACCCTAGAAAATTGTCCTCTGACCTCAACGTACACACGCGCGTGCACACACAAATAAAATAAATAAATAATAATATGATAAATAATAATAAATAAAATGTTGTGTGGAGGAGGCAGGAGGATCTCTGTGAGTTCACGGCAGCCTGGTCTACATCGCAGTGTCCAGGCACACTAGGGCTACAGGGAAGACTCTGTCTCAAAGAAAAAAAAAAAAAAAATTCACTATTCTTCAGCCATTAAAAAGAATCAAGTTCACTGGGTGTGGCGGCACAAGCCTTTAATGGTAGCACACAAGAGACAGGGGCAGACAGCTCTCTGTGAGTTAGAAGCCACTCTGGACTGCATTAGCATGTTCCAGGTCAGCCAGGGCTATATAGTGAGTGGGAACCTGTCTCAAAAACAACACAAAAGAATGACGTTGGGCTGGAGGGATGGCCTAGCAGTTAAGAGCGCCAACCTCTCTTGCAGAGGACCCGGGTTCGATCCCCAGCGCCCACATGGCGGCCGAGAACCGTCTGAAACTCCAATTCCAGGAGAACTCCAGTTCCAGGGGAATCCGAGACCCTCTTCTGACCTCCGCGGCATTGCACAACACGGGTGTACAAACCTACATGCAGACAGTACATTTCATACACATAAAGAAATAAAAAAATAATAAAAAAAAAACAAGAAGAATGAGGTTACGTTATTTGTGAGAAAACTGATTCCAACTGGATATAATCATCTTAAGTGAATTAAGCCTACTTCAGAAAAACAAATATGGTGCTTTTTCTGACATCTGTCAGTCCTCCGTTTTTATAAATACATAAATACATGTATGAGAGATGATATGAAAACAGAAGCAAAACTGCCTAGCATATCGGAGGGGAAGGGCGAGAAAAGGGAGGATGGCAGGATTGCGAGGATATCTCAAAGTACACTGTATACTCGCATGAAAACTGTTTCATGTAACCCAGCGTAAAAAAAAATTTAAGCACGCACGGCCCAATGTTTATTGCAGGCTCTCTTCACAATAGCAAGAACTGGAACAAACCTAAATGCCCCTCAACTGACGAGTGGATAGAGAAAATGTGGTACATCTACACAATGAGTTCTATGCAGCAGTAAAGAAAAGACGACATCACGAGCTTTGCAGGAAAATGGCTGGAGCTAGAGGACACATCATGCTGAGTGAAGAAACACATCTCAGAAAAACGACGAATGGTATCCCTCATCTGTGGGCGCTAGTGCCAATTACCTAGTTGTAAGTATTTCTTGTGTAAGCCCCTGAGCTTTTGTCCAAAGCAGTCTGGGTAATGCATATTGGAAACAACAACAAACGAAAGGACTGCATCAAGAACTGACTGAAACAGTTGAACTTCTGCTCAAAACAGTCAACTTCGTCATGGAGAATATTGAGAAAGACTGAGGAAAGAGATGAAACAGTATGTTTGGCAGAATGCATGAGCTCTGGTGGGGTGAGGGAATGGGCGGGAGAACACGGGTCTAGATTTTGTTAAAAAAAAAATAAATTATGTGAAAAAATTTTATTTTATTTTTTATTTTTTTGGTCTTTTGAGACACGGTCTCCCTGTAGCCCCAGCTGTCCTGGAACTCACTGTGTAGACCAGGCTGGCCTTGAACTCACAAAGATCTGCCTGCCTCTGCCTCCCAAGTGCTGGGATTAAAGGCGTGCGCCACCATGCCCAGCCTAAAAAATTTTAAATTTTTTAAAAAAGAGATTATCATCTGGGTTTACTAAATCCACAATGGTAAATAGACAGTGAAAGACTTTCATTTAATAAATCTAGTAACTAAATGTGTTATAAAACTGTTAGCTTGTTGACATACGGCAACATCAGAAAGTAATCATAACATCTCAACTTGACCACATACCAGACCCCATGCTAAAACATTATCTTTTAACACATTACCTTAAGCCAGGCATGGTGGTGCATGCCTTTAATTCCAGCACTTGGGAGGCAGAGGCAGGCGATCTTTGTGAGTTCAGGCCACCTGGTCTACAGAGTGAGTTCCAGGACAGCTGGGGCTACAGGGAGACCTGTGCTCAAAAAGACAAAAAAAAAAAAAAGATTACCATTTATTTAATCTTCAGTTACCCTATGTATTAAAGAAAGCAAGGCTTGGAGATATTAACTGTTAACAGGATTCTGTTGCTTTGCTATCAGAAATTCACGACTGCTTCTGTTTCTTTTTTTCTTCTTGGTTTTTATATGCAGTGCTGGGAAAGGAACCCAGACCCTCTTGAATGCTCTACCTCTGAGCCACATACTCAGCCCCTCCTTTGTTTATGGCCCCCCAAAATGTCATAATCTTATTAAAAACATCCTTGCTAATGGCAATCCATGTTTCCAGAGACACATCCTCTCTCCTTGGACCAGAGCCTCTTCTTTCTGCCGCCATTCTTCTTCCCGCTGCCTCAGTTCTGACACTGCTGTTCGTGCTTTGGCATGTTCCTGATCCAAGGACTCAGAGTTATGCAGTGCTAAGCTACCAAGTTTCTGCTGAGCTTCAGCAAGATTCCATTTGCAAGCCACAGAGCTCTTCACAAATTCTTTCTGCTTTTGGCAAGCCAGCTCAATTCCATGGCTATACATCTGAACAGAAAAAGACAGTATTTGTAAGAAATGAAGGCAGCAACAGATATGTCTATGCAGCACAGTTCATTGTTTTCGATTCAAAGGATCTCTGTATGATGTTTTTGGTGCACAGCGTATCTTGTATTCTTGGTTACAACTACACTTTTATATTCATTAGACCCCGCTCCTGAAAACTAACACCACAAAACTGGCAACTATCAGCAACCTGCATATATGTCTTACAACAAACATCAAATGTACTGTCTTCATAATCCTTAACAGAAAAATGAAACAAAGCTTACAGTCTAGTTCATCAGTTCATGGATGAAAAGCAGACCTTTCGTGTTCTGATCTTCAAATTCTTCACTGCAAAAACATCCTCTTATTTAGAAGTAATCATTTCTTGGTTTCCATTTTCTGTCTGTATTACCACAATTCTTGGTGATATGAGAGGTTCTTAGTAGAATTTTCTATTAATAAATGATTACATCATATGGTATCCTTTAACTTAATCCTAAGCAAAGCAGTAAAAGTTGAGATCTTAACTATGCTGGTGACTCTGCTCTATTTGAGAAATTAAGTTTTTAATATTTGCATTATAGACTTATAAAAATACATAGGGTGCTTAATTCTTTATATTGACCAAGGCTCAATAAAAAAAAGTAGGGTATGTTTTTTATGAATATGTATAATGTACAACTTCCATACAATTATGAGGAATCGTTTTCTCTATCAGTATGCACGCCCCTATTAACCGCCTCAACTGTCAAGTTAATCTTTTTTTTTTGTCTCTATTAGAATGATCTTTCAAAAGGGAGGCGGTGCCATTTTACTTATTAAAGAGTCTTAGGAGAAAGTGCAGATGCTTCAGTTACTTTTTTTTTTTACTATCACATACTCTCATATTCTATCCCTTTTTTTTTTTTTTTTTTATTTTTTGTTGTGTTTTGTGAGACAGGGTCTCCCTTTAGACCCAGCTATCCTGGAACACTCTATGTAGACCAGGCGGCTTGATCTCACAGAGATCTGCCTGCCTCTGCCTCCCAAGTGCTAGATTTAAAGGCGTGCGCCACCACGCCCCGATTATTCTCCTTTTTAAAGCTGGCAACCCTCTGCCTCTATCCAATTCTTCTAACCTAACTCCTAAGCTTTTTCTTATCCATTATCTCCTAACCCAAGTTATACATAATTCTATAATAGTGTTTTTAGAATATTATAATTATTTGTCTCCTTAACTACCAGCTTTTTGAGGGCTTAAAATTCAATAACTGTTAGATTAATAAACTAACCTTTGTTTGGAACAAACTGTTCCTAAAACAAGTAGCAAGCATGGCCCTGCTTAAGTTTTAGGGAAAATTCAAGATTTCTCCTGGGCTGCATGTAGACAGACACTTGCTATTCTGTTGCTTTATTTACTAATTTTGTGGGTTCAGAGCCCAGATATCACTATGTTCCTAAAATAACCAAGTAAAATTTATTTTTGTTTTTTGCTACAAAGGAAAAATTATACAATAGCTACAACTGAAAATAGAACCAGAAAAAGAAGAAAAGCTAAAATACTTGATTTGTAAAAAACAAAAGCTGTGGCGCACGCCTTTAATCCTAGCACTTGGAGGGCAGAGGCAGGCGGATCTTTGTGAGTTCAAGGGCCAGCCTGGTCTACAAAGTGAAGTTCCGGACAGCTGGGGCTACAGGAGACCCTGTCTCGAAAGACCAAAAAAAAAAAAAAAAAAAAAAAAAAACAAAGCTGTACCAAGAAAGGTGATAATGGATAAATAGAATATCTTTCATTTCTAATTATATTAGAGCAAACATTTCTCAAATCAAAACAATTACAAGAGGTGCTGGAGAGGTGGCTCAAGAGTTAGAGCACCCACTGCTCTGCAGAGACCTGGGTTCGATTCCCAGTACCCACATGGCGGCTAAGAACTGTGTTTAACTCCAGTTCCAGGGGAATCCGAGACCCTCTTCTGACTCCGAGGCATTGCCCGACAGCGGGTGCACAAACCTACATGCAAACAGTACATTCATACACATAAAAATAATAAGTAAATTAAAAAAAAACCAAACATTACAAAAATGTTTTACATTTAAACTATCCTCCAGAGCAACCCAGTTACTATTTGATCATACCATCCAACATGCATTTAGATGACTACAATCAGCCGGGGTGTGGTGGCACGTGCCTTAATCCCAGCAACCTGGGAGCAGAGGCAGGCCAGCCTCAGCTACATAGTGAGTTCCAGGACAGCTGGGGCTACAGGGAGACCCTGTCTCAAAAAGACAAAAAAAAAAAAAAAAAAAAAATCTTTTTTTTAAACTGCAGTACTGATGTGCATTGAACCAAATGGTAGACAAGCACTCCCTGCTATAGCTAGATCCCCAGACCATATCCCCAGACCATATTACACTTTAATCTGTGATCAATACTAAGATTCTAAAGAGACATAATTAAGTTTTAACAAACAACTCTGTAAAGGAACTGTTACCATTAAAGTCTACTAGTGTAACTTTACATCAAAAGTTCTCAAGTAGGACTTCCAAATTCCGGTCCACCTTTACATTAACTGGATCTCACACATGTAAAACTGTGATGTCTTTATGTCTCACAGTTAGTAAAAATTAAACCAAAGCTTTTTTAGAAATGGATTTTAAAAGCCTGTTGACTGGATTAAACTTTTTTTTTTTTCCAAATACTCTAAATCCTCAAGTTTAAGTTCTAAAGCCAGCAAGATATATAAGTAGGGCAGGACTGTAATAACTGTATGTCCTTAGAAGTAACAGCTTGAAAATGTTACTACTATTTAAGGGTAGTTCATCCAAATAAACATTTTATAGTATTTTTCAGGATAGGCATTGCCGAAGTAGGTGAGAGAAGAATACTTGACCAGGAGCCATCAATTCTAGTTTATATCTACAACTAATTAGATAATGGCCTCAGAAAGCCCAATTTTAATGGAGATAAAAGTTATTTGCCTCTAACACTCCCCCCCTTTACCTAAACAAGTTTATAAATAGACCAATATAACTTAATTAATATACACTTTTTTTTTTTTTGTTTTTTTTTGAAGACAGGGTCTCCCTGTGGCTCCAGCTGTCCTGGAACTCACTAATGTTAGACCAGCTGGGCTTGAACTCAAAAGATCCACCTGCCTCTGCCTCCCCAGTGCTGGGATTAAAGGTGTGGTGCCAGTGACGCCCAGCTATATACCAGACATTTTTAAATATAAGTTTTCTCTTAAGTAACTCTCCTGACTGAACTACAATAACACTGAATTCTTGAGGACCACTTTTCTCTCTCCATATCCCTCAAACTGACAACAGCAACTGTTATTCATTTTTCTCCTCTTTAACACATTATGTACACAGATCGACACTGATGACACTAGTGTTCCATAATTAGTAGGTGACTCCTAACCCATCAACTCTCATTTTGCCTCACTTTCCCTGTGACTAGTTGGATGAATACAGAGTGTGGTTATGAAACAGCATACTGTGTGAGCACAACTGCCATATCCCATTAGTTGGGCATAACACTTATCTTACACTTGCTGGGAGACAATTTAAATCACTTATCTTCAGTAACTGTAAGAAAATGAGTTTTGAGAGAAATGGCTAAAATCGTGTTATGGATTCTTGCGAAAAGCCCAGCAAGGCAGACATCTTACAATCCATTTCACTGAACATAATAGTGTTTTGTCTGCGATCTTGAACAGTTCAAAACACAAAGGTGAGGAGAAAAACCACGACAAGATGGTTTTGTCTGTAAGCCCTTCCAGAAAAACCCTAAGTGTGACACATTGCATTTAGGTAAGTTTCTGAAGCAGGTAAGCCGGGTTGAAAACCACAAGTAGGATCAGAAACTTGGGGGGAAAGTGTGAAAGAGAAGCTAACTCTGTGGTTGCTGTCTCCTGGAGATTGACGCGAAGCAAAACTGCAAACAAAACAGNGTGGGGTTTTAGAAGAACAAAGGGACTAACAGGAAGGAGGAAGTATAGGGCACACATGGCCAAAGTATACTCAAGGAGCCGTTTTCCCTAAAGCCTGAGGGCCAATTTAGTACAAATATAAAAAAGGACCCCATGCAACTTAATGGAAAATGACAACTTTCACTGACCTAAAATGTTGCAGAATAAAGATTAAAACTGGTGTCCTAAGTATCACATTATACATTTGATAGACCACGGATTAGACATGTATATCTATGTCATAAATTTTACATGGAAACTGTTCTTGTTTGCCTCCAACTGCTGTGCAAACACCTGACAATACCAACTTGGGAGGAAAGGTTTATTCGTCTTATATCTCTTGGGTCACAGTTCATCAGTGAAGGAGCAAGGTAGGACTTAGAAGTTAGGGTAGGAAACTTGGAGGCAGGGCCCTGAAGCAACAGGCCTGGAGGAATACTGCTTACTGGCTTTCTCTCTTGGTCCATGCTCAGCCTGTTTTCTTATATTATTCAGACCACCTGCCCAGAGTCGGCACCACTCACAGTGGGATGGGCCCTTGGCCCTTCTTCACCTCAAAAATCAAGAAAATAGCCCACAGTACACTGGCCACAGTGCTAGTCCAATGGAGGTGGTTAATTCCCCCCAGTTGAGGATCCTCAACCCAGCTGTGTCAAGCTGACATTAAAGCTATGCAGCATAGTAAGATATATGTTTATCAAAGTCAGATGTGAAGAGCCGATGTGGAACACTGGGCTCCTCTACTTCATCTACATACAAATTTCCAACAACTAAAATTAAGCTTTTAAAAGGTCCAAATTTTGGCTGGCATGTGGTGTGACACCTTTAATCCTGCACTTGGGAAGCAGAGGGCAGGTGAATCTCTGTAAATTCAGGCCAGCCTGGTCACATTGCAACATTCCAGGCCAACTGGGGCTGGACAGACCCTGTCAAGACCCTAAATAAATAAATCATAATAAAATGGTCCGAATTCACTCAAATGATGTCTCCATGGGTTAACTAAGGAAAATTATGGCATCTAAATGCCAATCAGTCTATATAGTCTATAAGTAGATGTAGTAGCATCATCTCTAAGGGAAAACCAATAGTAGAAAAGTATACAAACCCACCTTATTGTAAAAATAAGTTTTAGCTTCTGTGAATTGTCTCCCTTAGCTTATGAAAAAAAAAAAAAAACCACCAAAAAATCTGTACATTGTTCAGTGCATAGACAATAAGTTCATAGACTTCTCAAAAATAAGGCTTATATGATTACTATTTTAGTCTATATTTATAAAAACAGTTGATAAAAATGGGAAACTTTACCTTTCTCCCACTCTCATGCATTTTGAATCAAATCTTCAGAAACTCTACTTTTCAAATGGGAATATATATAGAAATAATATATTGTTTGGAATTTTAAATTCCATTGTTCTCAACCAGGCTAATGATTGTCCTTTGTTAATCTTTATCCCCAATAACAATGAACATCATTATACGAACATCATCTTTTTCTTTCTAGTGTGTGCACATGCAATGTGCGTGTGTGCGTGCGTGCATGTGTGTGTTTCTGGGGGACTGAACCTAGGGTCTTGTGCACGCTAGGCAGGAGCTTTACTACTGAGGTACATCCCCAGACCTCTTTCTTGCTTTTTTTTTTAATTTTTTTATTTTATTTTTTTAATTTTATTTTATTTCTGTATGTGTATGACGTACTGTCTGCATGCAAGTTTGTGCACCGTGTCGTGCAATGTCGCGGAGGTCCAGAAGACGCTCTCGGATTCCCCTGGAACTGGAGCTCTCCTGGAACCGGAGTTCCAGACGGTTCTCGGCCGCCATGTGGGTGCTGGGGATCGAACCCGGGTCCTCTGTAAGAGCGGTCGGCGCTCTTAACCGCTAGGCCATCTCTCCAGCCCCTGCTTTTTTTTTTTTTAATTGGGGGAGGGGAGGCTTTTTGAGACAAGGTCTCCCTGTAGCTCCAGCTGGCCTGGAACTCACTCTGTAGACCAGCGCCTGAAACTCACAAAAAAAAAAAATCCCCTGCCTCTGCTCCCGAGTGCTGGGATTAAAGGTATGCACCACCATGCCCAGCTTCTTTATTTTGAGATGGTATCTTACTAAATTGCTCAGGCTTGCCTTGAACCTGCAGATCACCTACCTCAGCCTCCCACGTAGCTGGGATACAGGCCTGTAACCATCAGACCAAGTGGATCATTTTCGTTCTTTAAAAAAAATGCTATTTATTTTTATTTTAGTATATGAGTGTTTGGGCTACATGTATGTAAGTGCACCCATGCATGCAATGCCCATAGAAGCCAGAAGAGGGGCATTGGATCCCTTGGAACTAGAGTTATGGACAGTTGTTAGCTGGCATGTGGGTGCTGGGAACAAAACCCAGGTCCTCTGCAAGAAGAGCCCGTGCCCTTAACTGCTGAGCCATCTCTCCAGCCCCATTTCCATTTCTTTCTTTCTTTTTTTTTAATGTTTTTGAGACAGAATCTCCTTGTAGTCCCAGCTGTCCTGGAACTCACTATGTAGACCAGGCTGGCCTTGAATTCACAGATTCACCTGCCTCTGCCACCCGAGTGCTGGGATTACAGGCGTGCGCCACCACGCCTGGTGACCCCATTTTCATTCTTAAAGACTCTTAATAAGGAACAGTTAAGGTGGAAGAAGAGGACCAACCCTAGAAAATTGTCCTCTGACCTCCACACACACACGCGCGTGCACATACAAACAAAATAATAAATAAATAATACATAAATAAATAAATAAATATGTGTTGCCGAGGCAGGAGGATCTCGTGAGTTCAAGGCCAGCCTGGTCTACATCGCAGTAGTGCCAGGCCACCTGGGCTACAGGAAGCCTCGTCTAAAAAGAAAACCAAAAAAAAAAAAATTCACATTCTTCAGCCATTAAAAAGAATCAGTTCACTGGGGTGTGCGGGCACAAGCCTTTTGTGTAGACACAAGAGGAAAGGGGGCAGGGAAGGCTCTCTGTGAGTTAGAAGCCAATCTGGACTGCATTCGCATGTTTCCAGGTCAGCCAGGCTATATAGTGAGTGGGAACCTGTCTCAAAAAACAAACACAAAAGAATGACGTTGGGCTGGAGGATGGCCTAGCAGATTAAGAGTCGCCAAACTCTCTTGCAGAGGAACCCGGGTTCGATCCCCAGGCCCACATGGCGGCCGAGAACGTTTGAAACTCCAATTCCAGGGAGAACTCCATTCCAGACAGGGAATCCAACACCCTCTCTGACCTCTCGCGCATTGCACAAACACGGGTGTAACAAACCTACTGCAGAACAGTACATTTCATACACATAAAGAAATAAAAAAAAATTATAAAAAAACAAGAAGAATGAAGGTTACGTTATTTGTGAGAAAACTGATTCCAACTGGATATAATCATCTTAAGTGAATTAAGCCTACTTCAGAAAAACAAATATGGTGCTTTTTCTGACATCTGTCAGTCCTCCGTTTTATATAAATACATAAAATCATGTATGTAGAGATGATATGAAAACAGAAGCAAAACTGCCTAGCATATCGGAGGGGAAGGGCGAGAAAAGGGAGGATGGCAGGATTGCGAGGATATCTCAAAGTACACTGTATACTCGCATGAAAACTGTTTCATGTAACCCAGCGTAAAAAAAAATTTTAAGCACGCACGGCCATGTTTATTGCAGCCTCTTCACAATGCAAGGGCTGGAACCAACCTAATTGCCCTTCAACTGACGAGTGGATAGAGAAATGTGGTACATTAACAATGGAGTTCTATGCAGCAGTAAAGAAAGACGACCATCACGAGTTGCAGGAAAATGGCTGGAGCTAGAGGACATCATGCTGAGTGGAAGAAACACCAGTCTCAGAAAAACACGAATGGTATCCCTCATTCTGTGGACGCTAGTGCCAATTACCTATTTGTAAGTATTTCTTGTGTAGGCCCCTGAGCTTTTGTCCAAAGCAGCTGGGCGTAATGCATATGGAAACAACAACAACAAGAAAGGGATGCATCAAAGAACTGACTGAAAACAGTGAAACTTCTGCTCAAAACAGTCAACTTCCTCAGATAGAATATGAGAAAGACGAGAAAGAGATTGAAAAAGCATGTTTGGCAGAATGCATGAGCTCTGGTGGGGTGAGGGGAATGGGGGAACACGGGTCTAGTTTGTTAAAAAAAAAATAAATTTATGTGAAAAAAATTTTTATTTTATTTTTTTTTTTTGGTTTTTGAGACACGGTTCTCCCTGTAGCCCCAAGCTGTCCTGGAACTCACTGTGTAGACCAGGCTGGCCTTGAACTCACAAAGATCTGCCTGCCTCTGCCTCCCAAGTGCTGGGATTAAAGGCTGTTGCGCCACCATGCCCAGCCTAAAATTTTAAAATTTTTAAAAAAGATTATTATATTGGGTTTACTAAATCCACAAGGTAACATCAAGCACATGAATGAGATCATTAATAAAATTAGTAAACTAAATGTGTTATAAAACTGTTAGCTTGTTGACATACGGCAACATCAGAAAGTAATCATAACATCTCAACTTGACCACATACCAGACCCCATGTAAAACATTATCTTTTAACACATTACCTTAAGCCAGGCTCTGGTAGGTTGCATGCCTTTTTCAGCACTTGGGAGGCAGAGGCAGGCGTCTTTGTGAGTTCGAAGGCCCGCCTGGTCTACAGAGTGAGTTCCAGGACAGCTGGGGCTACAGGAGACCATGTCCTAAAAGGACAAAAAAAAAAAGACAAAAAAAAAAAAAAAAAAGACATTACCTTATTTAATCTTCAGTTACCCTATGTATTAAAGAAAGCAAGGCTTGGAGATATTAACTGTTAACAGGATTCTGTTGCTTTGCTATCAGAAATTCACGACTGCTTCTGTTTCTTTTTTTCTTCTTGGTTTTTATATGCAGTGCTGGGAAAGGAACCCAGACCCTCTTGAATGTTCTACCTCTGAGCCACATACTCAGCCCCTCCTTTGTTTATGGCCCCCCAAAATGTCATACCTTATTAAAAACATCCTTGCTAATGGCATCCATGTTCCAGAGACACATCCTCTCTCCTTGGACCAGAGCCTCTTCTTTCTGCCGCCATTCTTCTTCCCGCTGCCTCAGTTCTGACACTGCTGTTCGTGCTTTGGCATGTTCCTGATCCAAGGACTCAGAGTTATGCAGTGCTAAGCTACCAAGTTTCTGCTGAGCTTCAGCAAGATTCCATTTGCAAGCCACAGAGCTCTTCACAAATTCTTTCTGCTTTTGGCAAGCCAGCTCAATTCCATGGCTATACATCTGAACAGAAAAAGACAGTATTTGTAAGAAATGAAGGCAGCAACAGATATGTCTATGCAGCACAGTTCATTGTTTTCGATTCAAAGGATCTCTGTATGATGTTTTTGGTGCACAGCGTATCTTGTATTCTTGGTTACAACTACACTTTTATATTCATTAGACCCCGCTCCTGAAAACTAACACCACAAAACTGGCAACTATCAGCAACCTGCATATATGTCTTACAACAAACATCAAATGTACTGTCTTCATAATCCTTAACCAGAAAAATGAAACAAAGCTTACAGTCTAGTTCATCAGTTCATGGATGAAAAGCAGACCTTTCGTGTTCTGATCTTCAAATTCTTCACTGCAAAAACATCCTCTTATTTAGAAGTAATCATTTCTTGGTTTCCATTTTCTGTCTGTATTACCACAATTCTTGGTGATATGAGAGGTTCTTAGTAGAATTTTCTATTAATAAATGATTACATCATATGGTATCCTTTAACTTAATCCTAAGCAAAGCAGTAAAAGTTGAGATCTTAACTATGCTGGTGACTCTGCTCTACTTGAGAAAAATTAGTTTTAATATTTGCATAATTACTTATATAAATACAATAGGTGCTTAATTCTTTATATTGAGCCAAGGCTCAATAAAACAAAAGTAGAGGTATGTTTTTTATGATATGTACTAAATGTACAACTTCATACAACTTACTGAGAATCGTTTTCTCTATCAGTATGCAAGCCCCTATAATTTACCCCTCAACTGTACAAATATAATCCTTTTTTTTTTGTCTCTATTAGAATGATCTTTCAAAAGGGAGGCGGTGCCATTTTACTTATTAAAGAGTCTTAGGAGAAAGTGCAGATGCTTCAGTTACTTTTTTTTTACTTCACAATCCTATTCTCCCTTTTTTTTTTTTTTTTTGGTCTTTTTGAGACAGGGTCTCCCTTTAGCCCCAGCTATCCTGGAACACTCTATGTAGACCAGGCTGGCCTTGATCTCACAGAGATCTGCCTGCCTCTGCCTCCCAAGCGCTAGATTTAAAGGCGTGCGCCACCACGCCCCGATCTATTCTCCCTTTTAAAGCTGGCAACCCTCTGCCCTCTATCCAATTCTTCCTAACCTAACTCCTAAGCTTTTTCTTATCCATTATCTCCTAACCCAAGTTATACATAATTCTATAATAGTGTTTTTAGAATATTATAATTATTTGTCTCCTTAACTACCAGCTTTTTGAGGGCTTAAAATTCAATAACTGTTAGATTAATAAACTAACCTTTGTTTGGAACAAACTGTTCCTAAAACAAGTAGCAAGCATGGCCCTGCTTAAGTTTTAGGGAAAATTCAAGATTTCTCCTGGGCTGCATGTAGACAGACACTTGCTATTCTGTTGCTTTATTTACTAATTTTGTGGGTTCAGAGCCCAGATATCACTATGTCTCTAAATAACCAAGTAAAACATTTATTTTTGTTTTTTGCTACAAAGGAAAAATTATACAATAGCTACAACTGAAAATAGAACCAGAAAAAGAAGAAAAGCTAAAATACTTGATTTGTAAAAAACAAAGCTGTGGCGCACGCCTTTAATCCTAGCACTTGGGAGGCAGAGGCAGGCGGATCTTTGTGAGTTCAAGGCCAGCCTGGTCTACAAAGTGAGTTCCAGGACAGCTGGGGCTACAGGGAGACCCTGTCTCGAAAAGACCAAAAAAAAAAAAACAAAACAAAAAAAAACAAAGCTGTACCAAGAAAGGTGATAATGGATAAATAGAATATCTTTCATTTTCTAATTATATTAGAGCAAACATTTCTCAAATCAAAACAATTACAAGAGGTGCTGGAGAGGTGGCTCAGAGGTTAAGAGCACCCACTGCTCTTGCAGAGGACCTGGGTTCGATTCCCAGTACCCACATGGCGGCTAAGAACTGTCTTTAACTCCAGTTCCAGGGGAATCCGAGACCCTCTTCTGACCTCCGAGGCATTGCACGACACGGGTGCACCAACCTACATGCAAACAGTACATTCATACACATAAAAAATAATAAGTAAATTAAAAAAAAAAACCAAACAATTACAAGAATGTTTTACATTTAAACTATCCTCCACAGACAACCCAGTTACTATTTGATCATACCATCCAACATGCATTTAGATGACTACAATCAGCCGGGTGTGGTGGCACGTGCCTGTAATCCCAGCAACCTGGGAAGCAGAGGCAGGCCAGCCTCAGCTACATAGTGAGTTCCAGGACAGCTGGGGCTACAGGGAGACCCTGTCTCAAAAAGACAAAAAAAAAAAAAAAAAAAAAATCTTTTTTTTAAACTGCTGTACTGGGAATTGAACCAATGGTAGACAAGCACTCCCTGCTATGCTAGATCCCCAGACCATATCCCCAGACCATATTACACTTTAATCTGTGATCAATACTAAGATTCTAAAGAGACATAATTAAGTTTTAACAAACAACTCTGTAAAGGAACTGTTACCATTAAAGTCTACTAGTGTAACTTTACATCAAAAGTTCTCAAGTAGGACTTCCAAATTCCGGTCCACCTTTACATTAACTGGATCTCACACATGTAAAACTGTGATGTCTTTATGTCTCACAGTTAGTAAAAATTAAACCAAAGCTTTTTTAGAAATGGATTTTAAAAGCCTGTTGACTGGATTAAACTTTTTTTTTCTTTCCAAATACTCTAAATCCTCAAGTTTAAGTTCTAAAGCCAGCAAGATATATAAGTAGGGCAGGACTGTAATAACTGTATGTCCTTAGAAGTAACAGCTTGAAAATGTTACTACTATTTAAGGGTAGCTTCATCCAAATACAATTTTATAGTATTTTTCAGGATAGGCAGTGCCGAAGTAGGTGGGAAAAGATACTTGACCAGGAGCCATCAATTCTAGTTTATATTCTACAACTAATTAGCTATATGGCCTCAGAAAGCCCAATTTTAATGGAGATAAAAGTCTATTTGCCTCTAACACTCCCCCCCTTTACCTAAACAAGTTTATAAATAGACCAATATAATTTAATTAATATACACTTTTTTTTTTTTTGTCTTTTTGAGACAGGGTCTCCCTGTGGCTCCAGCTGTCCTGGAACTCACTAATGTAGACCAGGCTGGGCTTGAACTCAAAAAGATCCACCTGCCTCTGCCTCCCCAGTGCTGGGATTAAAGGTGTGTGCCACGACGCCCAGCTATATACAGACATTTTTAAATATCAAGTTTCTCTTAAGTAACTCTCCTGACTGAACTACAATACACTGAATTCTTGAGACCACTTTTCCTCTCCATATGCCTTCAAACTGACAACAGCAACTGTTATTCATTTTCTCCCTCTGTAACACATTATGTACACACAGATGACACTAGTGTTCCATAATTAGTAGGTGACTCCTAACCCATCAACTCTCATTTTGCCTCACTTTCCCTGTGACTAGTTGGATGAATACAGAGTGTGGTTATGAAACAGCATACTGTGTGAAGCCAACTCCATTAGTTGGGCATAACACTTATCTTACACTTGCTGGGAGACAATTTAAATCACTTATCTTCAGTAACTGTAAGAAAATGAGTTTTGAGAGAAATGGCTAAAATCGTGTTATGGATTCTTGCGAAAAGCCCAGCAAGGCAGACATCTTACAATCCATTTCACTGAACATAATAGTGTTTTGTCTGCGATCTTGAACAGTTCAAAACACAAAGGTGAGGAGAAAAACCACGACAAGATGGTTTTGTCTGTAAGCCCTTCCAGAAAAACCCTAAGTGACACATTGCATTTAGGTAAGTTTCTGAAGCAGGTAAGCCGGGTTGAAAACCACAAGTAGGATCAGAAACTTGGGGGGAAAGTGTGAAAGAGAAGCTAACTCTGTGGTTGCTGTCTCCTGGAGATTGACGCGAAGCAAAACTGCAAACAAAACAGCTAGGCAAAGATGATCACGCGAACGGGGGGTGTGCAACAGCATCAGAAAGCAAGGCTTACAGAATGTGTGGAGATGTCAATGTGGGAAAGAGCACTTGAAATGCTCACGCCAGGACTCAGTGTCCTGTGAAGCACAATCACTCCCTGTTCCTATCGAGTGTGTACAAGTCGCTGGAGCCTGGAATAAAGGCTCGGATGAGAGCTCGCCCAAGAGGACAAAGGGTCAATGTAACCCAGCGTGAGCTGCTCCCAATCTGGGCGCTGACTGGAAGGGGAGCGGAGGGAGCATCCATGGAGAACGCGGCGTGCGTGGACACGGGGCTAGGGATAGAGGGGGAAGGTGCTGGGCTGAGGCGGTGCGAGGCCCGGGGACGTGTCCCATCCCCCCCGCGGAACGCAGACCTCTCACCTGGGCACCGCCACCAGGCACCGACGGGCAGTGGGGAGAAACGGGGGACATGTCCAAGTCACTCTCGTCCTCGGCCTCCCGATCAGCCCTGGGGAAGCTCCAAGGGCCCGGCGGCGGCCACGGCTGCTCCATGTCCGGGTGGCCGCGACCCGACGACCGCCACCGCCAACGGCCCTGGCCTAAGTGGAACCTGCTGGGCGGAGCCAGCCACCCAGCCGGCCACGGTCGTTACCCAGAATCCCTCGGCTGCCTACAAGGCCGACGCACAACACAAACTGGACTGGGCCGCGTCACCGGCGGACGGCGGAAGAAGCAGCAGCCTGCGGACATCACTTCCGGTGGGGGAGTGGCCGGGCCTGAGTAAAGGGGCGGGGCTGGGGCTGGGGCTGGGGGCTGAGGGCTGAGGGGTCTGAGGCTTCAAGAAGGCTGACTTCTAAAGGCGTGGTGGCGCACGCCTTTAATCCTAGCCCTTGGGAGGCAGAGGCAGGTGGATCTTTGTGAGTTCAAAGCCAGCCTGGTCTACAGAGTGAGTTCCAGGACAGCTGGGGCTACAGGGAGACCCTGTCTCGAAAAGACCAAAAAAAAAAAAAAAAGGCTGACCTCCACTATGTGAGGTGAGGCTCTAGTTACCAAGAGTCTGAGGGCTGCAGATACCTGCTGTGGAGGGATGCTCTTACCTGGTCCTCATCTCACAACTCATTTGCGTATAGCAGTATGTCTAAGGCCGGGTTGAGCCATTTTTAAAAAGCAGAGCTAGGGGGCTGGAGAGATGACTCAGCGGCTAAGAGCACTTGCTGTTCTTGGGCCCGGGTTGGATTCTCAGCACTCAAATGGCAGCTGACAACCATCCTAACTCCAGTTCTAGGTGATCCAACACTCTCTTCTGACCTCCAGGGGCATTGCACAACACGGGTGCCTGTACATACATACATAAAAGCAATACACTCATACATGTGAAATAAAAATAAGTAAAATATTTAATAGAAATAAAAACCAGAGCAAACCCCTCAAACTGGGAATAACCAGCACCATAGAAGTTCTGCTAAACTTGACACAGAGAAGGACACCACAAAATACAATATATGAGCAAACTTGTTTGTGAATTGAGAAAACATGTCAAACGTGTCAGAAGGATTCTCGTAGTACTTCATATCTTGTGTAATCTCAAAGGTCTGTGTGTTCACTGTCCCTTTTTCAGGATAAATGGATCCAAATTTCCCAAGACCTCACATTTTAAGATTAGGCTCCAGGGAGTCTAACGTAACAACCTGCAGGTTTAACAATCAGGCCTTTTTGCTTGCTCAGATCCAGGCAGTAAAAATAAAACACCAATCCTCGAGCCCCATTGATGGCAAACTGTATTAGGCCTCTCACTGAGCTCAGAGCTAGACTGGCACCCAGCAAGCCCCCGGAGTCCTGCTTCAGTACTCTGGCCCTGAGAATGTTTAGGTGATTGCCAGGGATTTAAATTCAGGTCCACATGCTTGCAGAGCAAGAGCTCTTACCCAGCAAGTCATCTTCCCCACCCTAATGGGCAAGTTTTTAAGGTTGGTTAATCCCAAATGTTAACCAATGTGTGAGAAAATGGTGTTTAAACTGTGTTATTTGCATAATCTTTGGGGAAGAGTAATGAATGAAATGAGAGGATTATTTGGTGTGCTTTAGTTCAGCTATTTCAATACCAGGAAAATACCCATCAGTTCTTTTTAGATCAATACTCAGAGATTTATCTACAAAGATGTTTCCGGGGTAGTAAAAGAAAGCCAAAAATAAATAAGAAATAAGAAAATCAATAGAATTGTTAATGGATGAAGAGCAAAGTAGACTTAAGTCTGCTGATAGAGAAATATCTCTGAAATAAACTGTCTTGGTGCATGCCTGTAATCTCAGGGGAGGGTGAGGCAGGATATCAAGTTCACCACCTCCCTGTGCTACATGAAGGAGAGGGAGGAGAGAGAGACAGAGAGGGAGAGAGATCCATCGAGAATGTATTAAGGAAATCAAGTTGCAGAATTAGAGTAATATAGAAAGATAACGTATTTATGCAAAAACAAAGCAAGTCTCTGTGTGTGTATGGTGGTATGTATGTATGTATGTATGTATGTATGTATGTATGCTGCAATTCCCAGAGGGCATACAAGAAAATAATTACCTCTGGTGGATGAGGCTAGAGAGAAAAGTTTCTGAGGATCTTTATATTCCATAATTAGCTTTCCTGTATCATGCCAACTGAAGTTTTCCCAACTAATATATAATTTAATAATTACAAATAAAAGTTGAAAAGCATGTCACCCAAACCTTTTTGAGTTTAAAGGTAAAACCCAAGGGACAAAGTAGGAAGGGAATGGAAAAAAAGGAAAACACATTTTTCTCTTTGAAACCACAAAGTACTTTGAGCAGTTCCTGGAAAAGGAAAAAGCTCTATATAAAGGCAAACTTCAGTGTAAATGCTATATAAGTTCTAAGTCGTTCTCCTCAACCTCCTTCTCTTCGAGTTGACCTCTAATTTAAAAGTCCTCATTTTTGTCAAAGTGGGAAGGAGCTTGTCAATTCCTGTAGCTTTATAATAACATCCGTGTCTTGACAATTCCCAAACTGAAATCTGAGCCGTACCCTAACCTTAGTGCTCCAGCTTTATATTGTGTGTTTGCAGGTTTGACATCTCTGTTTAAATAGCTTCTGCACATTTTCAGTTTAACGTGTCCAGATTTCCTTGGAATAAAAACACTCCTTCCTGGAGAAGGAAGTAAGTTCATAAGACTCAGAAAGCTGTATCACAGAAGCTTTGAAAGTTGTAAGATTCATAAGCTCAGGCTCCTGAAGTTATAAACACTAGATCTCCTCCCGTCCCCTCCCCTTCTCTCTTCCCCTCCCCTCCTCCTCTCCTCTCCTCTCCCCTCCCCTCCCCTTCTCTCTTCTCCTCCCCCCTCCTCTCCCCTTCCGCTTCTCCTCCCCCGCCGCTTCCCCTTCCCTCTTCTCCAGCCCCTCTTCCACTCCTCTCCTTTCCCATCCCCTCCTAGCTTCCCCTCCTCTCCTGTCCCTCCCCTCATCTCCTCTCCGCTCCTCCCTCCCCTCCTCGTCCCTCCCCTCCCCTCCCCTCCCCTCTCCTTCTCTCCTCTCTCCTCTCTCCTTTCCTCTCTCCTCCCCTCCCCTCCACTCCCCTCCACTCCTCTCCCTCTCCTCCTCTCCTCCCCTCCCCTCCTCTCATCTCCTTGATTTCTCTCTTTCTGCTTACAAGTCAGACAGGGTGGGTCGTCATCCATGCTAAGGTAGGATTTTTGATGACTCAGAACTGCCTCTGAGTCACCCATGATCCTGTAAGTATCCCTCACCTATGCTTCAGTAAGTCATTACAATAGACTCATCATTTCACCAAGCAAAGCTTGAGTAGAATCACTTCTTTGGTCTGCCATTAGTGCCCTGTCTGGGGTGAGTAGATATTTGTTCACAAATCTCTAAAACAAAAGTCATACAATATAATAAAAGAACTCTTGGGGCTGGAGAGATGGCCTAGCGGTTAAGAGCGGTGACTGCTCTTACAGAGGACCCGGGTTCGATCCCCAGCACCCACATGGTGGCTGAGAACCATCTTCAACTCCAGTTCCAGGGGAATCCAACACCCTCTTCTGACCTCCATGGCTTTGCAGGACACGGGTGCACAAACCTACATGCAGACAGTATATTCATACACATAAAAAATTAAATAAAAATTAAAAAAAGAACTCTTGATCTCACACCCTTCCCCACACTCTTTTTCCTGTCTTCTCCATGTCAATAAATGGAGCCATCATCAAGTCCAAAACCCAGCCTTGTGTTTCTGTCTTCACTCATTCTAACCAGCAGCAAGTCATGTTGGTTTTGGCCCTAATACATCTTAAATCTCTCTACTCTCCAGCTTTACGTTTGTCTTCTTCAGCCAGAACACTATGATCTCTCCTGTGATGGTTAATCTTAATTGGTAACTTGACAGGATGTAGAATCACATAGGAGATAAACCTCTGGGCATGTCTAGGAGGGAGTTTGAAAAGTGGGTTAACTGAACTGAGAAGACCCACCCTAAATGTAGGCAGCACCATGGGCCAGGAACTCTGCTAAAAAAAAAAAAAATTAAAAAAAAAAGGAGAATCACCAGCATTCATCTTTCTCTACTTCCTGCCTGCAGACCCTATGTGACCAGCCACCTAAGGACCTGCCAGCATGCCTTCCCTACCATCAGCCATCTAATGAGCTTATTATAATCATGCCTTCCCTACCATACTAACCAGCCATCTAATGAGCTTGTAATCATGCCTTCCCTACCATACTAACCAGCCATCTAATGAGCTTATCATCATGCCTTCCCTACCATCAGCCATCTAATGAGCTTGTAATCATGCCTTCCCTACCATAGTAACCAGCCACCTAACAAGCCTGCCATCTTCCCTTCCTTACCATAATTCCTTACCTTTTATATTTGATGTTCCTCCTATCTGGATGTCATTTCACATCATATTTGCTTCTCTTCTTAGATCTGAGGTCAAATTGCATACCCTTAGGGAGGCTATCCTAGCCTCTGAGCCTAAATTAGGTTCTGGGGAATACTCTTTCTAACCTGTAACCCTCTGTCTTATCATGATGTATATATTCCTGTTATTCATTGTACTTTTATTACCTTATGTTCTCATAGTTTCTTCTCCCACTAGAATGTAAACTCCCCATGATTGCAGGTTACTTCTTATTCATTCCTGTGCCTACAGTGGTCAGAACTATACCTGATACAAGTGGTGCTCAGTACATATATACTGAATAAATGAATGGGAATGAATTGATGGAAATGGGATTAAATAAAAGCAAAAGAGGGTAAAAAAAAAGGGGATAGGAAAAGGTATATTTTGATAGGTAACGGTATTACTTTTCTTACTTCTATTATAAAATACCTGAAAGCTTGAGGGAGAAGAGATCCACTTTGGCTCACAGTTTCAGAGAGAACAGTGCATAATGACACACTAGCACCATGATAGGAACATGAGGTTGCAGTTCCTCACATCTTAGAAGATCAGGAAGACCAGTTTGGGTTGGAGCCACAGATGCATATAACCTTCAGGGACTACTCCCAGAGAGCCACTTCTGTTCACTAGGCCACATGTCCCAAAGGTTCCACAACCTGTCACAACAGTGCAACATAATGGAATCAGGTGTTCCAACACATGAGCCTGTGGTGAGACATTTCAAATTCAAACCCTAAGTGATGACTGATGAATAAGAAGCCTGATGCTGACTTCAGGGCATAAATCTTGTGCTGACACACAGGAAGAGCTTTTTTTTTTTTTTTTTTTTTTTTTATTTCCGGATGTGGTGAATGAGGGTATTGTCTGCATGCATGTCTGTGCACTCGTGACGTGCAACGCCGCGGAGGTCAGAAGAGGGTGTCGGTCTCCCCTGGAACTGGAGTTCTCCTGGAATTGGAGTTTCAGACGGCTCTCGGCCGCCATGTGGGTGCTGGGGATCGAACCCGGGTCCTCTGCAAGAGCGGTCGGCGCTCTTAACCGCTAGGCCATCTCTCCAGCCCAGGAAGAGCTTTAAAACAGTGTGTGTTTGTGTGTGTGCGTGTGTGTGCACGCGTGTGTGTGTGTGTGTGTGTATACATTACATTATGGGGGGATTATATGCAGTGTTGCACAAGTGTGGAGGCCAGAGGACAACTTTGTGGAATCTATTTTCTCTCTGCACCTTTGTGTGGGTAGTAGTGATTGAATTCATTCAAATGATGTCTCCATGGGTTAACTAAGGAAAATTATGGCATCTAAATGCCAATCAGTCTATATAGTCTATAAGAAGATGTAGTAGCATCATCTCTAAGGGAAAACCAATAGTAGAAAAGTATACAAAACAGCTGGGTGTGGTGGCACATCCTTTTAATCACAGCACTCAGGAGGTAGAGGCAGGCAGATCTCTGTGAGTTTAAGGCCAGCCTGGTCTACATAGCCAATTCCAGGCCCGCTGGGACTAAAGGGAGAGTTTGTCTCAAAAAAACCAAACCAAACCAAACCAAAACAAAACAAAACAAAAAAACAAACAAAAAAACCCCAAGAAAACAAGCTTTGGAACTTCATCATACTCTTCTACTTTCTTATACTGGAAAATAAAATTTGTTTCAAATTGCTTTGTGCCATAATTTTCCCACTAAGCAGCAAAGTAAATTTTCTGAATAGAAATGACTTTTAAATTGCAGGAAAATATAGTGTAGATGTCCAGTGACAGCCCCTGAGGACGGATTGTTGTTAGCATTTATCCCACAGATGCCAGGGAGTCCAGCACAAGCCAGAGTGTAGCACTAGTCTGACTCAGAAACTCTAATACTACTAGTCTGACTCAGGAACTCTCATTCCACACTTTGTCAAATAGATCCCATGTGTGGGCCCAGATCCCAAATGGCTTCAAGGTTCTTAATAGCTTTTTAGTTATAATTTGACTCTTTCCTTGAAAGTACTCACAATAAAGGGATAAAATTCTGGAGAAATATGTGTACTTAAAGAAAACAAGCCAGGCGTAGTGGCACACATCTTTAATCCTAGCACTGGGGAGGCAGAGAGAATCTCTGTGAGTTCAAGGCCACAGGACAGCCTGATCTACATAGGAGTTCTAGGCCGGCTGGAGTTATAGGAAAATCCTGTCTCAAAAAGACAAAATAAAAAAAGGTGGGGGGGGGGCTGGAGAGATGGCTCGGTGGTTAAGAGCACTGAGCATCCTCTGGCAGAGGACCAGGGTTTGTAGGCCAGGCATGGTGGTCCATGCTTTTAATCCCAGCACCCGGGAGGCAGAGGCAGACAGATCTCTGTGAGTTCAAGGCCAGCCTGGCACTAGGTAGCAAGCTCCAGGACAACCAGAACTACAGCAAGACCCTGCCTCAAAATAAATAAATAAATAAATAAATAAATAAATAAATAAATAAACAATCAAATTGCCAGTTCCCGTTTGGGATTCATACACCACTGTTTTTACAATACTGAGCTACAATCCCTTTACATTACAAGTTTCCTCCTTATGAGAAGTTTTGTCCTTATGACAAGCTATTTTAAGACAGAAAGAGATCAGTGTAAGTACATGATAACTTTCCTTATTCAAGTATTGTTAGAGATTTTAAAACACATATTTTATTTTTTTTTGGTCTTTTCAAGACAGGGTCTCCCTGTAGCCCCAGCTGTCCTGGAACTCACTCTGTAGGCCAGGCTGGCCTTGAACTCACAAAGATCTGCCTGCCTCTGCCTCCCAAGTGCTAGGATTAAAGGCACGCGCCACCGCGCCCAGCTAAAAGCACATATTTTAAAACCACAAAAGTGTAGAACTACAGAAACCTCATATATCCATCATGCAGATTTAGTTATTATCAGGATTTTGCTACATTTGCTTTATTTCATTAATTTCCTGGAATACTTGAAAGTAAAACCTTATGAAGCATTAGATCATTTTACCACTACGTACCTGTATTGATCAATCTTTAGTGTCCACTTGATGCATTTTGGAATTATTTAGGATATATACCGCTAAACATGTAGGTGAGGGTGTATTCAGGTAGATTTAATTTAGGATGAAGTTCACACTGAATGTGGGTGGTACCATTCCATGAACTCTGTGTATGTGTGTGTGTGTGTGTGTGTGTGTGGTATTTTGTTAGGTGTGTGTGTGTGATGTGTTTTGTTAGGTATGTGTGTGGTGTGTTTTGTTAGGTGTGTGTGTGTGTGTGGTGTGTTTTGTTAGGTGTGTGTGTGTGTGTGTGGTGTGTTTTGTTAGGTGTGTGTGTATGGTGTGTTTTGTTAGGTGTGTATGTGGTGTGTTTTGTTAGGTATGTGTGTGTGGTGTGTTTTGTTAGGTGTATGTGTGGTGTGTTTTATTAGGGGTGCGTGTGTGTGGTGTGTTTTGTTAGGTATGTGTATGTGGTGTGTTTTGTTAGGTGCATGTATGGTGTGTTTTATTAGGGGTGCGTGTGTGTGGTGTGTTTTGTTAGGTGTGTGTGTGTGGTGTGTTTTTTTGGTGTGTGCATGTGGTGTGTTTTGTTAGGTGTGTGTGTGGTGTGTTTTGTTAGGGGTGTGTGTGTGGTGTGTTTTGTTAGGGGTGTGTGTGGTGTGTGTGTGTGTGTGTGTGTGTGTGTGTGTGTGTTTTGCTTGGGATGAGCCTAGAGCTTCATGGGTATAAGACAAGCTCACTAGTAATGGAGTTATACTGCAAGTCTTGACTGGAGTTCTGGACTGAATAAAAAAAGAGAAATCACATGAAGCATTGGTGTTCATCTCCGTGCACTTCCAGACTGCACACGTAGACTGACCAGCAGCCACACTCTCCTGCTGTGTCATCGTCCCCACAATGATGAGCTGTACTCTGAAACTCTGAGCCAAAGAAATCCTTTCTTAAATTGCTTTTTCATTTTTCCACAGTAACAACAAATAGAACACTTTAATATGTATCTTTAAATAATGTTAATGTTTGCCTTACATAGACATAAGGGTTTCATCATACCTATTACAATTGATTAATTGGGCCAGCATGGTGGTGAACCCCATTAATCCTGCCACTCAGGAGGCAGAGGCAGGGTGGATCTCTGTGAAACTGAGTGAGGCCAGCTTGGTCTACATAAAGAGTTCCAGGCTAGCTCTGGCTATGGGGAGACCCTGACTCAAAAAAAAAAAAAAGCCTGGAAAAAACCCCCACCAGGATTAATTATTTGGCATTGTGTAATGTAATATCTAAACCATAATCAAATTTTCCTGAAAGGCTCAAATGCTATTTACATTGGTTTGTTAAAATCAAGGTGCAAAAAAGGTGCACATATAATATTTGGTTATTAGGTCTTTAGGTTGTTTTTTTAAAATTTTTTATTTTTACCCATTATTCTCAACCCTTCCTTTGTTTAAAAAATGCCATTGACTATTGTAGACTGAGTCAGTTGTCATATAGAATGCCCCTCATTTTAGATATGACTGATATAACTGCTGCTTTGTTGTCATTAGCATGTTTCTCATCTGGGAATGTAACAGTGGTAGAACACTTCCCTAGAATGCATAAAGCCCTGGGTTCTATCCCTGACACTGTAAGACAAAGCAAAGGAAAACAAAACAAAATATTTGCCCTCCAATATTTCATTTAAAGGGCAGCTAATTCTAAAGCAATACTGCCCACAGTCCTTGAGGATGGGACTGATAATTTTGCACGTTCCCATATAATAGTGACTAGCCCCAAATGGCTATTAAACACTTGGGTTTTTTGTTTTGTTTTGTTTTGTTTTTTATTTTTGGTCTTTTCGAGACAGGGTCTCCCTGTAGCCCCAGCTGTCCTGGAATTCGCTCTGTAGACCAGGCTGGCCTTGAACTCACAAAGATCCGCCTGCCTCTGCCTCCCAAGTGCTAGGATTAAAGGCGTGCACCACCACACCCAGCTAAAACACTTGGAATATTACTAGTGCAAGTGAGGACTAAACTTTAAATTCAATTACTTTTAGCTAAGTTGGTTATAGGTGACTACCATGTTAAACAATGTAGCAGTAATAGCCTGATTAGATTCAACTTCAATTTTCTTAGCCAAAATGCTTCAATCCTTCCTTTGAATCACACAGGTAGTCATGTGGGTATTACCTACAGTGATGTAATTAGGACTGTTCAAAGGGTCCATATAGATAACGGCAGCCTGATCATTCTCATCTAAAGTTCTCCCAAAGGATGTGATTTTAGTCATTTAAAAAATATAAACTTGGGGCTGGAGAGATGGCTCAGTGGTTAAGAGCATTGGTGGTTCTTGCAGAAGACTTATTTATTTATTTATTTATTGGTATTTTTGAGAGAGGGTTTCTCTGTAGCCCCAGCTGTCCTGGAACTAACTCTGTAGGCCAGGCTGGCCTTGAACTCACAGAGATCCGCCTGCCTCTGCCTCCAGAGTGCTGGGATTAAACGTGTGCACCACCATGCCCCAAAGACCTGGGCTTTAATCCCAGCACCCACATGGTAGCTAACAGCTGACTGTAACTACAGTTCCAGAGGATCAGATACCATCTCTGTCCTTCAAAGGCACTGTATGACATGGATTCACTTACCTACATGCAACCATAACACTCAAACACATAAAAAAATACATAATTGAAAAAATAAAACATAACCTTTTTCTTTATGCAGTTTGTTAAAACCAATGAAAGAGCCAAATACAGTTCATTTGTTTATTTATAGTGAAAAAAAGGCAAATATTTATTCTCTATATTTTGGACTGCGAGAAGCTAAATTATTAAAGAACATTTTGAAGAACAACTTGGAAAAGAATGTATATAAGAAAGAGTAATTTCTTTTTTTAATTTTATTTATTTTTGTATGTGTATGAATGTACTGTCTGCATGCAGGTCTGTGCACCCGTGTAGTGCAATGCCACGGAGGTCAGAAGAGGGTGTGGGATTCCTGGAACTGGAGTTAAAGACGGTTCTCAGCCGCCATGTGGGTGCTGGGGATTGAACCCAAGTCCTCTGCAAGAGTGGTCGGCACTCTTAACTGCTAGGCCATCTCTCCAGCCCGAGAGAGTAATTTCTTACATCTTAATACTGTATTTTTACTTAAAAAGAAAATAAAATTAGTGCTCCAGAAATACGTTACTGCTGAAATAATCCAGATTGCCTGATGTACAGGGGTATTTTTCTTTCCCTTTTTCTTTTTTTTTTGGTCTCATAAATACTGATGAAAATTGGAAATTCATGGGCTAGAGAGATGGCTCAGTGAGTAAGAGCACTGGTTGCTCTTGCAGGGGGACCCAGGCTTGATTCCCAGCATTGACATGGTGGTGGTGGCAAGCAATCACCCATAACTCCAGTTCCAGGGATCCTATGCCCTCTTCTGAACTCCATAGGCATTGTATTGCATGAATGCAGGTAGATGCAGGCAGTACACTCATACACATAAAATAAATTAAAAGTAATAAAAGTAAATTAAAAACGAGAAATTGGAAATTCAGTATAGTGAAGTTATTCTTTTTTTTTTCTTAATTTTTTATTGAACTTTTGCGCATTTCACTTTCTTTTTTTTTTTTTTTTTTTTTTTTTTTTNTAAGCCAGTTCTTTTTAGTTAGTTTTTAGTTCTTTTTATTTTTTTTCCTCACATAAAACATGAGGGGCTGGAGAGACAACTCAGAGCACTTTCTGTTCTTATAGAGAACAGAGTTTGCTTCTCAGCACCCACATTGCAGCTAACAACTGTCTATAACTCATCCTAGAAGATTTACCACCCTCTTCCGGGCTCAGGGCACTGGGGACACACACAAGGAAAACACTCATAACACATATAATAAAAGTGAATAAATCTTGTTTTGGGGAGATTTTTTGGTCTTTTCGAGAGAGTCTCCCTGTAGCCCCAGATGGCCTGGAACTCACTCTGTAGACCAGGTTGGCCTTGAACTCACAAAGATCCGCCTGCCTCTGCCTCCCAAGTGCTAGGATTAAAGGTGTGCGCCACCACGCCCGGCATTACAACATTTCTTAATCAAATTTAGACCCATTTCCCCTTCCATGTTCCTCACCCTGCCAGAGCTGGTGCATTCTGCCATACATGTCTTGCATCTTTTTCTGTCTTTTTAAAAAAATTTTATTGAGCACATTTCATACAACATTTAAAAAAATATTATTTTTTTAATTTTAATTTTGTATGTGTATGAATGTACTGTCTGCATGTAGGTTTGTGCACCCGTGTCATGCAATGCCGTGGAAGTCAGAAGAAGGGTCTCGGATTCCCCTGGAACTGGAGTTCTCCTGGAATTGGAGTTACAGACGGTTCTTAGCCACCATGTGGGTGCTGGGGATTGAACCTGGGTCCTCTGCAAGAGCAGTTGGTACTCTTAACCGCTAGGCTATCTCTCCAGCCCCCACACAACATTTCTTAATCAAATTTAAACTCATTCCCCCATCCATGCCCACCCCTCATGCCCCCCGCCACCCCCACCAGAGCTCATGGATTCTGTGATACATGTTAAGTCCTGTCTTGCATCTTTTGCTCAATCTTTTATAACCTTTTTGATGCACAAGTTTACTGTTTTGGTCAGTTCTTTGAATAGGTTTTTCTCTCTTTTTTTGTTCCCTTTGATTTTATATTATTCCAAAATATGCATATATACACTCCACTCATAAATTAAAATTACAAGATCTGAAAATAAACTATAGGTTAATTCCAAAACACATTTAGAGATTCACATTTTAACAATAAAGTTGAATGCAGGTAAAAAGAAGTATAACTTTACATATTTTTAGAATATGAATATTAATATTCCTACATGATAGAGCACACTATAGGATTACATAAAGATAAATTATGGGGGCTGGAGAGATGGCCTAGTGGTTAAGAGCGCCGAGCGCTCTTACAGAGGACCCGGGTTCCATCCCCAGCACCTACATGGCGGCCGAGAACCGTCTGAAACTCCGATTCCAGGAGAACTCCAGTTCCGGGGGAATCTGACACCCTCTTCTGACCTCCACAGCATTGCACGACATGGGTGCACAAACCTGCATGCAGACAGTACATTCATAAACATAAAGAAATAAAAAAAAGAAAAAAAGAAAAAAAAGATAAATTATGAATGGTTGTAGCATGTATCATAAAGAGAGAAAATATTATTTTACAAAATTTTTTTTTGTCTTTTTGAGTCAGGGTCTCCCTCTAGTCCCAGCTGGCCTGGAGCTCACTCTGTAGACCAGGCTGGCCTTGAACTCACAGAGATCTGCTTGCCTCTGCCTCCGAGTGCTAAGATTAAAGGCATGTGCCACTACGCCTGGCACAAAATATTTTTTACTGTTAAATATAATTTTTTTTTAACCAAAAGATGTCATGTTTTCCCCAAGGAAGTACTTGAAGGTTCCTCCTTGGCAATCCCAAACAACCATCAATACTATTGTCTGTTGGTCCTTTAGTCATGTGTGGCCACAATCCACTTGATATTCTCTCCTAGAACCAGGCTGGAAGTCCTATAAGACTGCAGGTTTTGGAGCTGTCTTCTGCTGGTAGGCTAACAGTTCCTAAACTGAGCTCCTGGCAAGGAGAGGGGAGGGGACCATGGGAGGTTACCCATGGAATAAGAAAGAAATGGACTCAGAGAAAGTCCAGTAGATAGACTCAAGTTTAATGTTCGAACTCAAGGCTTTTATACCACCCCTTGCATGGGCCAGGACACATACAATTGGGGGCTGGGGCAGATAATTGGGACAAGGGAACCTCAGGCTATATTCCAGATCAAAGTTCTTTCCTAAGAGATTAAAAGACAGCCCAGGCTCCACAGGTCTGTGAGAATAATAGCAGGGGTCAAGTCTTTGGCTGTTAGGTAACTGCTTTTAAGTGCTTCTGCCAAAAGAATGCCTACAGAAGTACTTGAAGATTCCTCCTTGGCAAACCCAAATAACCATCAGTCCTGCCCCTGTGCTCCACACTGAGGTCCCTCCCCACCATGGTCAGCCAAATGAGGTCCGGCAAGCATGTGTCCTGTCTTGATCTTCCTGTACTGGCCTCCATGACACAGCCTGGGTAGTCCAACAATGGCAGTCTACTCTCTGAAGAGGCTGAAATCCCAGTAGCCACTCAGTCCACAAGCTGGATATCTTAGTAGTCCCCATCTGGCATTGAAGGTTTGGAGGATTCTCAAGTTTTATATCTGAAGTACAATTTCTCAGACCTTACTGATTATTTATTTCTGGTTATACTTTACTTTTGGATGCTTAAGGCTGCACAGTTAGCCCAGATTAACCAAGGTTTTTGTTTTCTCAATGTCCACTTGAGGATCTGGTCCTCAAGGGTCACTCAGGTTTTCTTTTTGTGGGGGGGGAGCCCCTGGTTCCTTTTGGCTTTTCAACCACCAGTTCCATCTACTCGAGGACACAGTTAGGTCTTGCTAGACCAGGTTTCTCTTTTTGAAGCATGAGCAGACTTTCCTCTTTATAGACAGGACACTGGCTGAAGTCCCATTAGTGTATCTCCAAGACCTCCCTGCACAGGAAGACTGGTGACTCACTGTGATGGTTAATCCTGGGTGTCAACTTGACTGGACTAAGGAACAAATAAGAGAAAAAGGGTCTTCTGATTGGACTGCCTCAACCCGGATGGCCCACCCCAAATGTGGGTGTTACCTTCTGCCAGCAGGCAGTATGAAAGGCCACGGCAGAAGCAGCTGGTCCCATTTTTTCTCCTGTGGTTTGCCTCTCTCATCTGGTGAGTTTGTCTTGCTGCTGTGATCAACCTTTCGGATCCCAGCGTGTACTGAGACCGGCAGATCTCCTGGAATCCATTCGGGCCTTCAACACTAGATTGGGACTCCTGAGACATCCAGCCTTGCGGACTGAGCAGTTCCCTGGATTCCCGGCCTCTCCAGTTCGGCGCTACTGTTGAGCTCCGTCACGTGAGCAAATCAATAAATTGTATATAGTTATATATATTCATCCTGTTGCTTCTGTTTCTTTAGAGAACCCTGACTAATACAGATTTTGGTACCAGAAGTGGTTCTAGAGAAACAGAATTGAAAGGATGAATTTCTTTAGTGGGCTTGGTAGCCTCTGGAGCCAGCTCTCCAACCCAATGAAGCCTAGAGTTACTGAAGGCTCTCCTGGTGGCATGAAGAGGAATGATAATCCTTGGTGCAGACTATTTGATCTAATTATGAAGATAGATCCATTTGACTCACCTAACTCACCTCTTGTGAGAAGCAAGGAATTTAGCGACTCTATATATAAAACGTTCGAGAAATTGCGGAAAAATCAGGAAAATAATGATGTTGCCTTGTTGCTCCTAGCATGTCTGGATAAACTGTTAGACGAAAATATGGAGCTCGGTGATAAAAATGACCAGCTCCGGATTCGAAACAACAGTTTAAAGGTTTCCAAGTGTGCTCTGGAAGAGAATCTTCTCTCCAGCAGCCAAAGAGCTAAAGCAGCAGAAAATCAAGCTGGAGCCCTTATTATACGGTTGGCTGATTTACAACGCAAATTTAATTCCCAGCCACGAAAAGTGTCAGCAGTTAAAGTGAGAGCACTGGTGGGGAAAGGGTGGAACCCTGAAACTTGGGATGGAGATGTGTGGGAGAACTATGATGATGAGGATTTTGAACCCTCGGATTCTGAGGGATTTTCTTTATCTGAGGAATTAACCTCCCCACCCTCAGCAGAGAATCCACACCCTGCAGATCCCTCCTCCCCACCCTTGCCTGAGGAAATTAATCCCCCCCTCCCAGTGGGAGCTGATGTCCCTCAGGGCCCAACAATTGTTGCCTCTAGACCTATAACCAGATTGAAGTCTAAGCAAGCCCCTCAAGGTGAGATAGAAAGTGTGGTCCACGAGGAGGTGCGATATACTACTAAAGAAATTAATGAGTTTGCTGATTCATTCCGGCAGAAGCCTAAGGAATATGTGTGGGAATGGATTTTAAGGGTGTGGGATAATGGTGGAAGGAATATAAAATTGGATCATACTGAGTTTATCGATATGAGCCCACTGAGTAGAGATTCTAGGTTTAACATGGAAGCTCGAGCAGTTAAAAAAGGTGTTAAAAGTTTATTTGAATGGTTGGCTGATGTATTTATTAAAACATGGCCTACTAACAGCGAGTTAGAGATGCCTGATATTCCTTGGCTTAGTATTGATGAAGGGATTGTGAGGGTCAGGCAGATGGGCATGCTCGAGTGGATTCGAAGTGTAAAACCACATTCTCCACAATATGAGGACCCAGAGGACATGCCACTCACTGAATTTATAAGATGGAAAGTACTGAGAGAGACACCAGAACATTTGAAGAGCTTTGTTTTTGCTCTATTTCTTATGCCAGATCTTACAGTTAGAGAAGTTGTGGCTCG
>VZQC01008011.1:188112-208219 GCA_009823505.1 Rhizomys pruinosus
ATCTAAAGTCTCAGGGCTACACTCTGTAGTACTAATGTACTGACTAATGTCTGGGTTTGCTTCCTTCTGGAAAAGAAGAACTTGATCTTAATTTTCTCTGTCAAACAACAGAAGAGAAAATGTATGTTTAAGCACTTGGTAAACTGTAAAGTAGTACAGGTGTGAGCTTCTGTTTCCACCTGTGCCCCTTGTCTAAGCCTAGGGAAAAATCTGTGGAAGAGGGGGCGTGGTAGAATGTAAGGGCTGTGATTGGGGTGAATGGTGAACCTACAGCAATACAGCCTGGACACTCATTTGATCAACTTGATTGAACATAGAAGCCCCCCCTGCTGGATGGTGGGACCAAGGGGCTGTGTGGTTTTGGGCACAACTGCTTGCAAATTGGTTTTACATGAAGGATGCTTGTACTCATAAATTATCACCTATTGCTAAAAAATGGAAAAAAAAAACTGAGAGAAAGATGCAGGACAGTCATGGCAGAATGCATGATCTGGGATGGGGTGGGGTGGGATGGGGGGAAGGGAAGGGGAAAAATGCCTGAACTGAATTGGATAATGATGTATGAAATACACAAAGCATCAATAAAAAAAATTTTTTTTAAATGATCTTATTGAAGCAATGTCTCGTGTAGCCCAGGCAGCATCAAATCAGTATGTAATTGAGGTTAACCCTGAACTTCTGATCTTTTGCCTCCACCTCCTAAGTGCTATGATTACAGGTGTGGACAACCATTCCCAGTTTATGGACTGCTAGGATTTCAAACCAGGGCCTGGTGAGTACTAAAAAAAAAAAAATCACTCTACTGCACCAGGTGCGGTGGCACACGCCTTTGATCCCAGCACTCAGGAGGTGGAGGCAGGTGGACTTCTGTGAGTTCAAGGCCAGCCTGGTCTACATAGCGCCAGCTGGGACTAAAGAGAGACCCTGTCTCAAAAGTACCAAAAGAAAAAACATCACTCTACCAACTGAGCCTCCTAGCCCACCTCTAATTAAAATTTATTTATTATTTATATTCATTCATTCATTCATTATTTGAGAATTTGAGACAGCATTGGCTCTCCTGGAATTTTTGGATTGGCTAGAAACTGCCACACTCTCCTCAGGTCTGGCTCTCCCTCCCCTCTCCCCCTGTGGTGGGGAGGGTGAGTGTGTGTGGTGTGTGTGTAGCACATTGTGGAAATTTGTCATTTCCCTTACCAGATAAAACTCTTGCTCTGCCTGCCACCTGAGAGATTTTAAAACTCACTCTGGCTTAGGCAAATACAATAACTGCCTATTAGGGGATGATGTAATTCAAGCTTACCTTAGATTAACTATACTACCCCAAAGGCTGGACAATTCTGTGAACAGAGACTGCTAGCTTTATTGTTTCTAGTACAAGATTTTTAACAAGTCTCTTTGAGAATAGTTAGTACACATTTAAATTTCTTGTTACAATGAGCATGTTTTCTGTGATGAGAGGAAGGCAAAACATTTAAAAAGGAAGAGAATCTAAGGGAAACCACCTATGCTAAATAGAAGTTGTAAAAAAAATAGAAGTTGTAAAAAAAAACCACCTATGCTAAAAAAAGTTGTCTGGGATGTTTACATAATACGGCTATGATCTCACTGCACTTGGGGGATGGAAACTGTAAACATTTAACACGATACCAGGCACAAAACGAGTCGAGGGAAAGAAAGCAAAGGCTCTTAACATCTCCTAACTGGCTTCTGGATGGTTAGGCCATCTCTGGGTGGGCCCTGTCACAGCCTTCTAGCCTGGCCGATTTAATTCAGGGCGGAGCCCCAGGCTCGCGCCTGCGCAGAGGCCTCTCTAGTGTTCTAGTCGGGAAGGTTGAGCTTTTGACTCTCCATGGCAACACGGTCAACGCTTCCGCCTTCTGGAAGCTTACATCTGAGTTGGTTGTGATATACCTGTCTCCGTGGCAGGGACCTTGGGTGGGGGTCGGATGGGGAAACAAAGGGGTGTTGGGGGGGCCGAGGAAGCTTCTGAAAACACTTGCCGTAGGAATTAAGATAAATTAAGCAATACTGGTTCAGGACCCAGCACAAAAGGACCTTGTCTCTCTGGTCCTTTCTCCCACACAGAGAAGGATGCTTCTGGAGGTGGTGGTGGAGCTGCAGATCCGGGCGGTAAGAGACCAGAGCGCCTCCCTTGTTAACCTCAGGTTATTCTTCCCTTTCCACAGACGCATCACTTTTGGGACAAATAATACTTATGTTCCAAAGATACTGTACATTTGTCTTTCTGGATCTGAACCTTTAATTTAGCTTAAGCTGTCCCATTTTTTCCCTCCTACCTAAACCAACACGTTTCTTGGCTTTAAAACGTGTCTGTATTAAGTTAAAGTAGGGTTTTCTTTTTAATGATTTTTGTAAAAGGATTTAAAAACTTTTCCTTTAAAAAACCAAGGAGTAACATGATTTTAAAAGCTGTTTCCCACAGCTACGGCTTTAGCTTGCTAATTCCAAGAGAGAAATCAAATATCCACCGTTCCTCCCTAAGTGAGGTGCTGGGGCACAATGACTTGATTGTGTCTAAGAGCCAGTCATTCCTCTGAAAGCAGCCTCCATTTTCCCATCCTCCCATCTGTAATGACTGGCGTGGAGCTTGGTCTCCAAAGTGTAAGGGGCCTCTACCAGCTGTGTTTATAAACCCAATGCTAACAGGATACAGTAACTGCATGGAAATCGGGCTTCCATATAATCAGCAAACTTGAAGGCTTCATCATACGAGAACAAAACCAAAATGTACTGCTTTTGGTACCATTTTGATAACAGCAACTCAGGCCAGATTATGTCAGTTGTGCTGTATTAAGTGCAGACTTTCAAAATTGTGCAGGAAGATGAAGGACCCCATCAAACAGCCAAGTGATCTCTCCTACAATGCTGCAGAAATGAAGATTTCATCTAATTTCATTCATCATTAATTTTATTTTGATTTTTAAAACATTCTTCAGTGTACAATTACAAGCAAATGTTTTCTACTCTAGAATACTTAAGATGGCCCAGAAAGTCAGCTGAATTGATCCGTGCCTTAGTAGTCAGCAAATTCAGGCCCCAGCAAATAAACAGGGAATTCCAAAGTATGAAGACAAACCAGAAGGTAAACTCCCAATATTCAGACATGTGCACACTGCAAGAGGAAATATTATTGCCTTCAAATATCTGGCCTGAATGTTGCTGCAATTAAAAGTGATCTCTGAAAGGTTAAACAGCAAACTCAGACCATTTAGGGCCTCATAGCCTGCTGATTCAGTAAGTGAAGAGGTAGTCAGTGTTCAGGGTATTGTGGGAATGCAGATGACTATTTTATTTAGAGGAGTAGCTGTTCCTGACCCTCACAAGGTTTCTGCTCCCCACCATGAGAACCCACTTACACAGCTGTTCTCCAGGTTCCTGTCCACATCCCTGTGTGTTACATCAAAGTCCTTCCTATTTAGAAATGCCATAACAATTGACAGCAGCTCCATAGACAATTTAAAGGTTTTTCTTTTCAGATAGAGCAGTGTTTACGTATAAGCACATACCCTCTTTGGTCTTTCCAGATCAAATAATAATCAGAGTCCACCATGTATTTGATCATCTTTGGGGAGGCACTGTGAATGAAGAGCTTTCAATGTAAAGGTCAATGTAAACAGAAATTTAGGAGTGCTCATATAGCAACAGGCTCTCCTGAAGAATTTCAAGTTAAATACTGTTACCTAGAATTCATAAGGAAATGAGTATACAGTCATGTTGGTATAGATGAGAAAGCTTGGGGCTGGAGAGATGGCCTAGCTGTTAAGAGCACCGACTGCTCTTGCAGAGGACCCCGGGTTCGATCCCCAGCACTCACATGGCGGATGAGAACCGTCTGTAACTCCAGCTCCAGGGGAATCTGACACCCTCTTCTGACCTCCGTGGCATTGCACAACATGGGTGCACAAACCTGCATGCAGACAGTACATTCATACACATACGAAAACAAAAAAAAAAAAAAAAGAGAAGCTAGGTAGTTGCACAGAAAAGAATCACACTGCTTTCCCATTTTGTTACTGGATAGAGGATCATTTTCTCTATTCAGTAGAGATGGTAGGCAGAATGGCTCCATCCTCTGCCACTGGTCATTGATGTGTGTGGTCAACCCATCCTACCTCCCAGACTCTCTGCTCCCTGACTTTCACTAGCAACTTAAGCTTCCTGGCCCTCTGGCATGCCATGCTGTTTTGTTGAACACAGTTCTGCAATGATACCATAATCTCATACTTACTTTTCTGTGGGAACCTTAGGCATTCCCACTTTTTGAGTATTTCTAAGATCTTGGTTTCTTTTATGAATGCACTTTTAGAGAGTAGTGCAAAGTAAATATAAATACTATAACCTCTCACTACCCAATCCATAAAGATGGAAGAGCTTATTGAGAACATCAGGATTAAGAAATACCTTCAATTATGGCAACAGATCTTGAGAATAAACTAGAAACACCTATCTATGCCTTAGATCTTTAAAATACCATTTAAAATCTACCCCAGAAAAAGGACCAAGATTAGCATATGGTTTATCTAGGTGCATATTTACGGAATGAACATCAATTTACAAGTGATAACGATTTATGGGATTACTATGCAACACCAATCTGTCAATTTTAAACAGCAGTCAAATTGCCAGCCAGCCGACATGTTTACTTTGCATTTGCCTTGGAGATGCACAGTTGTTGAATACACACATTTTTGTTTTTGTCTTCCCCAAATATGGCTGTCCATTAATGGCCAATACATATTCTAGAAACTTAAGACAGTGGGACCTCAGAAATCCTAAAGGAAGCCTGAAATGCCTGAGGTGCTAATGGGATGGCACAGATTTAGGTCAGCTCCTTGAATGTGGGAACCTTCAGAACGCCTGGTGCTAGCTGTGAGATGGTGTCACTGTTGACTCCACAGTACAAAGAGGACCGGAGCATTGTGGGGTGACAGCCAGCAATAGTCCACGATGCTGTACTGCATGTAGCCCAGAAAAAAGCCAAAAGCCACATCGGTGACATTGTGCCTCCCAAGCATGACTCTGGAGAAACCCAAGACGAAGGCCCACAGTACTACCAGCACTCTCAGTGGAATGGCCAGGATCAGGTGGTTCAGGATGAACCGCGACACCAGTGCGGCCCTCGTGGCATGACCAGAAGGAAAGGAGTATTTGTCCACCGAGAGGGTGAAAAACATGTCCATCTGATTATGCGCGGGTCGGCGCCTGCGGACCAGCGCTTTAATCACGCCCACCAGCAGCAGGTCCAGCAGCAGGCCGAAGAGGAGGTTCATCAGCACCTCGCGCCCGGCCCAGCTGTAGCTCCGGATCAGGCAGTAGAGGGTGCCCAGCAGCCAGGGGATGCCGTGCCCTGAGATCTCCAGCAGCTTCATCAGGGGCCGCACGCTGCCCCAGGACGACCTCTCCCTGGCACACACGCCCAGCTTCTTGGATAGCCACAAGTCGACGGCCAGCAGGGAGCGCAGGGCGATGCCCAGGAAGGACGGGTTCAGGTTCATGCGGTCGTCCTCGGGCGGCGGGGCGGGGGGCGCCTGTGCTGGGCCGGCGGCCTGCGGGAAGGAGCCGCGGCGGTGCACCGGGCTCTCGGACGCGCGCACCCGGGCGCAGCCGGGGTCGGTGCCCGCACGGAAGCCCAGCAGCGACTGGAACTCGAACCTGAAGCCGCCGCCGCCGTGGGCCGGGCTGCCCGGGCTGCTGTTGCTCCCGCTGGAGGCGCCCAATGCCCGTCCCTCGACGCTCCTCCGGGGGCTCGGCATCACGGCAGCCGGCCGGACCCCGGGACCGGGGCGCACCCGGGAGAGGCTTCCCGGCCCGGCAGCCTCTTCCGCTTCCGCATTGTCATCCCGGAGGGCGGGCCAAGGAGCCGCGGAGCGTGATCGTGACACCTGGTGGAGGCGTGGGGGGGGGGGAGGGAGACGGGGTGCGAGGGGGGAGAGGGGGCGGGGAGAACTGGGCTAACGAGGGGGCTGGGAGGAGAAGACATGGAGGATGCTGATATGCTGGGAGGTGCAGGTGTGGGGTTCAGTGATGGCGTCACTTCAGAGGCTGCCGGGCGTGGGGAGAAATACAGCCTTGTTGCACAAAACAAAACAAAACAAAAAAAAAAAACCCCCACCATGATGTCCTTCTCTTTAAGATTTCTTGCCCGGGAGTGTTCCTGCCGGACAAGGAAGATGTGTACCTGGGAGTCTACCTTCTGAATCAGTACCTGGAGACAGACTGTTTTCCCTCTGTGTTTCCTATTACAATTCATCAGCGCCTGAGATTTGAAAAGGTGATCTTGATTTCTGAGTTGAGTTTTGCTGCCTGATGACTGTGTAATACCTGTTAATAGAGAACAGTGATTTTGTAAGTTTCCTTTTAAAAGTTTCTTGAAGGCACTTCAAGCAAAGTGCAAACATAGAGGCAGCTTTGAAACAAAACCACAGTTTAGAAGACATGCTTTTACTCAGCAGATCTGAGCCAAGTTCTGTCAATCGAGTGCTAAATACCCGGGAGGATGCTTTCTATTCTTGGAACTCCCGTGTCATTTTCTAACTGGAGCAGAGAGCGTTTCTGAATGTTCTTGGAGGTGTTAGAGACAGTTACATTCCATTTATGAAAGGGACTATTAATAAACTGCAGACCTTAGGGGGAAAAACTTTCTTAAACCCAGGAAAATAATTTAAAACTGTTAACCGAATTTGTTAAACCTTGTAACTGAAATCCTATAACTAAAGATAAGAAAGGTGTTCGGATGTGCTGTTTCCTTAAGTCATATGTGTGTTACTTAGCTATTGTGGTGAAGTCTAGATTTCATCTAACCGGTACAATCATGCTTTAAAAAGAAGTCCAAGCACTAGCCATGACTTATCAATTCAGTATGTAGCAGAAGAGTCATTTCATTACTGCGCCATCACCAACAGTCTCCTAAGGATTTGAGCTGAAATTGGTGTTATCTTTTGTAAGCCTTATGATTTTTCCCAGACAGCAACACTGAGGTGGACTTTGAGGGGAGAGAGAAGACCACATCACTCTCCAAGTGGTGTTCTAGTTTGCTTTCCATTTGCTGTAAGTAAACAGCACCATAGACCAAAAAGCACCCTGGAGAGGAAAGGATTATTTTAGCTTCCACTCCAGGTCAGAACAGCCTTGTCCTAGTTTGGTTTTCTGTTGCTGTGAAAAAACACTCTGACGCGACACAAACAACTTGGGGAGGAAAGGGTTTATTCAGCTTACATCTCCTGGGTCACAGTTGATCACTCAGGGAGCCCAAGGTAAGAACTCAGGGCAGGAACCTGGAGGCAGGAGCTGAAGCACAGGCCATGGAGGAATGCTGTCCACTGGCTTGCTCCTGGCTTGCTCTCTGGCTCATGCCCAGCCTGCCTTCTTATACTGCCACTGCTCAACAATCAAGACAATACACCACAGATGTGGCCACAGGCCAATCCAATGGAGCAAATTCCCCAATTGAGGCTCCCTCAACCCAGGTGTGTCAAGTTGACACTAAAGCTATCCAGCACACAGCCCATCTCTGAGAGAAGTCAAGGCAGGAGCAGAAACAAGAAGGTGGAGAAAGGATGCCTGCTCAGCTAGCTTTCTTGTAGAGCGCAGGCCCACTTGGCTAGGGACGGTACCACCCACAGTAGGCTTACATCAAGTAGCCATCAAGAAATGTCCCACAGACAAACCTTATGGAGGGAATCCCCTAACTGAGACTTTCTCAGATAACTTTGTGTTGTGTCAATTTGACAGCTGAAGCTAGAAGATGGTAACCAGAAATCTACCCTTTTGACCTAAGGATGGTAGAGAAGATGAAAATTATAATATTTTTAATAAATTACATCCTATTCTTTTAATAATACATCAAACTGGTTGGGTAAAAGAATAAATGGCTACTGCGGCTGGATGGCCTAGCGGTTAAGAGTGCCGACTGTTCTGGCAGAACACCGGGGTTCAATCCCCAGCATCCACATGGCAGCTAAGAACTATCTTTAATTCCAGTTCCAGGGGAATCTGGCGCCCTCTTCTTCTGACCTCCGTGGCATTGCATGACATGGGTGCACAAACCTACATGCAGTTAATACATGCCTACACATAAATGAATAAAATTCAAAATAAAAAGGAGTACTACCTTTAAAAAAAAAAAGAATAAATGACTACTATCTTGGGAATACAGTCAGAACCCAGAGGAGCCTACTTGTTGTGATGATGGATATGGTGAAAGTAGGTATTGAAAATACACTGCTTTCCCTCCCAATAATCCTGCCATTTCATCAGTTTTCTCAAAGAAGACTTTTAAGACACATTTGTAAAAAGCCCACAGATGAAGGTGTACAAACATGGAGTGATAAATCTACAAATTACCCAGGGGACTTAACTAGTTAAACCACTAGTCTTTTAAAAAGGAGAGTATCTGAAGGTCACACTTTAGAAGCTACTGCTTCTGTGTAAAAAGAGGCACATATTTGAGATTACTGGTTAAACACATTATGGAACCATTTTGTCTTTTTATAAAATGAAATGAGTTTGTTTGGGCTCACATTCTAGTTTATTCTGTTCCAGCTTTCTTGCAATCTGTTCCATTCTTTAGCGAAAATGCTTGTAGCAAAAAAACCAAAACAAACCAAAACAACAACAAAAAAACCAAAGGCATTTTCTCCCATGGTCCTTCTGTGTAACTCAGATTTGAATGCTTGAAAGCATTTGGGTACACAAATTCCTCATAAAAATTCATGAACCATTGTGTTTGAATATACCATGATGACCACTTTCTTCCCCAAGATCACACTTGATAAAATACTTACATATGGATATATTATATTCTTAGAGCTCATGTATAGAAGTACTCCACATGAAGTGGTTTAAGCAGTAGAAACTTTACTGTCTCACAGCCCAGAGGTTACAAGTCAGCAGAATTTTGGCAGGGCCATGCTAGTTCTGGAGACATCAGAAAAGGATCTATCTGTTCCAAGCCTTTCTTCTAGCTTTTGAGGTTCTTTGGCTTAAAACAGTATAACTCCAATATTTACATGACCATTTATTCTGTGTACATAAGTGGTTAAACAAAATTCTGGGAGCATTATTAGGCCAGGGGAGCTCTAGTACTTTAAGCCCAAAGGAGCCCAATGTAGAGTATAAAATGAAACTAGAGACTTCACTGATGGGAAACTATCGAATGGCCAATGTTGGAGATTTCTATTCTAACTAGTCAGGTATATTTGCTTTCCCGTTTGCACACCAGTGTAGGAAAGCTCTGTACCTTCTTTGTAACAGTAATCCACTCTGCACCTCTTCTTGTTCTGAGTGCTGCCTGGTTCATGAATTGCTCCTTGCTTAAATATACTCATGAACTGGATGTGGTGCCTCACACCTTTAATCCCAGACTAGGGAGGCAGAGGCAGACTCTATGAAATTGAGGCCAGCCTGGTATATATAGTAAATTCCAGGCCATCTGGGGCTATAGGGAGACCCTGTCACAACAAACAAACAAACAAACAAACAAACAACAAACAAACAAACAGGATGGCTAGAGAGATGGCTTAGAAGTTAAGAGCACTGCAGCACTGGGTTGCTCTTTTATTTTTTTTTTTGTCTTTTCGAGACAGGGTCTCCCTGTAGCCCCAGCTGTCCTGGAACTCACTCTGTAGACCAGGCTGGCCTTGAACTCACAAAGATCCGCCTGCCTCTGCCTCCCGAGTGCTAGGATTAAAGGCCTGCGCCACCACGCCCGGCTACTGGTTGCTCTTGCAGAGGATCTTGGTTCTATTCCAAGCACCCATATGACAGCCAAAAACTGTAACTCCAGTTCCAGAGGGATTTTTTGACCTCATTCTGGCCGTCTTGTGAGCTTGCATGCACATGGTGCACTTACAAAATACGTAAATAAGGGCTGGAGAGTTGGCAAGGGGCGGTTAAGGAAGCGCCGAGCTGCTCTTACCAAAGCAGTACCTGGGGTTCGATTTACCCACGCCCACATGGCGGCGAGCAGCCGTCTGAACTCAAATCTTTCCAGGAGAAATCCAGTCCAGGGGATCTGGAACCCTCTTCTGACCTCCGCGGCATTTGCACACACGGGTGCAAAAAAAAACCTCATTGCAGACAGTACATTTTATACACGTTACAGAAATTAATAAAAAAAATTAAAAAAACAACAAACAAAAATTAAATAAAATAAATAAACAAATTATGGGACTGAGGATGGCTATTCAGCAATTAAGAGCACTGGCGTTCTTGCAGAAGACCGGGTTCAAATATCTCAGCACCTACATGGTAGCTATAAAAACCATCAATAATTCCAATTCAAGGGGGTCCAATGCCCTCTTTTTTCCTTGGTTTTTTTGAGAACACATGTACTCACATGACTGCTGGGTGCCAATACACCTGTATAATAAATAAAAAAATATCAAAAAACTCCAACTTTTTAAATTATCATCCTCAGTAAAAAAATTAATTTTGTTTATTATTTATTTTTTTTATTCTATTTTTATTTATTTTTTTTGTTTGTTATTTTTGTTCTTTTGAGACAGGGTCTCCCTATAGTCCCAGTCTGGTTCCTGGAACTTCACTCTGTAGACCAGGGCTGGCCTGTCGAACTCACAAAGATCTGCCTACCTCAATGATGGGTTTTTGGTTTTTTTTTTTTTCCATTCACATCTTCTACACATGAGAGACCCAACTTGCCAGCCCATTCTATTGAACGATTACTGTCTTTTTCTCCAGTCGTTGTTCTGCCACCTTTGGTCCAAATAGCTTCAAATGCCTTGCATGATGCCATTAGAACGCAGGCACCCTCATTCGCATGTTGGTGGGAGTTGCAGAAAACTGTGCAGCACTGTGGAAATCCCAGGGGTGATGGATGGAACTCTTAAGAACCTAAAAATAAATTCTTACCATGATCTCATCTATATGACCACTCCTGCATTTGGGCATATACCCAAAGTACCAAAGTCACTCATTCCATACGCAGAATGTGCCACAGGCATGTCTATTGATGCTTTTTTACAACAATTAGCTAAGGTACCATAACAACTTCCTAATGTGCCTCAAATGAAGAAGGGATAAGGAAAATGCGATACATTCATACAATTGGGTTCCTTACTCAGCCATAATAGCACAAAAGGAAATCGGGTGCTGGCGTGATGTGAGAGATGGCCTATTCTTTTTTTGCGCGTGTTAAGGCACCCGACTGCTCTTGCAGTAGGACCCTGGTTCGATCCCCATCGCTCCCACATGGCGAGCTGAGAACATCCTCTTGTAACACCCATTCATCAGAGAGACTCCAGTTCCAGGGGAATCGACACCCTCCTCTGACCTCCGCAGCTGCATTGTTATGACATGGCGGTACAACTTATATTGCCCAGGAAGTATATCATACATGATAATATATAATAAATAATAACTTTAAAAAAAAGAAAAAGAAAAAAAGAAACGGAAAATCAAACTTTGAGGTAAATGGAAGTTGGTAAAATAGTTGACGAACTGAATTGTATACTAAGTGACTTGAAGACACAGACTGCGGGTGAAAAACAGGGATGTCATGGTCTCTGTCATTGGGGAATCTTTAGCTCAAAACTATTAAATGTGAGATTGTATACCTTGAGTGTAACCACAGGAGCCAGGGAAAGTGGAAAAGAGAACCATGAGGGTACGATAAGAAGAGATGTAGAAGGAAAGGGAGAAGAAGGAGCTCGGCAAGATTTGACGTTAGGAGGACTAGGTGTTAATCAAGGGGAAATGGGGTAATGAGGGAGGGCAGAATGACTAGAGAGGGAGCGGAGAGAGAAGTTGATAGGGGGGAAGAGAGGGGAGAGGACAATAATGCTTAGTGGTATAGAAAGCCAGAGGGAACATGAGTTAGTTCAAAGTTTCACTACTGAAAAATATACATGTAGTACACACAACACACACACACACACACACCACACACACACCCCAGTGTGTGTGTATAGCTGAAGGCTATATAACCAAAAACACAGTGTCAGGTAGGAGAAACCTCCCTTTGAGTTGTTTTTGGTCATCATAGTCCAAGAGACTCCCAAAATAACACAGGCTATTGCCATAGGCCTCAATTGCCTCCCCAAACTTGAAGATCCTATTACTGAAGACACAGGACTTGGAGAGACAGAGCTGGAACTGACCCTATCCCTGGAGACTAGCTCTCATGGTATCACAGGATACTACGAAAACTGCCAAGGGAGAAAAACCAATCAATGGACCTACCCAGCCATAAAGCCTAATAACCAGAAATGACTGGCTCAGCAAACTATCAGTAGTGCTGCAGTAGTGTTGACTTGGGGTGTGGGTGGGGTGTGGGGGTGGGTGGGGGGGTGGGGGAATAACCCCTATTAATGCCAAACTAAGTTCCATTCAATGAGAGGGAACTGTGCATGTACTGTAAATAGCCAAAATATACATAGGCATGGAACAAAGGTCCAGAGCCCTACAGAATATTCCACAAGCATCGACAGACATATTCCACCCAAATAATACAGAATACACATTATTAACAGCACCCCATGGACTTTTCTCTAAAATAAACATTGTATGGCCCAAATTAAGTCTCAACAAAGAAATATAAAGTAATGAAGTCTTATAGTTACTATCTAATCTACAGGAAATAAAATAATTATTTAATATTTATGAACAATATACGAAGTCAGAAATGTGAACAAAATACTATTAAGAAATCAGGAGGGGGGGCTGAGAGATGGCCTAGCGGTTAAGAGCGCCGACCGCTCTTACAGAGGACCCAGGGTTATCTTCCCGCACCCACATGGCGCCAAAAAATAAGCCTGTGTAAAAAACTCCACTTCCAGGAGAACTCCAGCTCCAGGAGGCAATTCGAAGACCCTCTTCTTGACCTCGCGGCATTGCACGACACGGATGCACCAGCCTGCATGCGACAGTCATTGATTAACATACAGAAATAAATAAAAAAACTAAAAATAAAAAAAAAAAAAAAAAATCAGCAGAGGAATGGAAATTTTAAATTTCACGAAATCAAGTGAAAATAAAAATATCACATACCAGAAACTGTGGAATGCAATAAAAGTGGTTCATAATTATAAATACACACACAAAAATCAGCAAAAAGCTAGGCATGTGATGCATGCCTTTCATCCCAGCACTTGGGAAGCAGAGGCAGGCAGATCTCTGTTATATGGCGTCAAATGCGTCTAAAATGTATGTTCCTGGGCCTGGAGCTACAGGGAAACCATATAAATAATTTAACACTGGATCTCAAAGTGTTATAAAAACAGGAATAAGCACTCACAAAATCAGTAGACAGAAAGAAATCCTAAAAATCAGGGCAGAAATAAGCCAGATGTGGTGATGCCACGCCTTTAATCGCAGCACTCGGGAGCGATGGCAGGCGATCTCTATGAGTTTCCAGGCCAGCCTGGTCTTACCATAGTGAGTTCCAGAGCGCGTGTGCTATGAAGAATACCTGCTCAAAAAGTCTCAGGGGGAAAAGTCCAAAAGCATAAACTCAATGTAAATGAGATGAAAAAAAAACCACAAAAACACTGGGGGCGGAGAGATGGCCTAGCGTTTAAGAGCGCCGACCGCTCTTAAGAGGACCCGGGTTCGATCCCCCGCCCCCACATGGTCAGGCCGGAGAACCGTTATGAAACTCCAATTCCCGGAGAACTCCAGTTCCAGGTGATCCGACACCCTCTTCTGACCCTCCGCGGCATTGCACGACAGGGTGCACAACTTGCATGCAGCAATAATTCATAAATACCAGAAGAACTAAAATTAATAAAAAAAAATTAAAAAAAAAAACACAAAGACTTGATCTAATGAGTTGGTCCTCTGAAAAGATAAAACCAGCTGGGTCTTATGTGGCACACGCCTGTAATCCCAGCATCTTGGGAGGCTAGAGGCAGGTGAGGATTTGGGAGTCAAGGCCAGCCTGGCGTTACCATAGGTGAGGTTCCAGAACAGCTAAAAAAAAAAAAAAACGAAAGAAAAGAAAAAAAAATAAACAACAGCAACATAAAACCCTTAATCAAAATAATCAAAAGTATGAAAGAGATGATTAGTTATGAAAGTTAGATATCACGACATATATCAAGGAAATTTAGAATAGTATTAGGGCATACTTTGAAACTTTAAATTGGGTCCCCTAGAAGAAATGGATAAATTTCTAGACATATATAGCTGCCACCTAGAAGATACTAACAGCTTAAACAGATATGTACCCAACAATGACATTAAAAGAGTAAGCCGGGTGTGGTGGCACACTGCCCTTTAATCTAGCACTTATGTGAGGCAGAGGCAGGCTGGTCTTTGTGAGTCAATGGCCAGCCTGGTCTTACACGAGTGAGTTCCCAGCGCAAGCTGACGCTACAGGGAGACCTGTCTCAAAAAGACCAAAAAAAAAAAAAAAAAAAAAAAAAAAAGAGTTTAATAAGCCGGCTGTGGCCACGCGCACAGACACTTAATCCTAGCACTTGGAGCGGCAAGAGGAGGTCGGATCTTTGTGAGTTCAAGGCCAGCTGTCCTCCAGAGTTGGAGTTCTCAGGACAGCTGTGCTACGGGAGACCCTTGTCTCGATAAAACCAAAAAAAAAAGTAATAAAAGTCTTGAGTTCTTTCTCAGTATGCTCATTATTAGTCATAAAAAACCAAATCTCATTCATAATAGCCTCAAAAACAAAAATCTAAAAAAGCTAGTGGTTGGCATGATAGCTCTGTATGTGAAGCACTTGCCATATGTAAGCCTGTTGACATGAGTTTCATCACCTAGAACCTATAAAATTGTTCCCTGATCCATATACAAAATGTATGTATGTGCCTACACACACATTATTCACAGAATAATGATGATGATGATGATGATGATGATGATAATTTTACTTTTAAATATCTACAAGTAAATTTAGTGACTACATGAAGGTTTTAAAATAGTAGAAAAAAAATGAAGAGTCTTAAGAAGATGTGAACACAATTCTCACATGCAGAATTAATTAGTGAAGATGGCTATATTTTTTAATTTTTTTATTATTTCTATATTGTATGAATGTCACTGTCTGCTGCAAGTCTGTGCAACCCGTGTCATGCAAGCCGAGGAGGTCGAAGAGGTATCGGATTCCCCATGGCCAACCCTTAATCCTAGCACTCCGGGTGGCAGAGGCAGGTGATTTTGTGAGTTCAAGGCCAGCTGGTCTAACAGAGTGAGTTCCAGGACAGCTGGGTGCTTACAGGGGACCCTGTCTAAAAAAAAAAAAAAAACCACTCAAAAAAACAAAAAAAAAGCAATACTGCTAGTCAGTGTAATCTCATAATAATCTCATGATATTCTTCACAGAAACAAAAGGAAAAGATCCTAAAATGTGTATCGAAGCACAAAATCCCCAGAGAACCAAAGCAACCTTGAGCAAAAAGAACAATGCTAGAGGTATCACAATGCTTGTTCAAGTCACACTACAGAGCCATAGCAACAAAAACAACAAGGTATTGGCAGAAAAAGTCATACAGCTCAAGACAATAGAATGGAGGATCCAGGAATAAGTCCACACAGTTACAGCCACCTGATTTTTCACAAAGATGCCAAGAACGTATATTGGAGAAAAGACAGCTTCTTCAACAAGTAGTGCTGGCAAAATGGGCTTGCCACATGTAGGACAATGAAGTTTTATCTCTCTCTTACCCCATACAAAAGTCAATTCAAAACAGACCAAAGATTTTACTGTTAAACTCAAACTGTAAAGGAAAATGAATACACTTCAAGATAGGAACAAAGGCAAGGACTCTCTGAAAAAGACTCCTACAGCTCAAGAAATATAAAAAATAGACAGAGATTATAAATTAAAAAAAAAAAAAAAAGTTTCTACACATGCTGCGGCGTTGTGGCCATGCCTTTAATCCTAGCCTTGGAGGCGGGCAGTGGATTTTGGATTCAAGGCCAGCTGGTCTACCGTGGTTCCAGGGACACTGGGCTAAGGAGACCCTGTCTCGAAAGACAAAAAAAAAAAAAAGTTCTACACAGCGAATAAAAAAACAAGTGAAAAGAAACCTATAGCGAAGAAAAATCTAGTTATTCGCTATATACATCTGACAGAGTATACATATGTAGAATGTATAAAGAACTCAGAAAACAACACCAAAACACAAACAACCCGATCAATAAATGGGCTAATGAAATGAATAGCACTTAGGTAAAAAAAGATAAGGCTGTGAACATAAACATATTGAAAAGGTGCTAGGTGTTGGTTGCTAACAGCACTTGTAATCCTAGGACTTGGAGGGTAGAGACAGGGGAATCAGGAATTCAAGGTCATTCTCAGCTATGTAATGACTTTGAGGCTAGCCTGGGCTACATGCAACCCAGGCTCAAAAAAAAAAAAAAAAAAAAAGAAAAGAAAAGAAAACATGCTCACATGCCTGGGCATAAGGGAAACACAAAGTAAAACTACATTAAAGTCTACCTCACTCTATCAAGACTGTCTATCAAGAAAACAACAACCAGTATTGGTAGGAGGTGGGGAAAGGGAGACCCTTATCCACTGGTTACTGGCAAGAATATGAATTGGTCCAGCCAATAAGAAATTTGAGGAGGGTTCTTCAAAAAACTCAAAATAGTACTACCATACAACCCAGCTTCACTGCTTTTTGCTATATACCCAAAGGACTCAAAGCATCTGCAAATCCATGCTTACTGCACCACTATTCACTACAGTCAAGTTATAGAATCAGCCTAAATATCCATCAACAGATGAATGGATAAAGAAAACATGATATATACATACACAACATAGTTTACTGAAAAGTAGGAAATGGATGTGTCTGGGCATCACCATATTAAGCAAACGACACAAAAGACAAGTTCTGCCCGGTGTGTGTGACGCCCGCCTTTAATCCCTAGCACTTGGGAGGCGCAGGCAGGTGGATCTTTGTGAGTTCAAGGCCAGCCTGGTCTACGGAGGATACTCCAAGCCAGCTGCGACTAAATGGAGATCTGTCTCCAAAATACCAAAAAAAAAAAAGAAAAATAAAAAAAAAAAAGATGGAAGGAAGGAAAGGAAGGGAGTATGATGCTAAGTTAGTTGTTCTCTGACCTCATATGCATATAATGGCATGCACAGCACACCAACACACACACACACACACACACACACATCATTACAAATCATTCACTAATAATTAGGTTTCTTTTTTGAGACGGGTTTCCCTATAGCCCCAACCTGGCCTGGAACTCACAGAGATCCGCTTGCCTCTGCCTCCCAAGTGCTAAAATCAACGGCATGTGCCACTATGCCCGGCTTAAAGACCGTTTCTTAGCCACCATGTGGATGCTGGACATCAAATGGTCTCTGCAAGAAACAGTCGCCCTCTAATGCTCACTACACTCTCCAGACCCCAATTAATAATTAGTTTTATAAAGAGAGATATGTAGCGGTGTCTGATATCCCAACCACTCTGGGAGATGGAGGCAGGAGAATAGAGTTCAAGGCGAGCTTGGACTACATAGCAAGATACTGTCTCCAAAAAAACCAAACAACAAACAAATCAAATTTTACCACAGAATTCCCCTAAATTTAAACATGAAAATATCCAACTTTAGAAAATAGCAGAACTGTAAACTAGGCATGGTGGCACAAGCCTTTAATCCTAGCACTCAGGAGGCAGAGTTTTTTTTTTTTTTACCCTCTTTTAGGTTGAATCTCTTGGGTTGTTCAGGCCAGCCTGGTCTATCAAGTAAGTTCAGGCCAGCTGGGGTCTATAGAGCGGACTCTATCTTTAAAACTCCAAAGGACGAATGAGAGAAGAAGGAGGAAGGAGGAAGGACGAAAAGGAAGGAGAGGGAGAGAGAGGGACGGAGGAGGGAGTGAGAGACGGGGATGGACGAGAAGAGAAGGAAGGGAGGGAGGAGAGGGAGGGAAGAAGGAGGAGGAGAGAAGAAGAAGAGAGAGAAGGAAGAAGTACAAGAAAGAAAGGAAAGAAGCAAAGAGAAAAGAGATAGAGAAGACAAAAAGAAGAAAAGGAATAAAAATAAAAAGAAAATTGAAGAAAACAGGAAATAAAGGAAAAAGAAGAAAAGCAAAAGAAAAAAAAGAAGAGAGAAGGGATAAAGGAGAAGGAATGAAAGAAGAGAGATAGACAGAGAAGGAAGAGAGGTAAGAGGAAGGAAAGAAAGAGAAGAGAGGAAGAAAGGAAGAGATAAGAGAGAAGGAAAGAAGAAGAGAAGTAAAAAGATTATTAAAAAAGAACAAGCAAAAGAAAAGGAGAAAGAAAAAAGAAAGAAAAGAAAGAAAGATAAGAAGAAAGAAGAAAGAACGAAGAAAAGAAAGAAGAAAATGTAAGAGAAAAAGAAGAAAAGAGTAAGAGTTGGAAGAAAGAAAGAAAGAATTCTATATCCTGGAATACACTAAGTTTATTTGTTTTGTTTAAGTACCTACTTTCTAAAAGTTCTGCAACAGCTCCAGGATCTATTGCATGTTCAAATACCTACAGAGAAAAAGAGGGAAAATAAATTTTCAAAGTTTTAGTAATAGGTATTTATAGATTCTGTAGGTTATGCTCTTCCAAGTAAGCACATACAAAATCCAGCTATACAATATTTTAGGACTCAACAGAGCACTTTAATAAATTGTTGTGATTAATAACAAAATTTACAATAACGGCTCGGAGAGATGCGCTGTGGCGTGCCAAACTGCTCTTGCAGAGGGACTCACGGTGTTTATCCCCAGCACCCACAGGCGCGCTGAATGACTGTCTGTAACCTCAGTCAGGGGAGATCCAACAGCCTCTTCTGACCTCTGTGGCATTGCCACGACACAGGTGCACAAACCTGCAGCAGACAGCAGACATCACAATAGAAAATTTAATAAAATTTTAATTGTTGTAAATAAAATAAAATAAAACTTATACTATTATAATAAAATACAATGTGAACAGTTGTAGAACAAATGAAAATTATCATAGTAACCAGTGCAAGGAACTTGGAACTACATAAATCTACCATATGCTTTAAATGTTATTAATTTGACCTACTTCTACATGCAAGCACATCTTGTATCAACCTGAGTCCTGAGTACCTAGTAAAACATTCTGCATACAATAGATACTCATAAGTGTTAAGTAGATGACTTCTCTGCCCATGCAACTGGATGTGCTAAAAAGGAGTTTTACCCACTTGTAACATAAAAGACAAGCAGTAATAGTTGAGCGAGAAGGATTCACTTTAAGTGTATCATAAAGCAAAGGCCGCCACTATTATATCAGCATAAATACTGTCAGATCTGCATTGCTTTCATGTAAAAGGCTCTGAGGTGGGACTGAAACAAAAGGCCTCCAGAATCTTGGGAAAACAATGGGTTTTCACCAGAGTTGGGTTTTAGCCTTTTACCCTATGTGTTTAAAAGTTAAGCAGGTTAAAATCTGCCTGAGGGGCTGGATGAGAGGTGACTTAGCGGAGTTAAGAGTGCCAACCGCTCTTGCAGAGGACCCAGGTTCGATCCCAGCCCCACATGGCAGCAGAATCCATTGTCACTCCAATCCAGAAGAACTCCATCCAGGGGAATCCACACAACTCTTCTACCTCGCGGCTATTGCGCGGACACGGGGCACAAACCTACATGCAGACGGTACATTCAAAACATAAATAAATAAATAAATTAAATAAATAAATTCTGCTGAATGTTTCAAAAGGTCTAGCGTCCTCCTTTGAGAGCAAAAATGGAAACCTGTCTTGCCTATTGGATTTATAAAGTAAAGGTAACTTTTTGCCTAAATTATTTCAATAATTATATTCTTCTATTTCACTGACTGTTATGGGTTGAATTGTGTCCCTGTTAAAATTCACAAGTTGATTTCTAATCCTAGTATCTCAGAACTTTATTTCCAGACAGGGTCAGTACAGATGTAATTAGTTAAAATTTGAATAAGGTCATGGTGGAGTAGTTTAGGACCCTAATCCAATATGATTGGTGGCCTTATAAAAAAGTGAGTATGAGTTAGAGCACACACACGAATGATTTAAAATTAACAAAGACAGTAAAAATTTTTTTTTTTATCATATTGAGTTTTTAGTTTGGGTTTTTTTGTTGTTTTTTTTTTTGTGTGGTGGCACACGCCTTAATCTAGCGAACTTGGGAGGA